>CM046839.1:39626610-40148622 GCA_025618425.1 Heliocidaris tuberculata | reverse complement strand
TGGACACACTCTGTACTTCAGCTCAGCCTGTACTCGGCATGCCTGTTGGCTTGTAGCAAGAACTTTAGGGCCCCTCAACTTAGAACAATTGAAAGTCTAGAACTTTTCCACAAGTCATGAATTCTATTAGAACTTAGAAGTCACAAATCTGGTGAAAGTCATCAGTTGAAGAATCTTGTCTCATTTGTTGATTGATATGTAACACGTCACATCACTGTCCTTGGCATGTTGCCAGGAGTGGTTTTTAGGTAACACATGTAGTTTTCAGATGTTTTGTAAACATGTATGTTAGAAAAGAAAGGATCGAGGTACAATTTAGAGAGCTACAAAGTAGTACTAACATACAAGGCAGTGTAAATGACTGAATGTAAGGTGTTATTTTAAATCTGAATTTTGTGATTGATCGAAAAGAAAAATCGGACAGGAAATAATTTAACAACATAACTGTTTTTCATGGAGAACAAGTCTTAAATTCTTTTTTTTTTCTTTTGAATTTTTGTAAGTTCCAGACCTACATTTATTTTGGTCCCTTAAAAATACACAAAAAGAAGCAAAACAATACTCTCTTGAAGTATATTAAAATGTGGAATGATTCATAAATTGGAATTCAAACCCCCTCTCTTCTGCAATTAACAATGAAGAAGAAGTGGTAAAAATGAAGCTTATGAGCTTCAAATCCATGTAAACAGAGCATGTTGGTATTCCATTACGAAGGCTGCAAATTTAGATGCTGAATGCACCTATTGGGATGATGTAAAATAAATTGTGAAGAGGAAGACCAATTACACAAGTTATTGTTGGGGAAAAGGGGGCAAAGGAAAAAATCTTAAAAACACACTCTTTTGACTGAAATCCCTGAAATGAGAAAATATTGTTATGAATCATATTTCATGAGACAAATGTAGTATTTGTGACAAATGTAGTATTCGGTGTATTTCAAGTTAGGTTGATAAATTGAAGTTAAGCTAGATTCATTCCTTTGAGTACATGTAACTATAATTTAGAATGTTTTCTTCTCACCTTATTTTTTTCAGTTTGGTGATTTAGAATTCTGGTTTAACAAATTATAAACATCAAGTGGTTATAACTAACCTAGCTAGTTAAAATACTCACACTGTAATTGTGATATCTAGTTCCATCTGCTGTAAGTGATGCAGTTATCATCCTCATATTTGACTGGAGTTAGAGGATTAGATATATCCTCTTTGTATTTTGACAAGAAGGTAAAGTTCATCAATTGGGATGAAGTGTTAACTTATACATCAGAACTGGGAAATCCAAAGGTAGTTAGCAACTTGCAGATGAACTACATAAAAAAAACATTCATTTTCAATGAATTTTTGATGGATAACATTTCTTTCAATACTGCACAAGGTGATACAGAAATTCCTTTATGTATTTGAGCTTTAGAGGCATTTAATGCTATTATTTAACTTACTTTGGTCTGTGACACAAGTATTTTAAGAATATCACATAATGAAAATTGCTATGAAAATTGTTAGCTTGTGCTTAATATTGTTCATTGAATAAAGCAGCAGAAATAAATTTGTGTTATTTATTCAGTTTTTTTTACAAAAGAAAAACTAATAGAAAAACTAATGTCCATTCTTAAAAAAGGGTGTAATGTTTGTACATTTTGAGATTTCTTGAAACTTTGTTATTTTGAACATTGACTGTCCAGACAAAACCAAAGTCGCAGCAATTAACCAATGAATATTAAGTCATTGCGAAACAGCGTAATTATAGTGATGTCAATTAAAAACACACCTAATTGGTGTGGAGGTCAGCTAAGTCACTGTGACATTTAAGTTGTCTTGTAATGACATCAGCACTACTGATATAAATTCTCTATTGGTTGGCATCTCTATATGAATTACAAATACTGGTAGTGATAATAATGTTGTACAGCGTGAGTCAATAAATTAGACTGTATTAGAGGTGTTGTGGTCTAGTGGATACGTCACAGGACTGTGGATCACATGGTTTGTGGTACTAACGTCCTTTGGCAAGACATTAATCTACATTGCCACTCTTACCCATAAGATAATGGGTACCTGTGAGGATTGCCGAAAGTCAATGTGACTGTCTTTGCCATTGCCCTACATGCATGCTTGTCAATGGTGCAAAATGGTTGGAATGCTCCCTAAGGAGTGTAGATGGTGCACACTTGTGTGCAGGCTTGAAATCCAATGACCAGGGGGGTGATTCACTAACAGCTAAAATTAATCCCAAATAAGAAAAAATCAATTTTAGGAACAATATCCATCCTAAGAGCGATATCGCTTTTAGTGACTGATTCACTAAGGTATTTGGGATTGATTCCAGCCTCTGAATTGATTTTAAGGTTGGGAGTGATCCGGATCGCTCCTAACAATCACAAACGGTCACTCCACTGCATGCCCGCCCGCGCCCCAACCTGGGCGCGGCTATGCTGTGCCTGCCTGCACGCCCATTGCCCTAGCCATAGGCCCTAGCCCTGTGTATGTCCAGTCGATGCGTGCGCGCAATTAATGCAGTAGCTAGGTAACGCACACTAGCTACGCGCTAAGTAGAGAATTAGGTCGGGTGACTGAAATTTGAGTACGTTGATTGGTTGGAATGAGTGCGCTCGTAAATATTCATTTGCGCTCATATATATTCATGATAAAATTGATTCCATCCTAAAAGCGATTTAGTGAATCAGTAAGGTGGAATTAATTTTAAGCTGGGAATGAAATCAATCCCGAAAATTGATTTTAGGAATGATATCGATCCCAGTTAGTGAATCACCCCCCAGGGGTAATAATGAATAACATTGTAAAGTGCAGTGAAGTATTCATGTAATGCGCTATATAAATGTTACATACTATTATTATTATTATTATTATTATTATTATTTCAAGAGCACCTTTATTCTGATGAGTTGTTAAATAAGTAGTAAATAGATTAAGTTATTCAAAAAATTGAAATATGAATAGTCTTACGGGTTTTTATGGACCAAAAGCTGTGCAAAAATGTGAAAAGCTTTATTTTGTACCTTTACATGGCCATAAACAAATAATAATAATAATAATAATAATAATAATCTTTTAAAGTCCACTCCAAATTTTATTAAGTTAAACCGAAATGGAAATTCTTTTTGCCCAATTGATCATGAGCCCGGCAGCCACTGAGCAGCGCCAGATTGACGTTGCTCTATCCCTTATTGTTGAACGCCAAACAAGGTAGCAGCAACTCCCATCTTTTAACGTCTTTTGGTATGACGCGGCCGGGGTTCGAACCCACGACCTCCCGGTTGTGAGGCGGACGCTCTACTGACTGAGCCAACACACCGGTTTTTCCAAATAAATTTTATAGAAAATATCTAACCATTGGGTAATTAGTAAAATATAATGGGACATTATATTGTTGATGACCTATTCATAATAGGTTTTAAGTAATGAAAGCTTTCAACATGCTATTTATATTTTACTAATTACCCAATAGTTAGATATTTTCTATCAAATTTATTTGGAAAATACTTAAATCCATCTATTCCTCTATATATTTTGTGAGAATTCTGTTGAAATATATCATTTCATCATCACCAAAACACAAATTGACTGCTCAGCCCCTGAAATCATTTACTCCCAATATATAGTGTTATAACAGTTGGTAAAGTGTGGATTTCAATTTGCTTCATGTTATTTTCAATATGAATGAATGTTATAATTTTGTTTGTATTTTTTCCTCTCTTTCTCTTTCTCTTTCTATGTGTTGCAGCAACAAAATGAAGGGTTTGGGTTAGGTGCAGAGGAGAGTGCCTTGCGAGAGGACAACGCCAGCTCTGCCAGTTCCGCCTCCTCCAAGAACACTCATATTACTCCCGTCGTCAGAAGACAGAAGCGAAATAACCTCTCCACAGAACAAAGTAAATTTTAGAATCTTAGAAAATTATATTAATGGTGTAGTATACACTAGATCTAAAAAGAATATGAAACTCTGGTAGCTTGGAATAAAAAGTTTACAACCTCTATAACCTGAAAAATTATTTTATCACATAGTTTAAAAAATGGTATTCTGTCCAATGTTATCTCAAAGTCATACATATTCCTTTGCTGAAACAGATAATTAAGTGCAATGGTTTCCAATAGGCCTTGTTAATTTTTTCATTGATTTTTCTTTGTTTCTGCTTTTGAAAAACATAAAAAGGGAAATAGCCGTAATTATGAACAAACGTCAATGTACTTATTTTTTTCCTTTTTTTCATGGCACTGACATTAAGTCTTGCATTTCATCATAATACAACTGTATGTAATATTTGACATTTAGACAGTCGATACAATGCAGTCTTCAATAAAAAAAAAAGAAGGAAAAGGAATTATATTGCATCCTATTCTTTGAATTACTTGCTTTTGTAGGGTTGCATTTTTGATAAATTATTTTGATACAAAATTAAGCTTCTAACTTTGGCCTTTTGTTAAGGGTGAAGCTAAAGTCAGATGAGATTAATAGTTGATATAATAACCATGAAAAGATTAAGTTAGCTTAGTGAAACATGATGGCACGTTAAAACGCAGGAGAGACGCAAACGAACAAAATTCTTCAAATTCATAAATTTATTCTGTAGAGTCAAAACCAGAATATTGCGATGTAGAATTGGTATTTAACTCTATTAAAACTTTTAAGCAAAATGATATGAAAACTTTAAGTCAGATAAGTCTGATTGTAATTTAAAATGCGCCAACAAATCTCGCAATTTTGTTTTTTGCGTCTTTCTCACATCTTTATGTGCCATTACGTTTCGCTATTAAAGGAAACCAAAACCCAAGGAGAGAATCAATGTTATTGGAAAGTGAAAATTCAGAGAAGCACTTTACAAAAAGTTTCATTAAAATTGGTTAAAAATGAGAGAGTTATGGAAGTTTGAAAAGTCTCGTTTTACTTTCTATGGGGATCCTCAAATTGGCAAAATTGCTTCAAAATGGCTGATTTTGTGAACAACTCTCCATTTGTTTTTGTACACAGATTTTCAGATTTTCCCCATTATCTTTCAAGGTGCAGTTAATCTCCTTCTGAGCTCAACATATATAATGGGAAAATGTATTTTACACCACATATGTCGAGTTCAGGAGGAGACAAGGAGCACCCTGAGAGATAATGGGGAAAATCTGAAAATCTGTGTACAAAACAAATGGAGAGTTGTTCACAAAATCAGCCGTTTTGAAGCAATTTTGCCAATTTGAGGATCCCCATAGAAAGTAAAACGATTTTTTAACCAATTTTAATGAAACTTTTTGTTAAGTGCTTCTCTGAATTCTTACTTTATAATAACATTGATTCTCTCCTTGGGTTTTGGTTTCCTTTAAAGCTACCTAACTGATGTGAACCAAGAACCATATAATAGCATTAGCAGGGGTAGCAACATCAACAAATCATATATTCCTTCAAAAATTTAAAGGCTAGTTTCACAAAAGGACAATGAAAATCAACAGGAACATAAGCATGAAAGAAATGGTGTTCAGTAGTCTAAAATATGAAAGTATTAGAAATTGAATATTGAAAATGAGTTATCAATTAAGTATGGTTTTAAGAAACAAAATTCATTTTCTTGAAACTTTGAAAAGATTTCCTCATTAAGTGATACATGAAATTTCATCTGCAATTTGAGCTTCCAGAAGAGGTGTTAGTACTTTCAATGTTCATAAAGACTGAATCATGCTTTCAAAATGTTAGTAAAAAAACTGATTCAGTTTGGAAAAAAGGCCTACAATTACCCTTCCGTACATATAACTTGCACACCAATAGTTTTGCAAGCCTTTCCTGTATGGGGTGTGAGTCAGAGGGACGAAACGAAAGGAAGAGTCCGTCTGAGTGGGTGAAAGGACTTCAAAACAATGTGAGAAATTCATAATAAAGAGGGGGGAAAGTTATACCCCTCCACTGCCAGATGAATTCAATTTTCGATGGTGTGATATTTGTAGATAACAGGTGGGGTAGCTGAAAAGGGGTAAACAAAAATGATTGAAGGGGGATAAATCTGACTTGGCCAGACGAATAAACAGAAAATAGGCTTACTGGGTAGATGTTGAATTTGGTTCTTTTCGTGAAGTAAGGCACGGGACACATCGCAAGTTCTGTCTGCAGAGCATGGATTCAGTGTTGCAGGATTTTGCCCGATGTGCAAATTCCCAAGCATCTCTACTTTCAAATAACGATGGATTTTTCCTCTGTTGTATCACAGGGCAGCATCGGAGTGCGTCTATGTACGACACCAGACTGTAAGTATACATACTGCCCTACTATGTCTCTTTGAATCCATGCTTCTTTGTATCTAACCTTTAAAAGCAGCGGTAACCATGGATTGCATTCATGTGGTGCTTTGGGAAACCATCCAGGATGAAAAAGAAAAAAGGCATCATGCTTAAATGTCATCTACATGCAGCAGCATCCTACTGTCAAACCAGAACATTACACATACACAAAAATTTCACAAATTTTGTGAGTGGATGATATTCCCGAAAGTTTCTAGAAAGTTTTTAGTCCGGAAACAGCCATCGTTGAAAATTTGTTCAATTTTCATTTCAAATTTTTCTGGTTTTACAGTATTCAGCATCAATATTATTGATGTGTTGCTTTTACATCCTTCTAACTTTACATGTATTTCTGTTTGGCTTCTGACATTACATGAGAAGCAAAAAACACTTTTGTGGTGGGCATCCTATATGTAACAAGCACCCTGCAGTGGCCAATGATGAATGGAATAAGCTTTAGCTGTTTATTCATGCTTCTCTTCACATCACAGTTTGACTTCTTATTGTATATTGAGGAATATCTGTGTTGAGATAGTCATAATTAATGAATCTTATTTCCAAATTCAAGGTATAGCTGGATAACTTTTTTTCACTCTTGAGGGGCTATAAACTAACCAACAAATTAGCTTGCCATATTCATGAGGGTGTTTTGATATATGTATTTGTTCCTTACATATTTCTTGCATGAAGTAAGATTACTTTTGATTTGCATGAGTCACCTACTACCTTGTTGCATTCAGTGTACTTTCTAGGGAAATTAACTCCATGCAACCTATTCTGGTATCATCTGTGATCTTGTTTCTGGTTGTTTCCTAAATCAATTAACTTTCTTGTAATTAAACTTCAATGGTTATTAAAGTGTACATTGTTATTTCTACCTATTCTAATCTATCTTTGATTCTGTTTCATCTCACCATGATTCTTTCCTATACTGTCTCTAATTAATTTGATTATATTACTTGCTGAATGCTAGAAGGGTGCAAACTCTATGTAAAATGATTTAAGTTAATACCCTTCCAACTTTCAGCAGATAATATAGTATCAGATATTCTATTATTTACTATCTTTCCCTATCCTATATTATCTATTATTCTTCCAGTCTTTCATTGGCTCTATTTCATGATTCTATTCTGTGCCATCTTTGAATATATATCTATTCTATCTCTCAGGAACTCTATCCTATACTATCATTCAACTACTATTTCAATGATTCTATCCTATCTCTCAATTACTATATTCAATATATCTATGCTATACTATCTTCCACTCACCATTTTGCATGGTTCTATCCTATGTAATATTTCTTATTGATACTATTCCATTATTGTATCCTGTGCCATCTATCCTTGCATGCCAATAGTTCTGAACTCCTCCGATTAGGGGGTTTAGAAGAAGAGGATGAGGATGATGATGAAGACAAAGATGATGATGATGAAGATGAAGAGGAGGAGGAGGAGGAAGAAGAGGAAGAGGGGTAAATTTCTCAAACCACCTCACTTTGTGTTTATTACTAACACATTCGAGTAGATTTAGTCATCTAACCTTAACTTGATACTAGTGTCACACACCTGTTTTTATGCCTCCGCTCACCAAAGGTGGTGCTGGAGGCATTATGCTTTCGGGTTGTATGTCCGTCTGTCTCCTGCTTTCTCATTAACATGATATCTCAAAAACCAGTTGAGGTATGAACTTAAAACTTGGTGCTAGTATGTATCTTCATAGTAAGATAATCTGTTCAGATTTTGGGGTATGTAGTTCAAAGGTCATAGGTCACAGAGGTCAACACTGAAATTTCAAGTTTTAGCCTCATTAACGCTATATCTTAAGAACCATTTGAGATGTGAACTTCAAACTGGGTGATGATATGCATCATTGTAGTAAGACAAACTGATTTTGGGGTCAGTAGGTCAAAGGTTGAAGGTCGCAGAGGTCATTGACCATGAAATTTCAGGTTTTTAGCCTCCTCATTGCAATATCTTTTGGACAATTTGAGCCATTAACTTTAAACTTGGTACTAGTATGCATCACCATATTGGGATGAACTGAATAGATTTTAGTTTATGTAGGTCAAAGGTCATAGAGGTTAATATGCATGAAATTAAAGATTTGTTATTTTTGTTATTACCATATCTCAACTAGTTTGTATGCATGACTAGGAGGACATAAATTGAACAGACTTTTGGTTTTCTAGGTCAAAGGTCAAAAAGGTCAATTAACATGTAATTATACATGTAGGCTTCTCATTCTGGTTATCACAATATTTCTAGAACAGTTTGGGTCATGAACTTAACTGAATTTAGGCGTAGGCATATAGGACACGCAATCGCATTCATCTTGTTCAAACTGCAGTGAAATTTACAATACAGATAGCTCAATCCATGTTATAACTAGATTTGCTAATGTTGTTGCTCAACTTTATTTCTTGTCTCTACATATAGCTTTTACTGATAATAAAAAAAAAAAAACATTTTCAAAGAAAAAAACAATTTAAAACAGTCACCAAGTCCCATAAATATATGTTTTCCTACAAGTACATGTGTTCCTCAAAAGTGAATAATTCCTTTGGTAAGAGATGCCTTACAAAAGATTTGGAATATATTTGAACATTTAGGGAAGAAAAAAATGACTTACTACAGAAGATAGATTTCCAATTCTCTGCTCTTTTTAACATTTTTACAAAGGGGTTAGATAGTTATTTTTTTAAATTTTAGCTTTAAAAAAGATGATGTTCCTTCAAGGATTTAAATTTGATTAATTGAAAACAATTTTCAAAACAATAGAATGTATGATGAAGCAATATTGTATTTATTTCTCTGCATGCCTTGTGAGTTTTATTGGAGATCCTAGAATAGAGTGTTTTCAGGCCTCTTATCAAAAGTCATGTAATTTGAAGGATATTTAATGGTCCACTAAAGGCAAAATGAAAATGAGATTCAGGCTATTGGAAAAATGTAATGTTATCTTCATCTTCTGCTTTTATTACTCATCTGTAGTATGAATGTTTAAGATGGACAAGTTATGTAGTGAGAATGTTGTATTAACATTAACGACATTAACATAGCTTCTGTGTTAACAATGACTTAGCTTTTGTGTTTATATTGAGGTTTCTTTGCTTCCTAACACACTGCTTTTTCATCAAATTGCAAGTCTGGAATGTATAGACTAAGTGTATTCAATTTCCAATAATGTATAGTGTACATGCACATTGCCTGTATCAGTGGGGGATCTACATAGGGGGAAAACTGGCTTGTGCCCCCCCCCCTTTGGCATATTTTCATTGAGTACTTTTACGGCACTTTGCCTCCTCTTTTAGAAAATCCTGGATCTGCCCCTAGTCTTTGCCTTCCAGACTTCCATGATGATAGTTGTGCTTTACCAATAGAAGGATAATCCGAAGGGGTCTGAAAGCCAGACTATATTGTATGTTGAGAGCCAGAAGGGCCTTAACTCTGTCTTTGCATTAACATCTTTCTGACTCTGAGCAGACAATATGTTGCTAATTCTGTTGCTAACATTGCTTTTGTGCTAACCTGCTTTTGTGCACCTTCTCCTCCTTCCTAACCCCTTTGCTAACCCCTCCCAAATGCTTCATGCTGTAATGAAGGTGCAAAGGAAAAACCAGAGGGTCACCTCTTGGGGCACAAGTAGAAGCGGTTAACCCTCAAGTAGAGCCTGTTAGACCACGGGTAGACCCTCTTAGACAGATTGAATTCTTCACTTTCTTTGATTTTGAAGAAGATGAAGAAGATGAAGAAGACTTGTAAGTTTTTTTGTTGGTAGCATGTTGCCATCCTTTCCAATCTCTTTTTTGGGGGGTCATCAATAATTACATGTAGTTCTTTAGACAGTATTTATAATCCTGCATTTTTGCCTATATCTGCATCATATCATACAAATACATGTATCACATTCACTGAAGCATGTATTATCATGTACATTTTTTTTCTCCTGTAATTCATGACTTTACAAAAACGACATTGAAATTGCTGTTGCTGTTTTTTTTTTCAAGCATAATTTTCAATTTTTGGTATTGATAGGATATGCTACCATCTGTGGGGTGGTTTATCAAGAGAGCGAAGGATGTTTATTAATAGACAGATGATCACAGATCTTTAAAGGATTCATTCATTTCATGGATATATGAAAAAAGCATTTAAATAAGCTTTCAAGACCCATCTCTTCAATTTGAAAAAATAGCCATTTGATGACTTGAATGATTGAACATTGTAGACAATTAGTTTTTGGAATGATTTCATTTTGTTTTAACTGTAAATACCATGAGCTGTGCACCCCATGGAATTCAACTGAATTATGTATTTATATTTTGGAGCGCCATGAGTGCCTGAGTTGGCAGATACCGGCTCTGTAGAAGACATTATTATTATTATTATATAAAGATTCATGTATGGACTCATTTTTATTTATTTGTGTTCATTTTGAGCAACCAAACCGGATTGTAGTTTTCAAAAATAATGCAGAAATTTGCTTGAACTGTAATAAACAATAGACATTTTTGCACCAAAAATATTGCTCAGAAGCAGGGTTGTGAGTCAATCATTTTACCTCATGAAATTTTCCATGTTTTACCTCTAGCATGATTCATGAAAAGTTCTTGTTTTACATTATTATGAAATGTGTTTCAGGCTAATGTTTGAGCATGGAAAAGAAAAACATTTTCTCTTGTCCCCTTTAAAATTTTCATCTGAAAATTGTCCAGAGATGAAAACTTTGGGGCTATTTCTGTCATTTTAAGGTTAAGATCATCCTGTGTATTTTGGCCATTAATATAATTTCTATATGCAGGGGAAGTAGTTTCATGAAGGGTTGTAACCAGTTGAATTTTTATAGGGTATGGGGCACTTTATGTATGTAGTAAGGTGCTTTATATGGTGTGTGTGGGTATGGGTGTGGGTGTGTGTTCATACTTGTGTGTAATTATCCATTTATCCAATTATCCATGTTTGCATTTTGAAAATGGTGCCTTTTCATGCGTTTTGCACATTTACAATGTACATGTATCTTCTATGATATTCTCCTTTATGTACATTTCATCTACATGTTTCTTTCATGGATTAATTGTTTTCTAAAAGTATGCATTTATAGCTTCATTGTCTATGGCTTGATGGTTTAATAATCAAGCCTTGGAATAGATTCTGTGCAAAAAGGAAATTAAAAATCTGATTTTCTTCACCATTTTTTCAAAAAATGGAAAAATGATTTTCAAACCAAGTGGTCATAATGAAAGTAATAAATTTGCAAATTAATGGAAGCCAAACATTTCATTAGGAAATATGTCAATTAAGTAAAATTGATTTGAAATTGATTTCTTTCTCTGGTCATACGATTAATGTGTCCAAGACTTGTCGCAGCCTTGGAGAATTGTTAGACTGTAGCATAAAATGTCTCGTCAAATTTCCAGTATTTTTAGATCAGTGAGGTACAATGTACCAACTCCTTAATATTGGGTTCATCAGAAAATACTTAACTAAATCGGCTACAGAGAAATTAGTTCATGCTTGTTTACCGCTCTGCCTGATTTTGGGAAAGCACTTTTATTTAATCTGCCACAAACCCAGTTGTCCAAACTTCAAAAGCTCCAAAATGCAGCAGCATGCATTGCTACCCTGTCTAAAAAACACTCATATCAGCCCTACTCTGAAATCACTTCACTGGTTGCAAGTCAGAGATTGCATTATTTTCAAAATTTTACTTTGTGTCAAGGGTTCTGCTCCTCATTATAATACAAGTCTAGTTCACAAAATAATACACTCCTCTCAGATCTTTATGTTCATCCAACTCCGGTTCTGTTGTTGTTCCAAAATCTGAAGAAAAAAAACATGGGGAGAACGAGCTTTTTGCCCACACTGGTCCTGTTTGGAATAATTTACATATATCTTTAGTTATTTGAAATTGCAATTTTCTCCAGATTCATTCAAGAGCAATCAAAATTTACTTGTTTAATGCTTATTTTTAATTATTGAATTCTTCTCTTGTATTTATAGTTTCTACTTTCCGTACTTCTTTATCCTCCTGTGTGTCCAGAGCGCTCTACAAAGCAGATTTTACTCATTATAAATCATATGAATTATTATTGTTATTATTATTATTTTAAAATGAACACCAGAGGGCCAAGGATGTATGACTACGAAAACTTGAGGCATCATTGAAAATAATAAGATGGTATGAATTTATTGGATATAAACACATACATGTACTTTGATGAAGTTGGATATCAGAGCTATATGCATGTGAAGCTTGATTTATATTATATGCATGGTATTGCTCTTCTACATGTAACATTTAGTAATCATTCTATTTTTGAATGTTACATACTTTAATCATGCAGTGTCATTTCAGATAACCCTTAACTGAAGTCTTACAACCTACATGTAGCTCATGTTCACATCCTTGGTTCAGAGTATATCATGCTTATTACATTTCTCTTGTCTCAATTACTCTACAGTAGTTCAGAAAACGATGAGTCTGGCGGCTCAGGCTCTCTAAGCGCAGAACACAGACGCCAGGCTCGACTCTCCCTCACAGAGTTCCTTGCTGATCCACGCAACTTTAGAGAGAATAACTCAGACTCGCAGCAATCAAGTAAGTTAGCCTTAAGGCCACCGCACACCTTACGATCGGTCTGCGATCCGATTTCAGAAGAAAATGTAATATCATTTGACAAATCATTTGAAAAGAAAAAATATTTTTGATTGAGGTTCTGAACGGATAGTAAAATATAGTATACAGATATATGAAAAATAGTATACAGATAGTAAAATCGATAATACGCCCTTTGCCCAGTTTTCTAGCTGGTGGAATGGCCAAATCGGCTGCGAGTCATAGTGACGTCACAAAAATCGTACAACTGCCTGCGATTTGAAACTGTTTTTGCCCTTATTCCCTGTAGAAAGCTGACAGCTCACCAAAACCCTATGTTTAGTGTTCATATTACTTTTCAGAACCTGAATAGGGTAGATTTCATTTGTTAAAATGCCAATATTTAATGCCATAGCGATTTATTTCACAAATCGGATCGCAGACCAATCGTAAGGTGTGCGGTGGCCTTTAGAGGAAAGTCCAACCTTTCTGGCAAGTTGCCTTGAAGGAAAGCAGACAATTTAAAGAAACGGAATGGTGAAAGTTTGAGCGAAATTGGACAAACAAAACAAAAGCTTTTTTCTTTTAAGTTGTTGTAATAAGAATATAAAGACTGATGAATGATAACTCTCTTACTTGCTTCTAACTCCTGACATCTTAAATGTATTGCTTTTTAATTTAGTGGCACCAAGTGAGTTATCAAACAAGGAAATGGATATTCTGTAATGATGTTCTGTTACTTACCAACTTGAACTGAATTTATGACAAAGTTCTTGTTTTTTAACCTAAAAGAAATAGCAATCATGTATTTTGGGAAAGGGAAGTCAAAAGGAATTACATGTATGTATCATAGAGGTGTTGTAGTCAAGTTTTTTAAACACTTGATGGGGAATGGGAATGTTGTGGATTCGAGCCCTAGCATGACTTGTCAAGACATTGATCTACATTTGCCACCCAGGTGTAGAAAGAGGATACCTATTAGAATTTCGAAATGCACAGTGCACTGGTAACAATTGCTGGAGCTAAAGCTAGGGTAATATTTTCCAAAGCTCTTTGGAACACAAAGGAATATTATATCATAATGTGATTTGGCACTATACAAGAATCAAATACAATTGTTGTTTGTACATGTATATTAAAACAACTATTATCTTTATGATTATTTTTTGTCATCTCTAGACGCAATGGATCGAGGCAACTCTGTTTTGAGGAAACTCAGCTTTCTCAAAGTTGGAGGACAACGAAGAGAAAAGAAGGTAATATTCCTTTTTTTTTTAATTCTGAAATTTTCTAAGAAAATCCAGACTAATTGGCTTGTTTGTAATCAGTTGTCAAATGTATTTATAGACTTTATCATACTCTCTAATTTGATTGATTTGCTTTGACTATCATGTTGAGCTATGTTTTCATCTCATTCAGTAAATGACCTTGGTTTTTGTTATATTTTTTTGATAATTTCAACTTGTAATTGTAATGTCAGTAATTGAAATCACTAATTTGTACATCATGGAACATCTTGAAATTTACAAATGATTGATGCTTCAAAGTGTTATTGTATGACACATGCTCCGGAGATAACTTAAACGTGGATTTAAGTCGATAAATTTTATAATCCTAACCCTGCAATTAATCTAAAACCCAATTGCCACCTAATCCTTAAAATATATTTTTGACAAATTAAAGCCTAGAGCAACTGTTGGATCACCAGTTTTGGAATGTGTTTGTTGGATATGCTATTACCAACAAAATATTATCTGTATTATTATTATAGGACATGCATTGTGTAATATGTCATATGATTTGTATTTCATCAGAAGTCATGTCACACATTTTGAAAGTCTTTTTAAATAAAAAAACAAATTTGATCATTCTAACCTACAGAAGGAGAAAGAGAAGGACAAGGAAAAGGAGAAAGAAGAAAAGAAAGAGAAAGAAAAGGAGAAGGATAGGGTGAAGGATAGTTTCAAACAGCATAATTTCGTCAACTCGTCATTTTCTAACTCAACGAAATGTAACTACTGTGAGAAACCCCTGCAGAATAAGCCTGCCCTCCAGTGTCAAAGTAAGTCCATGCCACAACTATTCGAGGGATCAACAATAACTGTAAGACATTCACTGATGGCGGCGCTATATTTCTTTTGTTGTGACGCCTACTTCTGGTACAGGCGTGCGTTATGGGTTTTCCTATTGATCAGCTGATGTGTCTTGGTCAAGAACGGGTCTGTTGAAAAGTGATTTAAACATTCACTTCAGTTACTGTTGCATGTTACACCTTTCTCTGTTAAGAACTTACAAAGTTGTTTAACAGTCGTCTTCTAAACATTTTTGTTTTCAGAAGCGTCCAGCACGATGGATGAAATGATAAAATATATCTTTAAAACTTGATGAATATTTCATGTAGCTGAAGTAAGTTGATAACCGCAGTATGCGTCAACCAATCAAAAGCAAGAATTTGATGAATATCTGTTGACGCCCTCTAGATAGTTCTAATAATTGACGATCCCTCCCATTTCCCACCCCATGGAAGGGGGGAGGGAGGTCTTTTTAAATTCTCTACTTTCCGATTAAACAGATTGATGCCCATCCATTGACTGCCATGCTATTGAGCTCTTTCCTTCTATACAGCACTCTTACCTGTTAAATCATTCTACCCTGCCAAGTCTAAATTGATCATTTCTGAGAAAAACAGTAATATGAATTATGCTTCACTTTGCCAGTTCATGAGAACTTTTTATTTGTACCTTTAAAAATATTTTCTGGAATTTCAGCTTCTGTAAAACTTTAGTTTATATATTTTTACAAATCCTTCATTGAGTACATAAATAGAATTTGAAAACATAATGTATTCGAAGCAGTCAGTTGAGGCCACCCATGGGAAATGTGGCCACTGTTAACATATGGCCTTTCTCAATGGGTCTAACACACATTTTACCTTAAAGGGGGTACCCAATGCTGAAACAATGTTAGTTCATTTAAAAGATCATGATTTTATTAGCAGAAAATCATCTGCCTTAAGTTTTTTTTAAATTCGTGTTGCCAGAAAAATCCCCGAAATATGGTAAGACTTCAGGATATTTTGGCCCCTCAGCTGTGTCCCAATTTCAGCTAGGTAACCACAATGACGTCAAAGTGGTTACCCAGGTTCGCGTATTGCAGATGTGTTGCGCGCTAGACTGTACAAAATGCATTACACCTTGCGCGCATCTTGCTATAATTGCGCGACAATGTAACCACTTTGACGTCATTGTGGTTACCTAGCTGAAATTGGGACACAGCTGAGGGGCCAAAATATCCTGAAATCTTACCATATTTCGGGGATTTTCTGGCAACACGAATTTAAAAAAAAATTTAAGGCAGATGATTTTCTTCTAATAAAATCATGATCTTTTAAATGAACTAACATTGTTTCAGCATTGGGTACCCCCTTTAAAGGGTACCAATCACCAACAAATATTTTGCTCTGTATGTTAGAGGTTCCATGTCATTATACTATATGCAAAATGTGAGCTTCAAATATTACTTCTATGAAGAGATATCGCAGGTTTAATTACACTCTCTATAAGCGTAAAAGCCACTCATGAGTAGGCTACTCAAAGCACCCCAACAAAGCGGAACCCAACTTGGAGTTCTGTTCCATGCGTGCACCTTCATGTTATCCTTTATTTCCTTCATACTCCTAAACTGTTGACCTAAAGAATGCCAGATTAAGTTCTTTGAGGTTGATTTCATGCTTTCTAGCAGTATACAAATTAATTTTTTAAGGTGATTGGTATGCTTTAAAAGAACTATGTACATGTAGTTGGCCACTATAGACAGGTTGTCTGTATAGGAAGATGGCCACTCAGGCAGGTTTTACTGTATACAAAATGTATTCTTCTCATGTATTGTGCTTTATGGATAGTTGCAGAATAGAAGAACGAGCCGCTTAATTTTCATTTATACAAGAGCTGACAAACAGTCAGTGGAATCTGAGGGGGGAAACTTTAATTTCAAACACGTTTTTCTTTTCCTTTTTTATTTGATTTCAGTATGTTATGCCAATGTCCACAACAGCTCATGTAAAGATAATGTTGGTCCATGTGCAAGACTCACAAAACATCCTAAGTCGGTAAGTACATCAACCGACGTGAAAATATGAAACACTGTGTATTACATGTTTAGTGCGAAGTAAATCTGCCTTAACCCCTACCATGCCATGGGCGGCAAATCCTGCCCAAAAATTAGAGCATTGAATACTTTGTTTGGCCTCTGAATAGCTTGAAAATTCTTCTTCATACAGGAATCTGTGCCTTCAATGTAATGTTTATTCCTATGCAATAAATCATTGCCCAGTATGCTAAAGAAAAAAATATTGAAAGTTAATAACCAAATTCTTGAAAGTTTATTTTTGAAAATTTCTCAAAAATCAGGTGGCATGGAAGGGGTTAAGGCTCGTTCATATATGCCACGGTAAACCGCAGCAGTTTTTGTTTTAATGTGTAAATGAATGGCAACTGCAAGCAACAAAGGTCCAATGAGTTGTATTCACTTCAAACATCCTATGGAGTTATATTGGAGCAAGCCAGATTTGTGATACAGTCATACCTGCTGTAGAGACCACCTGTATAGAAAGACCACATTTTTTTATTTCTCTTGTAAAGTCTTTCCCATTGAAACTTGTATGTACTGAACATGTGTATAAAGACCACCTGCTCATAAAGACCATTTCTGCCTGTGAGCAGTCTTTATTTGAAGAGCTTAGTTTCAAAAGGGACTAAATCCAGTTTTGACCAAAACTGAGTTTTAAAGATAGGTAGGCATATCTCGCACATGGCAATCAAACGTGCTATATGGCATCAAAAAATAATTTTTTGAAAGTTGCAAAAAATTTGCTCAAAATTTATGTTTCATTCTAAAAGGAATTAAATCCAAATCTGTTTCATTCCAAAAGGGACTAACTAAATCCACTATGGTGATTACGAATTCATTCAAGTATACTATGTTCCCTTAAGCTTTGTATTAAGATATTTGCAAGTGTGGTGCATCTACCCATCTGGATTATTAGTGAAAAATTTTGATATTTTTTGACAAATTTTAATATTTTCATGAATATTTTTGGATTAATCCCTTTTGGAATGAAACTCCTAAAAACGCTAACTTGAAAAAAAAATTGGTGAAAAAATTGAAAAATATATTTCTTTAAAAATAACAAAACACGTTTTAATAAGATGAAATGTTCATTCTGGCAGCACTATTGATGTGTTTCGTATTGAATTTATCATGATAATGTTGTTTTAAACACCTGGAAAAGATGATCGACTACAGTTTCATTCCAAAATGAATTAAATTCATGAAAATTAAAATTTAAAAAATTGCGTAAAAATTGAAATGCATTGCTGGATTTTTAAAAACATTATTAAAATGGTCTAATGCAACAGTCTTAATATATATACACAAATGAAGTAATAGTGTACTAGGAAAAATGGTAAATTAAAAAAACCTTAATTTAGTGGAAAACCCTAAAATAGATTTAATCTCTTTTGGAATGAAACTCTTCATTTAAAGGTTTCACAGCATACACTCATCAAGTCACATAAATGATGTAAAATATGTCTCACACTGATAGTGAAACCCTCCAACATAAATCCCAACTGCAATCACAGCTAATATATAGTGAGAATATCATCTACATGTATATTATAAATGAAAAGAGTAATTTTATGTTATTTTGCAATCTTTCATTTAAAACCAGAGAAACCTAATCAACCAGTATTGTGTGTGTGTGTGTTTGTTTTGTTTTGTTTTGTTTGTTTGTTTGTTTGTTTGTTTTGTTTTGTTTGTTTGTTTGTTTTTTTTTTGGGGGGGGGTCCTTACAAAATGCGAACATGTGAGCAGTGCATGTATACCTGTAGAGAAATACACTTATAAGAAAAGTACCTGATATTGCCTTAAGATTAAAACTTGTGTCATGATTAAAAAGACACCTGCAACAAAAAGCAATTTCTTGGTAAGCCTCCTTGTAAATAAGGGATTGTCTACCCCAATGTTTCTGTGACTGCTGAACAAGCTGACCATACAAAGGGTTTACCTCCTTTTGATACTGATCAAACAAAAGGGTTACGTCCTTTTGTTACTGATCTCTAAGGCTTCATGGACCATCAGTTACAGACCTTTTAAACACTGCCTCAGCTTGGACCCCCTGGGTGAATTGCTCAGTGAGGGAGAGATTAGTGGTCAATTGTTAGGGTACATTCAGGAAGATGCTAGACTGGTCTTGCGCTTTGTTAATCTAGAGCTCATACATATTCATGAGCATTTTCAGGGATACAGAATTGGAGAGGAATGGTTGAAGGAGAGAGGATAGAGAGGTGAGGCTATCATGAATCAAGATATATATTATTCATGATACCAGTAGAACATTAAAAGGATGTTGCACTTGAATTATTCAGCATGTCACATAGCGTGAGCATTGCTCATTGGTGTACGTATGTTGTATACACATATACGCTTATGTAGGCTGGAGCATAATTTGACTCCTGCTAATATTTTCAACGTACTCTCAATATCATTTGAGTAATGTGTTAAGCAGTAATTCATTTAAGTGGCCAAGATAATTCATTCTTCTAAGTGCAATATGTTAAAGGAATTGCTGTGTAATGAAGGTCACCATTTTCCTAAACTTCAACATTTGCACAATTCAACATCATTGTATGATTATATGTTGGGTAAAAATACTTGGCAAAGGCATGGGAAAAAGTTTGGATACTAAAGGAAAAGTCAATAAATGAGAAGATCAAAATAAATTATGAATTTCAAAATATGATTTAAACAAAAACAGGAAGTTCTATTTAATTGGAGGTAATTAGGCAGCTCATTACTGAGAAACTGGAAAGAGATTGAATTTGTGCAAGATGCTCTCCTTGAGTATGAAATGGGATCCGACTTAGATCAAAGATTGTTATATATGATGAAGAGGCTTGTTTTCCAAAGAAGAGGAAAGAGGATGACATTTATTCAAAATGTTCTACATGACCATGTCAAGAAAATCCTAATATTATCCTGTCAAATGAGCTGGAAAAAAGGCTGGAAATGAAGAGAAATTTCCTGAAACATGCTTTTCATATACAATCCTTTCTACATTCCTTGAAGAAAACCTTGAAGAAAACCTTGAAGAAAACCTTGAAGAAAACCTTGAAAACCTTGAAGAAAACCTGTTAATACATTTGATTTTCTATAAATGTGCCAGTAATTCAGTCTTAATTGGTCTGCATTTGTGTATGCATTGATAATCAAAGTGCTGTAATGACAAGAAGAGAAGTATGTAGATATTGTTTAAGTGTATTGATCACTGAGTACATCTCATTCCTGTATATATTTTGACCCACTTGACAATGGATATTCATGATAATGTAATGGTCAGTGTATAGATGGCTAGGTGAGTAGACAATTAATGAACAAGCTGCTGGCCATATACAGTGACAATGCAAAATGGAGAAGAGAATGAAAGGGGAACCTGAGAGAGAGAGAAGAAAAATCAATATGGGAGATTAACAAGTGACTAAAGCTGTAAGGTTTAACAGTGGCAGGACGCACTCTGTATTCAGCTTCTAATCAATGCCCACGCAGTATCCCACAGGCCCCTATTCACTCTCTCCCAGTCTATGTAACTGCCCCCTTTTTGTGCACTCTCGCCCTCCGCTAGACCGCAGAGAACCCAAGCCTGACAATAGAGAGTAGTAACAGCCAGATGTTTATATTGGTACTCCGGCAAAATATTGTGGAATTTAAAGTCTACAGGAATTCTCTTCTTTGAGGAACATGTGGAAATTAGTCTATGTGCTACCATTTTCCAAGCTTCGGACAGTAACTCAAAACTTGTAGCAAGGGGATGGAGATTGGAGATGTTGAAGCTATACAGATGGCAAGATGTCACCAGTTTGGGCATGATGGAAGTGATACTATTGATTGGTCTTTTGTCGTTTCTTTGACATCAAAGTTGAGCCATGGAAGATTGCCGTTTACGACGTGTGAATTTTGTGTCAGTGTAGAGGAGATGTCTGAAGTATTGTAATGTCTGTCGGTAAGATGCCCCAATGGAAATTGCAACTTTATGAAAGTAGTTAGTAAAGGCAGCTGTCTTCGATGTTTCAGCCTCAGCTCAAACTCACAATGGATAATACTAACGGGATATATCAAAGGACTTCCCATACCAAGCTTATATCAAAATCAGTAAGTACTAGGTTTTTGCTGTGAACATATCGTCTGTTGAGAGTCAGAAGGGTGTAAAACTCTGTGTTAAAGTATATGAATTAATGCCCTTTCGCTCCGAACACACCATATACTTTAAGATGCAATCATAAAAGCACCTTTGCTCTTTTATTCTATTTTCAACATGCACAAAATACACTTGTTCTCTGTTTATATTTAAATAAATCTTCCAATGGAAATGAAATGATTTAAGAGGTTTATACGTATGCTCATGATTAATATTCATTTTATGAACAATACATGACAAATAATATATTACACCAGTTTAATTCATGACAAATATGGGAACATTTCAAATACATAATGTAAGAAATAGAAATAGTATGATTAAAGTATGCATTTGATATTGTAACTCTGACTATGAATGCCTGTTGTGATTATTAGTGTTATCTTTGTTACTTTTGATTCATTATATTTCTAACCATTTATACGCTTTTTTAAAGGTACATTGTACATCTGAGTTCTTGGACAAAATATCCAGATCTTAAGGGATATATGGAAGGTTACACCGTATGTTTGAAACTAAAAGATGAATATCTGCCAAAACAATTTTATGGAAGATGTATTAAATAAGATGGGAGGAATGATTTCAAATGATTGTATTAATAAGGGCATTGACTTTTCTATTCCTCATCCTGCAAGAAAATGTAGGAAAAAATGAATGCTCTGTGGCGATACTTCAAAATCTTTCATCAGAAGAATCAAGCTAGTAGAAAAGAGCACACACGATAGGTACAGAACTTTCGATGCTTCCTAATTGATGAGGAAGTCATTTATGGGGAGGAAATGTGCAATTTATTACCCCCTAAAATGAACCATATTGGACAATTGGTTGAACTTCAATTCCCCAAAATAGACACAGATAGCACTGACGTGAAGATTTTAGCTGAATGTATAAATGTGTTTCTGAAGTTTTCACTTGGATTTATTTGGTTCCTTGCTGCTGATGACTATATCAAATAAACTGGGAGATTTTGCTGTAAGGGTGTGAACTACTTAAACGGGTTACATCTGATGATTGAGTGAAGTGTATTGCTACTATAGATTGGAGGTGGGTGTACAAACAGGAAAAAGAGGCCCACTAATTCTTAGATCTTTAAACAATTGACAAAATGATTTAAATTTAAATTTGCAGCAGAAAGTTTGAATGGGGAATCCCCCCTCCTGGCTATGGTCCTTACAATCAAATAGTGATCTATGCGTTATTTCAACGTTCACATTTAATTTTTTTTAAATTGTTTTAGGAGGCATTGCTTTCAAAGGTATTGAATGTAACTTGTAGGGTGTTTTGAATAATCCTCGCTTCATTACAAGTTAGCCTTTCAGACTTCTAAGTTAATGATGTAATGTTACATAATTTGTTAGGTCCAGTTTTTGATTAACATTAAGGCTTTTATGATTCATGTTCATTTTGTTACAAACACATGGTACATTTAGCTGGACTGTGTCTCCTACCACTGATACCCTAAATATGGAGGAAAATATGAAAGTATCTAGGCAGTACAATTAGGCCTTACAACGTGTAGCAAGCTTAACAGTGTTCTTCATCTTTCTCGGGGAGTATGCTTAATTGATATAATTATGTAGCTACCCCACCCCTTAAGAGAAAATTTTTGATTATAAACAATATTGCATTTGATTGGGGAAGTCTCCCTCCTTCCTCAGGCTCATAGGCTATCATATCTTCAATGAATATGGGTTAATTGGCATGATGCAAAGTAAAGAAATACAAACAACATTTCTTGGAAATATCAGTGCCAAGAAATCATATTAGAGTAATGGTTATTGTGTGGCTTGAGTTGGCTACTTCATGTCCAGACGTTTGGGGCACTGGCCAGAGTTGCCGAAGGTCAGTGGGGGTCAAGCAAATGATGAGTTATTGACCAAAGCATTATAAAATGTTAAGATGCTAGACAGAAGAAGATAAGGATATTAATTGGGTCTGTAAGCTTTTGATAGTGGTTTATGATCTCAGAGGTGTCCACAGGTTTATGGTCCAATTGGTTTCTTAGGTGATACATTAGAGCAATTCACACTAGAAAAAAACATTTTAGAAGGAAAAATGTTAGTTTTAAAAACATTGTACAATGACAGTGGAGTAAAACAGGTGTTTACCAGGATCAAATGTTGTATGAAGAAACATTGATTAAAACTCATTTTGAAGGGAATTGTGGTGTCCTGAGCAGTTCTTTTGTATTAAATATAATTTTATATGACATTCACAAAGAATAACTATCGTTCTATTTGGAGTTTCCTTTTCCATGCCTAAATCTCCTATTTGTTATTTGTGGTATACAGCATTCACACAAGTTCAGAAACTTGCTCAGGGGAATCACAGATGGAGATATACCCCCAATCAAATGGTCAAAAAAAAAAAAGGAGAGGGGGAAAATGGAATGTGAAAAGAGGACACTACACGCCTTCCTACACGCCCTCCTACACGCCCTCTAATTAATGGCCTTGTTAATTTGCAATTCATCCATCGAGTAAGACCTGTGCCTTGCACGATATCGGTGTCCTCTATGTCTTGACCCATTAATCCATTGCATTTCACTTTATGGAATTGTAAAAATATGTAACAAGGTTTTTTTTTTTGTCTGAAAGAGGAATGTTAGTACATTGTTAGTCACAGCAGGTCTTTTTGTTTGACTAGCAAGACAGTCAAATGAAATGTTACCATTCTCTTGTAGAAAGGGCAAGGACATATTGAGGAGATGTTATTGAGATGCATGTAGGTTTAAACACACTAAAACGTGATTAGAAAGAGAGTTGAGAATTTGGACATTCTAAGACAATAATGTAAATATACTATAAAGCTACTTTTAAGACCAAGTTCAAATGGTATATAATATCTTTATTGAAGAATTGAATAATATTTGCTGCAAGTTTTTTTTTGCATCAAAAAGTTCTTTTTTAAAATTTCATCCTACCCCTCTCTTGTATTGATAAAAAAAAAAGTTTGAAGAAGGAATGCATTTTCTTTTGAGTCTTCTTTGCCTGTAGAAAGAGCTAGTTGATATAGATGAAGTATTGCTACATCAGTATTAATTGAGAATACTAATCGTCTACCCATGTAATCACTCTTTTAATCAGTTCAGTGATCGCCCTTAATCCGACCAACCTACACCTATCCAGCCAAAAGGTAAATGTTTGGGTCTCCCTTGCGTGCTAGCCAGGCAGCTGCATGAGGAACGCAGACATTACGTCTTGACGTCATGGCGCACCATGCCGTCTTTTATCAGATTAATCAAATTCCCAGAAGCTTTACAGAAAGGTATACAAACGATATTCTTCTCTTATTGCCCCGTTATACGGCCCTCGCCTTATTTGCACTCCATAGATGTATAAATGATCAGGGCATTGATGGGAGGGTAATTGTTTTTAACGATAGCCTGATTATGTGCTGCCATTGTTATGTCAGTGTTCTGGTATGGTAAATGAATAAACGCTCTCGGCTGGAGTCTGGGCATTTCATTTTCAATATAGACCAGTGAGTGAGTGGCATATTTTGTTTTTTGTGGTATGGTTCCTCGCTGGTGATTAACCCGGGGATGTTTCGATACCCTTTCAAGTGCCTTTGACACTTGCTGACACCCATGTTATATGGACAACTTGGTAAGTCTGATGCCAGGAAGCAATAAATGAGCCAGGAGAGTGGATAGATAAAATTTTGTGGAGCAAATTCTTTCCCGATATATCTTGTAATGTATATTCCTAGTTTTGAGAAAGCAAGGCTTCAAGATTCTTCCAAGCTCTCATCCACTTGGTCTTTCTAACAGCAGCGTTGAAACCTCAACAGCTTCTGCAGCAACAGCGCAACACAGAAACCAGTCGAGACTTCTGTCTCCTGACCCAGCTCTTGCATCTTTATCCCTCTATACGAAGGAGTGACGAAACTACCTGCAAACCTGTTGACTCCTGACTGAATCTGTCACCTCTTGCCAACTTTTTTTAGCGAAAAATAGAAACCCAGGCATCCATGACCGTCTTTCCCCCTATCGCCGAAGCAGTTGCCTAATAATCGGATTTGACAGGCTGGATATTTGTAATATCCTCCCCTTACGCGACAAAAATTAACCGTAAACTTGACTTGAACTAATTTCTGGGACGAGTCATGCAAACAATACCTCTTGGTTGAGGATATCATTGGACCTAGTCTGTTGTATTGGATTCAAACGTCCATTACTCGCCAGGAAGTGGCCGCTTTTCCCGATGGTTACAAGTGCAAGGGTATACTCTGGACAACAGCTATCAAAGTTATTGTGATAAACAAGGATGCAGTGTACAAAATTTGTTGGACATGTATATAGGCAGATATTTGGGGGACATCTTGTTTTCCTGTCAGTAAGAGTGGCCCTCGTTGGGCAGACGTCTGTCAAGTTTCAGGAAGAGTTTCCTGTACATCTTCACATCTATAGGACAGTGGCAACTACTTAAAAGAAGTTTGCATCGATTGTACTTTCTATGCGTCAGTTCTAGCCTCCATACTGGATTATTTTGATTGCCTTAATTCTGCAACTAATGAGCTTTGTTGTTATGGTCTATGTTTGTTATGCTCCATGTGCATACTTTATTGAGCTTGATTAATATCAGTTCAATTGAAGAGTCCTTAAGGGAAGATAAAAACAACAACATAATAAGAAGATAGAAAACATATTTTTCTGAGCTTCAATACCGTCAAATCAAGTGGAAGAATTTGTCACGCTGCTGATGTCGTCAAACAATGATGTTCTCAACGGAAGATAACAAAATACAAGGATATTGATGTGAACACAATAAGCTACATGTAATTTATTATGCAGTCATTCATTGCCATTCAATGAATTCATAATTTTTCATGGCTAAGAAGGTTTGTAGGAAATAAAGTAAACAGTATGATGATCAATACCAACTCGGTGAAAAGGAAAAACAACAAACGGAATATGCGCGTAATGCATAACACATGGGCCCATGATTTTCAGTTCGATGTAAGTTTCAGTGCATCCCCCTTTTAGTTACATGTATCAATCAGTTTATCAAGTTTTCATATACAGTGATACCTGTGTATAGAGACCAAGGAAGACTAGAAAAGCTGTCTTTATAATAAGGTGGTCTTTATGTACAGGTTCCTTTAGTACATAGTTCAATGAGAAACAATATTCAAGAGAAACAGCTGGTCTTTCTATACAAGTAGTGTGTTGTGCATGTGCATGTAGCTGTACTTTTCTTCTCCATTTGCCATTCATTTCAACATGAGATATTTTTATTTTGCTTCTGGAGTTTTTTCTTTTAGGTGCTTTATCATGTCATGTTTTGAACAAGAGGTACATGAAAGTGCTATGAAATCAGGAATATATCCTGACTCACACTGGGTGTCATTTACTGACGTTAGGACCGCATCAGTGACTTGTACAGTCTTTTGCGCGTCATGAAAGAGTGATATCCTTTAACCCTTTCGAGACAATTGACCACATTTTGTGGTTTGGCCCAATAACTTTTGATTTAGAGCCTTAAAAAATATACCAGATGCATGAGTGGAAAGAGCAAAAATTTCTACACATACTGTGTCCATTTTTGTTGCATGATCATATTGCGTTTGATGCCAGGAATTTTTAAAAGGAGAATAAGCTTGAACATCCTTAAATTGGCAACACATTGAGAGGTTCAACATCATTGTTTTTTTATCCAAATTGGCAACTTTTTCAACTTTTCGACAATGTTCCTAATCATGTATATTATTTTCAAGACATTACATCTTACTAGAACTACGTAGCACTAAAAGAAAAATATTATTGTTGCCAATTTGCAGAACAAAATGTGATCAATTGAGCTCTTAAATAATTCCTGTCCTGAAAGGGTTAAAAGTGATTGCAAAATGAACAGTACAAACAATACTTTTAATAACTGACGTATGGGTAAATTGCCTTCACTGCCTCGATTAGCGAAGGTATCGACACAATCCAAATGATGCCTCTTGTAAACCAGGCTTAATACATCTTTGTGATGTATGCATGTCAAAATGTTCTTTTCTCTTCATTGCAGCTATCTAGAGGGACGGGTAATGTCATGCGAGACAAGCTGATTAAAAACAGCGGTGGATGTAAGTCTTCACATTTGTTCAAATCAACTTTAATCCTATCCCATCTCACAAATTGAAGATAGTTTTAGAAAGTATGTACTTACAGTGCAAAGTACCGTACACGATACAGTTTATCTCGAGTCAGAAAAGTGCTGACTCATTATAATACAGAGTTAATGCTCGCATGGTTCTTGGCAGAAGTTGTTAGCCAGTGAATCAGAGTATGTTTAAAGATTAAGAAGAGGTTCATGGTTTAAAAAGGAATAATCTTGTATGGACCACCCCTTGTTATCCTCTACAGTGCATCCCAGAAAAAAGTTAACAGTCAGAAAAAAATCTCCCCAAATAAATATTTCAAAATATTTGAAGCAAAATTTCATATAGATCTGTTGATAGCTTAGTATCTGGCAATATTTTACACTTGAGTAAGCAAAGGCCACTTTTGTGAAAAGGTGCAAAATCCAGACTGGACAAGAAATGATATTTGTTCTGGCTAGTATCAGCAAAGTTGAGAATTAGGAGAAGGCTTTAATATTTTCATATTTTGATCAATAATAGACAGTTGATAAAAGAACAGGTTTTGTTCTTTGTATGTATTCATGTATCTCATCAACATTTTTAGGCTTCAGTAAGTAATTTAGTTTTGGCAGGTTTTTAATTCAAGCTGGCTTTCTCAGTCAACCATGAAGTTTTGATGGGATATGCTAGAACATACAGAAAACAAAGCCTATTCGTTCAAAAATTGTGTTTTAATGATCAGAATATGAAAGTTTCTAACCCTTTTCAAGACTCTCAACTTTGCTGATACCAGCCAGAACCAATACAAATTTTTGTCAACCATGGATTTTGCACCATGTCACAACAATGGTTTTTGCTCACTTGAGATTAAAATATTGCCAGATTTTGTTGGTGTCATTTGATAGAAGAGACCCTAAGCTATCCACAGGTATAGAAATTTCCTTCAAATTAGAAATATTTATTTGGTGAGACTTTTTCCAACTGTTAACTTTTTTTTGGGGGGGGGGGGGGATGCACTGTATATAAAAACATCTTTTCGTGATTGTTTAAACTGATTGTATTGTTATATGTTGAGATAAAGCATTTGCTTAATATTAAGATACCAAAATAGCAAACAACAAACTTTCTCAGAATGAGAAGTTAATAATTGAGAAGTTAAAATAGCAGCAATTTATCAACATTTCCTCTTACTTTGCTCTGCTTAGAAGAGATATTAGATCTGATACATTTGATTCACATGAACATTATTTATTTTATGTACCAATATAACTCATTCATCTCTCTCTTTTTCTTCTTCTTCAACAGTGGGTTATTCCCAGTCCATGCGTGAGAAGACAAGACCAAACTCAATCATCAATTCAACAAAATCATTCCAACCGGTAAGAAACGATATTTGATTCCAATCCCGATTGCATATTACACTTTATCCCATTGATTTATGTTTAAATTACAATCTGCCTATGCTATTTTCTACTTCTAGATAATGTTTCAATCAATTCTGCATGCATTTTATGTTTCTATGTCTGGAACATTGAATGTAATGGTTCATTCAACATGATAATGTGTACGTCATCATAGAAAAGGTCAATATATAAATATAGATGCATGGTAATGGGAGAGACATGAATAATAATGTACTAATGAACCTTTGCCAGAATGCATCATGGAAACAAGTAGTCATCATTGATGTTTTTGACTGGATTAGATTATTATAAAAATGTGGCAGTGCTGCATAATCCTATTTTGACCAACTTTAACATCCACACCCCCCCCCAAAAAAAGAGAAAATATCAACAGCAACAATCCAAAGGGGCACATATGAGCACACCAGTAACTATTCTGTCAAGATATTCTTACAGAATTTTTATAAAAGAAACAAAACCACCATTTATACCCCTTGTCACAAATTCTTTATTACAAGCTCTTGTGAGCTCTTCAGAGTAACTCTACAACTTATCTTCATATCTTTATTATGAAGTTAGTATGTATAGACAAAATTTAATGACTAGAAAAAATTTAATGACTAGCAAAAAAAAAAATCAAATGATTTTTTTGTATGAGCTGGAGATGTAATAAACAAACCCAATATGTTTTATTGATTTTTCAGTGGGAAACGATTGATAGGGCAGACAACAGCTGTGTCCTATACAGTGTATATATGTAGCACTAGCATCACACAGAATTTGTGGTGACCAAATTTTCATGGCATTAAATCAATAATACGTTGTAAAATATGAATATCAAATGCAGCACTCGACATGCACATCAACCAACATGTACATTGATCTACATACATGTATGTTAAAGCATTTATGAAGATCTCTAGAGCATCTTGCGATGGTTATGATGATTTGAATGAGTTGAATATGATTGCTGCTGTCTGGGATATTTTGGATGGGATCATATGGAATGACGTCTTATTGAATACGCTCTATTAGTTGGATCTGATTGGATTTGGTCACACCATGGAACGTAGCTGGGCATGGGATGAAGATGATGAGGCAAGAAAGGGATCATTTACGTCTTGTTCACACTTGACGCGTTAAACTGCCCCCCAAAAAAATTGCCGCGGCAAAATGGAAACCATTTTGTTAGAGAATGGCAAATGAGGTGACAAAATCTACTTGCTACGTGCAACATATGCCACTAAGCATACTTATTTATCCCTGTGTTATACGATACAGGAATGTAAAGTACAATACGCTTCTTTTGCCACTGTGGTTTTTGGAGGCAGTTTAATGTGTTATGTATGAATGAGTCTCTAGGGTGCTGGTTATTTCCTTCAATATGCATGTCTTACCTGACAGATTGCACTGATGTTTAAAGGGAGCAATTAGTTTAATTGAAGGCAGATGTCAGGATGCTTTTTTCAACAGCTTTTACATGTTTTAACATGAAGGAAAGACAATGCAGGATTTTTTCGATTTAGAGCTAGAAATGTATTAAGTGGTATTATTTTACATAGAGCTATCACCCTTATGGCTCTTACCAGATGAGTTTATCTTTTTAATTAGAGAGTAATGGATTTATTTTAAAAATAGCAGGTAATTTAAATAAATTACAGCCCTTTTATGCTATTTTGTGACCATTCTGTTAATAAAATAACATGAAGGGATTTCATTGTCTGTTGAGAGACAGAAGGGTGTAATAACACTGTGTTAATTGATATGCATTAATGACCCTCTTGCTCTCAACAAACGATGCAGTTATAGCTGATAAGTTCTGTCATAGTGGATAAATTCTGACTTCTAGAAAATGGTACTCAATATCATATTTTAAAGATTTTTTTTCCTTCTTTTTTTGACATTTTGTAGATGTCATTCCAGCCACAAGGTAGTTCATCAGACGTCAGATCACCTCTTGGGAATGCTGGGTAAGTTTTAACAATCATCCTATTGAAGTGAACTTTCATAATATCACAGAATATATAAGTATGAATAGTGTACCTGCTACCTTTAACATAGCAGCTTAACATTATTTATGTAGTTTAACTTTGAACTTGTGATTTATGGTAGATTACTCTGCTGTCACTTATGAGAAATGGTTTGCTTTGAACGAAATGACATTTTGAACTTTTTTTATTACCAAGAACGTAATTACAGTTTCTCGTCACTGGGGTTTTTATGAAGGTGTGGCTACTTTTTGCATTTTATCAGGTATGAGATACTACTTCAGTGTTTGGGTAGATTTCTCGCCATGCTAAGATAATGAAGTACTACAAATTTTTTTAATATAAAATCTGCTGAATGCAAGAGGAGTATTTTTCAGTTATTAACAATGTATGTTAGTAAAAGCTGAGTGTCTTAGTGGATGTGTTCATGTGACTTTTAATCATCTTTTTCAAATTTGTTTTTGTACATGGATATGATATGATATAGGGTGAAACAAACTCTATAAACAAAGCTCATGTTTTACATTTCAATGATGATATACTAGCTTGATATAAAACCATGCAGACAAGAACACCCTCTTTATCTCCACCTCATCATTTCTTGCTATCATGTTCTTTGAATTTGATGATTTGTTCTGATTGCAAGTATAGATAGCAATAGAGCTTGAAAATGAATTTGTCTAAAGCATAGAAAATACAGAGAGAGAGAGAGAAAGGAAAAAAGAAATAAAACACTTTACAAGTCTAAAATAAGTAAAACTTGAAATATTGCCATGCCTATTTCTTGCTCTCTCATAGTGAATCATTAAAGTTCTTACTTTATGTAGCTGAATCAGTTAGATTAGCTTGACCAGAACTGTAATTTCTCTTTCACCCATTCCATCTGTGATTTTTGTCAGCATTAGTTCAGAAATCTTTTCATCAAGTTAGAATCCAAATTGAGTAGGCAATATTTATTTGAGTTGCCAAGGCTAGCCGAGATTGGCTCACACAAGCATTCGTCAAAAATATTCTATATCTGAATTGCGGTGTGGGCTGAAAATGATAAGAACTATATTAAGGGTACTTGAAACAAAGCCTGTGTCCCATGCCTATGTATCACACACACAGAATAAACCAAAATAACATCAAAGGAGAGCGAAGGATGAGAAGAGGGGGGTAAAAAGAATCTTTGAGGCGGTGATGAGCAATGGAGCGAGTAATATGTCATTACCTGTTTCGTCAAAAATGAGAGAATTCCGCCCGTGAGTTAGTCAGAATTACTTGTGAGTGGTTTGCCAAACTGTAGGCATGATAGTCTTGTATCCGTATATTGGGAAGATAAAGCCCTCGTCATGTAACATAGTTTACGTCTTTGCCAAGAGGATTGAAGAGTATAGTAACCTCGCCTGCTTTCAATTTTTTTACCCTTTTCCAGAATCATAGCAGGCATTCTTTGAAAAGGCATTCAGTAGCATAATTGAATTGATGAAATCATCATAATTAGATAATCCAGACTATATCATCATAATGGGATATGCTCCCAGAAGTATAATCAGATTTTGTAATTTCCTGTTCAAAATATAAAACATGTGATCACATGAATGTATTAAATATTAGGGCATACCCCCAAATTGTCCATAATTTCCATGTTTCAAATTATGGTGTTTACTTTTTATGGTAGATCTATTTCTAACTTTCAGTGATCACGTAACATTGTAATATCTTGCAAAGTATCAAGCTCTCAGATTTTAAAAATTTTCTTTTGAAGAAGATGAAGTTTTATATTGTATAATGAATAGTGATTGAAGGAAACACTGCCCAACTGTGCAGTGAAATACTGTCAGATATTCCCTCGCGATAAATGGAATAACTCTGATCTTTAAGCATTCCTGTTCCTTTTATTTCCATATTTGAAAGAAATGTATAATTGATAAGTGGCATTTTTTACGGAGTATGCAAAAATGCAGCAGATTAAGGCAGAAACATCAGTTTCTTGCTTCGCCCTTTTTTACCGTTATGTAATATTGTATACATAAAATAAATGTAGGTTGACAAAAGTAGAGGTTGATTTCCAAACACAGCTGAAACTGACGTCATCTCACTACCATTTGCACATATCAACATAGAAATTCACACCCGGTGAAACATAGATGGTAATTTAGATCCCCACTGTTGACGCCCCCTCTCTTTAAATCATACACAGCAAGTGAATTCCCTGCTCATTTTCCAATCTTAGTCATAATTCAATCGCTGTGCCTGCTGCATTTTGGCACCGGTACAGTGTGTATGTGGGTGATTGCATTAATTTGTCAATTGATTGGGCTGATGTGTGACAGTATTTGGGTTGGGTTGGGTGGTAGTATAGCATGGAACATTGAACTTTGGAAGCCTGGTTCATTGCTTATGACATCTGGTATGTTTGAGAGTTGTAATTAATTGTAGTGATGGCTTGATCTTGGTTGCAAGTGGAATTTGGAGTTTGATAAAGGATGAAAAGAGATGATATGATTGCATTGAAATGTTGTAAGTGCCAATTGTGCTGGGAATAGTACCTTCAAATTCCATTTATGTAATGATTTTCATAAAACTGAAGGTGAAAGGTTGGGAGAAATGCTTCCTTAATTACATACAATTGAACTCAGAGGACATATTGTGTGATTTTACTATTGTATTCAACATTGTTTCATTGTTGCAACAATGATACTCATTAAAACAACTTTTAACTCTTTACTGGCTTTGGTCGACCAATGGAACAGATGGGACTGCCACAGTCGACTTTTGGCAGATATATTGTACATGTATAATAAACCTCCTAACAATATGGCAGTCCAGGGTTTTGATCCATGGGAAATAAAGATTAAAGAATTGATATAACATGTCTGCTAGGAATTTATGTGTTTATGAATAAAATGTTATCAGTAGTAATTTGTTATTACATCTAGCTTCAGGAGATAGTATGTTTCTTACATATGCAGCCTTATCTAGGCCTATGTATCATTGACTAACCATATGTAGTAGAGTACACTTAACTTTTAGAATTAACCTATTTCCTTATATTGTTGCCACTTTTTTCCACTCCCATATTTCCCTATTTCTCTGCCCGCTTCCCTCGATACAATCTCTCCAACCCCACAAATCGATCTAAACATTTTGCTGCTTTCACACTCTCCAACAAAAATCTCCTTCTGCTCTCTGACAATCACTGGACACGCCCATTCTTATTTGGCTCCACCTCCATCCTCACTTGGTCCCACCCCCTTTCCTCCCTTTGTCCATTCAATCCCTGGCCCCTCAACCAGCATTGAGCTGGGCAAGTGGCATTGGAACAGAGTCGCCATAAAGTTAGGGGTCAAGTAAGTCGTTTTAGGCATGCCTTAGTCTTATATTTTAACGTGTGTCCATAGTCTTTTGTATGCGCATCCCTGCATGTTAATATCAAAATCCTTTTGTAGTCTGGCTTTAAGGCATGTAGAATTAATTTTGTATGTGTTTATCTTTCTGAAATTGAAAAAAAAAGTATTTAAAGAGGCAAGAAAAGAGCCTAGGATCATTGTTTTCAAGGTTTACTTTGAAATGGATTTAAGTGGAAATATAATGAAGAAGCGCAGAGAGCGATTGAACTTTGGAAAGCTTCAAAGGAGCTCTGGAAAAGGAGCTTCATTAATTGACTTTAAGGCGCTTTGATAGCTACAAAGAAATGTTGCTTCTTCAAATAAAATGAAAAAAAAACTCTTGTGAACAAGAAAGTATTTGTTATTTTGATTGATTATGAATATTGTTAAGTTTGATTTGCCCTGAAAGCCAGGCTACAGTTTCCCCAAAGTTTCTAGTAGTGCAGCTTTTTGTCTCGAGTAGTGACAATATTCTTATTCACATCTTATTCTCACAATATTGTAAAAATGCTTTGAATATTCTTAACCTTTAATATTATCATTGTCAAGCATGATTGAATATAGATCATTAGTCATTTGTGCTGTAGATCATGTATATACATAGTATATCATAAATTTTTTACATATTTTTGTAATGTGATGTATATTCATTTTATTTTTTATTATCATGTTTGTTTGTATTTGTGACTGTGTAAAAGTATGAATATCCATTAATATTCTTTTAGCACATCTTACATGATTGTATTTGATCTTTTGATCCGTTGTGAGGTTTAATACCCCAAACCCACTTAATTTGAACCCAAATTACTCAATAGGTTTTATATATATAAAACACCATCCTCCTTTTTCTTTAGAGAATGAAAGTAAACAAATCAAAACGTTCTCATTAACTATAATATATGTTTTAGATAAATGTAAAGGTTTTCAGTTTGGTGCTATGATATTTGAAGTATGCATTTGGAATAGTTTCAAATCCTAAAGTCATTCCTTTTTAATAGACTTTGAAAGTTTATGTTGTAAGTTCTTCTGTATCAAATGAAATTAATTAATTGTGTCTAGGAAAGAATGTTTTAGAGGGGATGGAGGAAGGGATAGATATTGACGTCTGCAAAATATCCACTGGGACATATAGTATGATTATACTATTGTCATCTTAGTTTGAATTATCAAAAAATTCTGTTTCATAGTTTTTATTTTGTGAAAAGCAATTTGGCTTATTGTTGGCTTAGAGCTAAACATTGCATGGTATAATTATGCTGTGATTCATATTTATTTTCTTATTCAGAACAAAAATCTTTAATTTGATAAAAGTTGTTTTATTTTGTTGTTTTTTGTTGAAGTTTTATGCTTTGCCAGCTTTGAAGTTTTATAAAAGGTATCAAAATTTGCTTTTAGTGTAGGAACTGGAAATTAAAGCCAGTGGACATTGTTTTTTATAGCATTATACTCCCAGTTCATTGGACATTTTATATCATAGTCGTACATACATTACTCAATCAAATTACTTCTACCATACCATGCATTTGAATTTTGATGCCATTCTAAATTTGCTAATTCAATTTGTAATCAAATCCAGGATTGTTTGACAAATCACTATATTAAGAACCAACTTATCACACAAAGAATGCTCTTAACAAGCTTTTCCAAGTAGAGATGTCAGGCGCTCATTTTTGGGGGTGACCACATCATAATATGACCTTTAATTTCTCTGTTTCGATTAAAACTTGATTAGACTATTGTTTTTGTTTTTGTTTACGTCCAACATGGTAACCACGTTTGCCTACTCATTACAGAAATAGTTCCGAAAACTAGATTAGAGTTGGGTAATTAATGATAAAATTGACAGTCACAAGACATTCCTGAAATTATTTAAATTGTTCTGTTCAATCGACTCAATTTATGTCATTGTTTTTATTTTTGTTTATGTCTTCAACATGGTAACCACATTGCCCTGCTCAATACAGAAGCAGTTCAATAACCAGATTAGAGCTCAGTAATTAATGATAAGATTGACCAGTCTGAAGACATTCCTCAGATTCTTTGTTGCGATGTCATAGAAACCACTGCATACAAGTGTACCTGTCAAGGTTTTGTCCAATGTTGACATTGACTTCAGACATGTACTACAGTGCAACGGTCAAACTGGGTTGAAATTTACATGCCCCTTGAAAGGAATACCTGAGATTCTTGAAATGTATCTAAGATATTGACCATCAGAAATCTACTTCACTCTAAATATTTGGAACGGGTCATTGCTTAAATGGGTTATTGAGAAGACATTGTGTTTGCCTAATTTTGATTCATTATTAAATCAGGAAGGAAAAGTTTCTTAAAAGGTTAATTTAAAACTATGTTTTGCAAGTAAATTGGTTCAAATATTTTCTAGATTGCCCAGGATGTTACATCCTTCCTTCCTTGTTGGAATGTAAAACAATAAGATAATTTAGATGTTCTCTGTAGGTTTCCATGGTGAATGAGTATTCACAGAGGCTCCCACATGGTGTTACCGAAAACCTTCAATTGTGAATAAAATAATTGTTTGAAAAACAAGACAATGGGAAACACTACAAGTGATGATATTTCCTGAGACAAGAGCACCTTATTGATTTGTATTGAAACCACATAACTTTAGTTACCAAAACTGCTATAAATTGTACAGGTCATAATACAAAAGAAAGCAAGTGATAGATAGGCCATAAATCTTTTATTTGTTGCAGTTTTAATGAATACTTCCCATAGTTTTATGAACTAGATTAGATTAAGGTTTTGCATTCAAATTGTGACACTGACATAGTATTTTCAATTCATATGGGGTTCTTGTGTTCCAGTATAATTTTTTCTAGTATATGTAGTATCAAATTAATCAACTTTATATTACACAAACCAGACAATGTAGACCAGTTTTGTCATTATGATACTATATCATTAGCAATCTCCTGAGCACATATTAAAGAATTTCACTTTTTGCTTTTCCCCCTGTTATTCTCAGATTTTTTTCACATGACTGCTTATTTTGGCAATTAATGCATGCAATCCTGAACTGCACATCTTTTGCTTGTGAAAAAGCTTTCCTACTTTGCAGCACTGCTTGTGACAAAACGTGCTCATGCCACCTTTTGAATCATATTAGGTCTATAATTTCACTTTCTGCATTTTATTTTGATCTAATTTGCTTGTTTTGTTTGAAATAAACCAGTGACAGGCTTATGTACACAATGTTGATACTACTGTAGATATACTATAATGTGTGTATGATTTTGCAATTTTCCTAAGTGCCCTAAAAGTGGAATGCTCTATTTATCACAAGGGTTTTTTTTTTTTATCAATGTTTGTTTGCCTTTATTCAGGGAATTTTCAGCATTCTCTATAGAAAACAAAATGTGTGTTTACATTCTATTGTATTGATGATCGTCTTATCTTTTCATAGAATTGGTGTTTCTGTTTAAGAATTGAAAGGCGTATGTTTGCTGAAAGTGAAAATGCTCATACGTATATGTGTAAATAGAAATTTCAGAGTATTTTTATTTTAATTCACTGCTTGATTGTCAGTCCATTCAGGTTATAATATACTGCATGCTGTTTGTTGAACATTGTTACCTTTTGATGTGTGATTGATATTTCCATGTATGATGAAATCATCCGTCATCAAAAACTGAAGTTCCATTATTCACTCGAGCCATTTTGAATTGAGAGGACCAACAATCAACTACATATACCTCATCTTCTGAGAGCTGGAAGGGATTTAACTCTCTGTTAACCCTTTCGCGACATCCCGCACATTTTGTGGTTTGGCAAAGTAACATTTTATTCAGAGCCCTAAAAACTATACCGGATGCATAAGTAGGAAGAGCAAAAATTTCTGCACACAGTGTTTCCATTTTTTTTTTGCATGACCATATTGTGTTTGATGCCAGGAATGTATTAAAAAATGAGCTTTAAAATCCTTAAATTGGCAACACATTGAAATCAAAATTGGTCTTTTTTTCAAGTTATTGACAAAGTTCCTAACCATGTATATTGATTCCAAAGACATTACAGCTTATTAGAACCATGTGGCACTAAAAGAAAAATATTATTGTTGCCAATTTGAACAAAATGTGATGAGTTTAGTCCTTATAATAAAATAATTCTTGTCATGAAAGGGTTAAATATTATGAGTTACATACCATCCTTTTGGCTCCCAGCAGACAATAAGAGCTCTACTCCTAAACCACTTATTTTTCCTGGAGCTGCAGTGCTTATGTTCATGACATTTAGCTTGACTTGTATGTTGTGTCAATCGATTCAAAGTCGATGGATCGAGGGAAAAGAAAAACTGTTTGTTTTAATATTTTAAGATATTCGGAGCAGCATCTCATGAAACCGCCATCAGACTAAGTTGCCGACATCCCATTTGATGTGTGTTTTGAAATTATAACACAAGTTTCAAGAGGTCGGTGATCTTGTACTTGGTCTAGTGCAAGGCTGCCCAGAAGTCCAAGAGGGTTTCTAAATCAATGAAGATTAATAGCAAAAATGTTCAGGTTCAGAGTTATTTGAAATGAAGTTTAGAATATATTGACACCAATCCCGTCTTGAACCCCCCCTCCACCTTTCACAATATTTTGTTGTGTATTAATTAATAAATATTCCTTCTTTTTTTAAGAGAGAGAAGGAGTATTTCAAAGTTGAATAGTCAGTTAAACTCAGCCACTTAAAGGGACAGTCTGTTTTCATAGATGTCACAATGATCTCATGAATCCATATACATAGTGACAGGTGTAACGATGGATATTTCCTTTGCCAGTGAATTACATGTGTCTCAATTACAACAGGAATATGAGTGCGTTAACGTGGTCGAACAAACAAACAATTCATTTTGAGCTTATCAGTAAAAAAAATCATTTGATAAGCGGATGCCAAATCTCTGCATAATGTTTGCTTAGACCTCTTTTAAAAGCATATTTATTGGCATGATTAAGTGTGCATTTATCTATATCATATCATATTTACATCATAAAACAAACAGGAAATCAAAGGGGCATTTATTTTCCAATGACCTTGCTATCTATCCCCTTTGTTTTTTTCTAGAAAGTCTCATTCAGTGTGTTGAAATTGTTGAAAGGAGCTTGTTTCCAAGTGTTCAAATGTGTTAACCTCTGACTGCTGCTCAATCAATGACTGAATTTCAATGAAGAGAAATGGAATACGATCGTGATTAATCGCGACAAATCTCTAAATCTCCTGGTAGGGTTAAAGTCAGCAGATAGAAACAAGACCTTTGGAACAACTGAGGAAAGAACAGTCAACTAATGTTACACGCTTTCACACGAAAGTACCGATTGTCTCAGGCCCAGCCAGCAAGTTTATAAAAAGTGACACGTGATCCCACAGATTGGGTTTCTTCCCTTATGTTTTTGTACCAAAAAGGGAAAATTAGGGACAGCCAAATGAATTGGGACAATGTTGATATTCCTTGAAAGTTAACCGGACTGTGGACTTATGTACGATGAGCTATTTTGGCAAACTGTGCTGGAGAGAGGCAAATAATATTCCACCTTGCTGATCTGTCAAGATTTTCTACTGAGTTTTATGATCGCTTGAAGTGGCGGTAGGTTGCAGACTCATTCTAGAGTGCTTCATATATATGTAGTCCCTGATGTAACATAAACCTTTGTGATCCCAACTCTACCAAGTAGCTCATTCTGTCTCTGATTGCAACTGCTCTATATTGTGTTTCATTATTGAGTTATGCACCCCATTGTGGAACTCGATGTCTAAAAGGCACTTGCAGTTCACCTACGTGGTGAAGAAGAGAATTGGAAAAGTATTTCTTTGAGGGGATTGTATGGACAATACTGAATTTGATGTGGTTATGACAAGAACCAGAAATATTGTACCACTTCGGTGCCTTGACAGAATACTGTCCCATCACGTGGAAGGCATTGTGCTATGAAACAGCTCACAGTTTTCTGTTCACCAAAGAAACATTCCTATTTTGATATAGAGAGGATGTGGTATTTCCACTTTGGAGAAACTTTACTCAGCGAGTGATCTGTCCACTGCTACTACACGTATATCTACAGCCACCTTTGGAGGAAACTCTTACATTGTTTCATCATGTTTCACAAGTTCCCTCTCCTTCATTACTGGACCATACATGGATTATAACTCTGGATATCACTTCTTATTTTGGAAATATGTGGATTAGTTAAAGCTTTATCTCGCCTTTGTTAATTCTCCATATGACTTTTTATGATCTAGTCTACATGGACCAGCCGTTAGACAGAATACAGGAATATCTTCGAAGGACTAGATGGAGTTAAATATTGATGGAAACTCCACAAATTGAGCCGGAGTACAATAAACTAACACCCTCTAATCTGTTTGCAACTCACTGGATATCACCCAATTCAATCCACTCTCTTCATTGTAAAGGAGAAGCTATCAACGCTTTCACAAATATTTGTTTCAAGACTCTAGTTCGGAATTAAAAAGTTTGCCCTGTACACAATGCTTGGCAGGGACATCTTTGAGAATTGGCGTCGAAATAATCAATAGTGAAAACTTCGAAGTGTTCGCTTCATATTTAGGTTCACTCGCTCGCACTGCATCTTCCAACAGAGAAAGGATATAAAACCTTGACTTGTAAAATTGTTTGTCTTTTAATGAAGCACTTAATGTGTAGAAAACCTTTCCTTTCAAAGACTGGAATTTGGTTATGTATCTACCTTATAGTCGGAGGATAAGTGGCTGAGTTTGCTGATTTTTTTTTTCTGTTCGATAGTTCTTTAAAACTTGTCCCATGCCCTGCCCACCTGTATGGTATTAGGAACCATGTTGTCGGTGCCCAAACTGTCGCACCGTCTCTCATTTTCTTTTGATAACATTGCTACCCTTGGTATTGGCAGGACCATCGAAGAGAATGAGGAGAACGATGGCGGACCAGGGAGTCCTCCAAAGTCTGGGTGAGTAACAATTCTCCTCTATAGTTTGTGTGGGTGGGTGGGGGGAGGGGGGATGGGGATGTTTTTTCCTAAATATTGATTGTGTATTGTTGTGTTTGGAATAAATAATCATCTATGTAACGGAAGAGAATATAACAAAATATTTAATTGCATTATTTTCTATTCAATCCAATTCAATTCAACTTCATTTCATTTGCTCTGAGAACAAATAGTAAATCATATGGCATTGAAAATGATGTGAAAATTATAATGAAAAGTGTAAATGAAACATCTTAACAATGATGCTATATTGCAAATGTGGTCAACAGCCAGAAAAGAAAGGTCCATATACTGGTACTTTATTTTGAATCAAAAGTATTCAAAAATTTTTGTTAATTATAAAGTGCTAATGAACTAAATCAGTAGAGCCACATATCAAGAAATAATAATAAAGATTTATACTATTATTTAATATATGAAGAACATTTAGACTGTAGTGTCAAACATAAAGTTGCACTATTATCATTGAATCCCAAATAACTTTTGGAAATTTAAACTTCATATGAACTTCTTATGGGCCATTATAAAGCTTCCATAGATTGGCATACAACCACACAGTCCTGTAGTAGATGTATATGATTAACAGTTACAGTAAGATTTATTTTTGAAATAATTGCCAATGAAAGGGCACAATCAGTTCAGCATACGTGCCAGACATATTTGTAATAATACTGTAGATACAGGGATGTTAAGGACTAAGTAAAACTACTACTTACCCTGTTTTGTAACAAATTGAATGCATCAAATTTAGCATTCTTGGGATTCCTGTGATTGAATGCACGTATGCCTTCAGCTAGCTCAGGAAAGATCCTAGGTTTTCAGAAATGCGTGTGATGCAATTAATGTATAGCTAAGCAAAAACGGTATATGCTTATTTGTGATAGATAGTAGACCATGTGCATCTGGAATTGCTCTCTTCAAATGAAAAATATATAGCTTTGTTTTTAAATTATGATTGTAGGATGTATGTTTCAGTCAAGAATATTATAAGTGGTTTAGAATTTCAGACAAACTGCCAAGAAGTTTGCTTCACTAGTGCTTTTTTATTGTACTGCTGCGCATAAAACTAAATCTTTAAAGGGGTGTGTTGGTGCCATGATAATATGCTCCATTGATCAGTTATATGTAGTATTCACATGATTTGAAAACATGCCTCATAGATAATATTCTGATAGAGAATGATCTTTGGACCCAATAAACAGGTAATATGTTGAAAGAGTCAACAGACATACAAATGACACATTCACATTCGAATATGAATTTCCAAAATTGTTTTTATTATCATGTTCTCTTCCTTTGAAAAAAAGTAAATGTTTATCAGAATTTTGCTGAAAGTTTGCCTGCCATAGCATGGAACGTTAGTACTTCAAAAATGCAGTTTACATGGGAATGTATAATAGTAATAAAGATAATATTATGTAAGCTTTACAAGTTGCCATATTTACTGGGAATATAATGTTCATTGCACACTAGTATAAATGACATACCTCCCTATCACTCAACACTTGCACATGTATGTATTGTTAGAAATTAAAATGTCCATTGCATTGTTTTTTTAATATCATGCTAAGGAGGATTCTATAAATGATTTTTGTTTGTTTACATTTGTATTATTTATCTGTTTATGAAGGGAAGTACAGGATTACTTTAAATCCTGCCATTATAGATTTGTATCCTGCCTAATATGACATATAAAGTCAAAGTATGATTTTTATAAGAGATAAGATGTGCATGATAAGAATTATGGCTTTATTTATGATGTTGAAGGCAATGATTGTACATGGTCATCAGATTTTGTAAAGTGAATCAATATTTGCTTAGAGGATACAGACTTTAAATCTGTTCAGCTAATAAAACTCATCCATTGCGGCTATAAAATCGTTGGTGCACATCATTTATAATTTTGCACCGTTAGTCCACTTTGGTATACAGTAACAACATTGCTGAAAGGATAGTGTAAAGATGATGATTGTTTATTATAAAACTGATACAAGAATGTAAGCCATGTGATTGGTCAAATGATTTCATGTTTTTGTGCATTACTCTTCTGCCTTTCAAAGAAGAAACTTTTAATGAGTCATATCACACCTTTGATATCACAAAGGATTATAGTGATATCATTTGCAACAATCATAATTTTTAACAAAAATTTTGTTGAAATTCACTTCTGTTCAGTTGATAAATAATCATTTATTTTAAATTGTACCAGGTGAATGACAATTAGGTTATAATACAACTGATTATTGATTTTGTTATTGCAAACGATCATGATAACAGAAAGCAAAGTGCCTCTACAGCTACATCATACATGTATGTCAGTTGTGTTTGTTTTAGAGAAATTTGCTTTATGATTATTCAGAACTTTCTCCTTTGCCTGAAATCTTTTATTCTGATTTACAATCCCCAGGCTTTGGAACAACTTTTGTTAGTCTTTGGTTGTACTAGTACCAAGTCATTTTATGATTATTTACAACTTCTTACTTTTTCTGAAATACTTGGTTTTGATTTTCAACCCTCAGGCTTGGAAACAACAACATCAGCTATTCTGTGGAGTCTTTGGATGAGGTTGGGACATCAACGGAGACATGGGAGTTTATGGATGATGAAGACTTGGTCACTCAGGGACCTGAACCAGAATCATGGAGTGTCATGGCTGAGAAAAAGGTAAAAGCTCTACTCACCTTTGACCTTTGACCATTATAGCTATCATTTGGCCCTTCCTATGACCAAGTGAAATGATAGATTAAAAGGTTGGACTTGTAAATGCATGTATGATCTTTATTCAGAATAATAGTTGTAACAATATGAACAAAGAAGTGAACATTTAAACCCAGGTCCATGACACTGGGTAATGATCGCGCTAATAGTTCTACAAAATAGTTTTATTCAATATCATAGTAGTTTTATTTTCACTTTTACTTCTCACTCAATGCTTCCACTTCATCTGCTTGTACTACTACTTTTCAACCATATTTTGCAACTATAATATTGCTATTGTAGTACTTTTATGGTACTCATACCATGCCCAAAAGTACATCAACTTTCTGTTCTTATTCTATTTATAACATACTCCTACAAGTGAGATAATGGTACTATAACTCTGTGTCTTTTTCAATTTGTAGCCTTTCCTATTTTTAGAGCATTATTTATAATTTGAAAGTGTGTATAGAAAGGTACATTTCTTGAAATTGAAAAGGATGATATTTTAAGTCATATTTGTTTCAACAATTTAAGGCCTTAATATGCCACATCCCTTGATATATGGTCAGTTCTGTCCTGAATATATATATATATATCATGATATATGAAGTCTTAGTCATCATCTTAATTAACAAAATAATCAAAAGAAACATATACTCATGTATAAAACAAATATAGCAAAAAGAAGACATAGACAGAGACCTTGGTGTGTGCTAAAATGAGATAAGCTTTAGACCCTCTGATGACTTGGAAATTTTGAGATTTATCCTTCTCTAATATGATAATCTAGGTCAGGGCATGACTGGGAGAGATATGAGATCTTATGTGACTCAAACTCAAATTAGAGTCTACATTTATACCTCTCACTTATGGGAGGGGGAAAATGTTCTGAAGGATAGGGGAAGATTTAGTGCATGTTGGGATATACTTAGTGCTTGTAGAGTAGATAGCGGAACATCTTTGTGTGTAGCCATCATGCAGGTAATATACCGATTTGTGATAAGAGTGATTGACAAGTGTATGAGTGTAGTGTATTTTATGTGAGCTTATATAGTTTTGAATATGATTGTATAAATATATAATGTTTTATCTGGTTGATATAGGTAAAACAACATAAGAAGTAGCAGTGATAGTAGTTGTAGTAGAAGTAGTAGTAGTAGTAGTATAAGTAGTATCAGTCGAGAGTCAGAAAAGAATACATCATATCGTCTGTTGAGAGCCAGAAGGGCATTAACCCTGTGTTAAAGTATATGAGTTAATGCCCTTCTGGCTCTAAACAGACAATATGCTTTAACATAGAGTTAACACCCTTTTGGCTCTGAGCAGATGATATAGTAAGAGTTGTCATTAAAACACTTAAATCATGATGAATTTTGGAGCTACTATAGAATACCCCACAATAAAAGTTGATGAGATGTCTGTTAGTCGACTAACACTTCATCAGTGAAGCTAGATCCAAAGACTTACGTCTTTTATTCCTAATCCTAATCCCAAACCTAACCCTAACCCTAAAACTAACCCTAACCCTGATCCTATAGTCCTTACATGTCCATGTGCATAATCCCTTTTGGTGGGTATTCTGTAGTTAAGCCTAAATTCTTGTTGAAATTTTAGTTTAGAAATGTGACTTGTACTACCCAGTACCTTGAATGATGCCTCTACTTTGATATTTTCTTTGTTTTCTTTCTTATTTATAGACCATGAAGAAGATGAGTAGTAAGGAAATCAAGCGACAAGATGTCATCTTTGGTAAGTCTGAACTTTACCCCTGACCCCCTTCCTCAATCCACCCTTTGTACAACTACAGAAATCTATTGAAATGGTCTATGCATTATTAATAACATGCATTGTATAAACTACAGAATCTTGCTCTGTGAGGCTTAATACCATCTTGAGGTTATTTTTCATATTTGCTTTGTTTTGAAGCCTAATGAAACTCAGGAAAAAATGTTTACATTTGATTGTTAAAGCATGAATAGTTGTAATGACATGCATTAATACTTCAGCGAGTATATGGCGCAGTGACACTCAAAATCTTTGTCACAACACTGGAAGAAAAAAGGAAGCATACACTATAGTGAAACAATAAATGGAACTGATTTTGATTCCAAAAGCAATTTTAAACAATACCAGTGCTTTCATGAGAGTATGAATTGGATGCAGCTAGCACAATGCACAAAGAATTACAATGTACGAATGTCAAGGATAGAAGTGTATACCAGCAAATATCTCTTGATAAGAACATTCTGATGATTTTATTGATTGAGGCTGTGTGTCACTGAAAGGCTACATTTTGTATATGACTGCTTCCCCACATGTTTTAGTTATCTTGTTGACAAAATATAGATGTTTTACCAGTACATTTGCCCCCGACAAATATTTTAATGGAATTCCCATAGTTCTTCATAGACATTGGTCACAGACAAATTTATAGCCAAATGAAAAAAAAATTGACCAGAGAACTAGCTCACAAAAATCTTGTTTTTCATAGCAGGCAAATATCTCTTTCAAATTTCTCTCATTTGATATGGGGTGAATACTCCCTAAGGTCAAAGCTTGAAATCGATACTGTATAGAATACTTGTGTGCTGTACTTCTACTGTATTACCTTCACAAGGTGAACTCTGAGAGTTGCTTTTACAGAAATACATGAAAAGGAAAGCAGTATTATTTTCAGTTGACATTGTCAGTGCCTGTAGCCAATCTTTGTCAACTTTTTGAGAAATTGTATGATGCAAAATGCTCACTTTATTTGCAATTTGACTGTTGCGGTTTAAGTATTTGAAAGTACTTGGCATGTAGAGTGCTTTCCCCCTATGCAATAGTGAAACCATGTTTAAGAAATACTTGCTAAACTATGTAGATAAAATGCATGAATGAATGCAGTTACCTTACACATACATGTAGGTCTATCAGAAGGTATTCTTTTCTTCTGCCAACTGAAACTCTCTTTAAAGTCAAAGAAAAATTGTTTGGTTTTATAAGACTTTGCTGGGATCTAGTTAAAAGTCTGCTAGTAATCTACATCACCTTGTTCCTGTATCTGTTGAACAAGAATATTTCATCTTGTTGATAAATGTTACTGTTACTCCCTAATATAATAATTATTTTGCTTTTTATTCCTTGCTTTAATGGATGTGATTATTTTCTATATCTGATCCCTAATGATATAGAACAAAAAAGGCTTTATAACCTTCTGTTTTGCCATTTCCTGCCCCATAATCTTCTGTAGAATATTTGTTTTATGAAACCAGAACAAAAATGATTTTTGAAAATGTGATTGAAACCTGATGGAAAGTTACCACAGAAGCCGAATGGCCAAGTTTAATTGCTTTCCTTTTATTATGAAAAAAATATGCACTGAGGATTTTCCTTTTACCCCATAAACTCATTTACTACACAAATGGGAATAAACAACCCTGCAAATGTGACCTCACTAGGTCACAAGAAGGTCAAACAAAAGCTAGCATTTCAGCAATGGAGTTGATGGCTTTGAGAAATAACATGAATTTACACTTGAAATCTGATATTTGGTATTCCATAGACTTTAAGGAGGAAAAAATGATTGATTAACTTGCCTCCCACTTCTACATTGCTGGAGCACCTAGTCATATTTTAGTTTGTTAGAAGTTGTCAACCATTTTGTTAGGATTATAGGGGATTAATAATACCATGAAGAAATGAGACCAAATGAAGAAATGAGACGAAATCATATATTAGTCATGTTAGTCTGACAGGCACATTTCTCTTATCCTTCTTTCTCTGTTGTGTTGTTGTAGTGTTTTTTATTCTCATTGTATTTCATTTTTAAAAGTATTCATATCATTCTCCTTTCATTTTGTTATTTCATTACATCTTTTTCAAAAATATTTTTCTTTCTCTTTTAGTCATTTTTTCAATCAGTTAGCAATCATTAAATTAAAAAAAAAACATTTAAAAGTTACTATTCAATTTGTATTTCATTTAATTTTCAATATAGAAAAGGAGTGAAGTTTTTAATTTGTTTAATGAAAGAACACATTGCAAAAAAGCCAGGTGAAAATGTGTCAACTTGGAAGCAACAGTAATGCAGTATGCAGAAGTGAAAAGTGTAATATTGTGAGAAATTTCTACAACTTTTTGGCTGATAATCTATACTTTTTCTTCTTTTGAAACAGAATTCATCAAGACAGAGAAACATCATCTGAGAACACTGAAGATCATGCAGAAGGTATGTTGAGAAAGTTTTCCTTTTATATATATATATATATATATATATATATATATATATACTTGTACTATATCAAATGTATTTAAATGTTGGAAAAGAGCAAGGCAGAAATAAGGTAAAACAACCATGGAAATCGATGAAAAATCAGTTATATCTTTCAGAGTTACATGTATCAATATCACAAATGATTAACGTTAATGAATGATGTATAATTATGCTTTAGGTTGATTAGTAAAATCTCCACATATTTTAGGATTTTATGACAGTTGAAGACCATTGTCAGTGACATGTATATTAATGCTGAGTTGTGAATATTCACTAAAATTCTAAAGTCATTTAATGAGCAAAGATTTCCTCAAGACTTGTCTCTCTCTCTCTCCTCTCCCTTCAGATCTTTAGCTATGGGATGCAGAATGAACTCCACATGGACCAGGGCCTGATCAAGAAGGTCTTCCCAATGTTAGACGAGATCGTGGACATTGCTTCCAAGTTCTATGACAAGCTTCAGAAGAGACAGAAGGAAGCTGAGGTCATCGAGAGGATAGGTGACATCCTCGTCGATCAGGTCAGTCAAAAAAAAAAAAGGAAGAAAAGTGCGGAGATACTATTCTTGTCAAATTGGCATTAATGGATATGATTTTTTTTGCTGTTATGTTCTTTATAAAGAATATTATGCATTGAAACTTTTTTTTTTTGGGGGGGGGGTCAAGTTGGTGTGGAATATTGCAGGAAAACTATGGCCAGTTTGTTAGGAAAAGTAACTGTTTTGCATTTACACTAATTCAATGTTTTATTTGTTTGCTGCACTATTTATCGGTTTAAAATGTTTGAGTGTCATATAATATTTTTCATTATATTTTCATTAATCTTCATTATGGGAAGGAAGTCTGAGACTACTTGTAGGTATTTATTGCATTGGATATTCAGCGATGTAAATTAGTCCAAACACTACAAAAATAGCTGTCATTCTAGCCCCATTTGGCATAGGAAACTATGAATACTATATTTACTATTTGTGTGGAATAGCTGAAATGAAACTGAACTTCCTCATATCAACAGAGGAATGTCATGCACCGCTGACTAAGAAATGATACTTTAGAGTTATCCTCTAAAACTCCCCCATGAAATGAGTTGATTCTAAATATAGCCTACATGGATATCTCCATGTGCTTCTGACTAAATGCAATATTCAGACACATGTGATAATTTGCAATCCTTCCTCTGTCTGTTGAGTTTATTACTTGTCACACAGGAGAACTTTTTGTCTATAAAAGGAAAAAAAATGGTCATTGCCTTACATAAAAATATTGATGTCTCCTTGAATGACACAGTTTTGATTACATGTTTCCTTCCTTTCTCATACAATCACTGCAATAGGAATTGGCAGACATGTATGTTGATGAGTGTCGTCTTTGTATTATTGATACTTAAGCTAATTTTAGCATTATAATTTGAAAATAAAGCATCTTAGATTTTAAGAAAATAATGATGGTTCATTGCAATAACATCCTATATGCAACATCTGTCCCTACTTCTTCACAGAAGATTGTAAAAAAAAATCAATAACTGCCTGTGTGTATCCTGAATGTATTATAGAAGAGACTTACATATAGGTTTGAAGAAGGTTCATGTCAAATTTGACTTGTTATAAGACAATTTTCAGCAAGAAAATCAAATAAATGTTGGATAATTTCATCTGATAATAACATGCATTCAATGAAAGTGCAGCAGGTGCTGGATATGTACATGAATTGGTTTCCTAACTGAGTGTATTAATGTTCTTAATCTTTAGTTTAATGGTGAGAATGGAGGTAGGATGATGATGGCTTATGGTTGTCTGTGCAGTCAACAAAACGAGGCTAAAGCTGTCTACAAAGATCTCACCAAGACAGATAAGAGGTTCCAAGCATTCATCAAGGTAACACACTTCCAGAATTTTTTTTGTCAGTTATCTTTGTATAATTCTATATCTACCTCCTTTTTTACTCTTCTTTTCCACATTTTTATATTTTCCCTCTCAATCTCCCTCTCTCTCTCTCACTCTGTCTCTCTCTCCCTCTCTCTTTCTCTCTTTCCCTCCCCCTCTCTCTCTCTCTGTCTCTTTCTCTTTCTCCCCCTCTCTCTCTCCCCCCCTCCACCCAATTTGCTTCTGTTTGTATATCCTGCCTGTCTCTCTTCCTCTCTATTTATCACTGTTTTTCTTGTCTTTCTTTCCTTTTTTCTCTCTCTGTATAATCTATCAATGCCTATCTTCCCACATAAACATTTCACCTTGAATTATGCCAACATATATTGTTCTCTTCCATGCTATTTTGCTTATCCTTATTGTCTTATTTTCATGATGCCTATCTGATGTAATACCTCATTTAGAAAAAAGAAAAGAATATATTGGTGTACAGTTTTTTTTTAATGGATTTCACAAAAATATCACGAAAGTTCATCCCCAACATACATTTCAATTGAGTGATAATCAAAATATGTATTGAAAGTGATTCAAGAGTAACTCATCCATGATTTTTTTTTAATCACAGAAATGCAGTACCAATGCACTATGCAGAAGATGGACAATACCCGAGTGTATCTTAAGTGTGAGCTCCAGACTAACCAAATACCAGCTTCTAATAGAAGCCATCATAAAACCAACCAAAGGTGAGCATTCTCACTATGTACATGTATTTAATGTAACATTAAAAAAAAACCCCACAAGATAGCATATGTTGTGTCTGAAGGAATACTATTCCTTTTGGAAAAAGCCCTTCTGCTGTTCACAAATGGTGAAATTATGGTGAAATAATAAGATTACGCATTTAATACCGTATGCACATTGGCACTTATGCATGACTTTAAGTCAAACTTAACTCTTTGTGAAACACCCCCCTGGAAATTTATTATGTGTAATACACCAAACCATTAAGGATTTCCCTTTGAATTCTCTGCTCACATTCTACCATCCACATAAGATATTTGGATCTATCACAATATTTTAATCTTATACTGAACAGTTTAAAATTCATACACTTATATTTCTTCTCTCTTATTCTCTTTACAGCAATCAAAGCCACTGACAAAATAGACACGCAAGATCTTACAACAGCACTGAACTTAGTCAAGGTAAGTTTACATTATTTACTATAATTAATTGAAGTTAGTATTTTTGTCTGCATTTTTGATTTAGCAGTATTATAACTTTGATTCTGCTTTTTTAATTAAATATCCTACATGGTCATCTTCCAAGTAATTTTTTTTACTTAGGTCCATTGATGGGCACAGGGTATAGATGCTCATGTTGATCATGTAACTCCTGAACCATAAAACCTTTCTATTTGATGTAGTAAGTCAATATACAAGTGTTGTTCTCATGTACTTCCATTTTGTATGATACGGGAATAAATGTTATGAAATTTGGAGAGAAAACTGTATTGTTGAGAATGATTTATTCAACTTTTATAAAAGAATTTTTTCAAGGTTTTATACAGAGATTTTGAAACTGTCATTTGGAAAGTGAGCTTTTATGTTCCAAGTCCATGTGTTTCTTTGTACTAGATGGTATGGCATAATATTACAATTTTTTCTCAAATCACGATGTAAACTAGAAAAATGGGGTTAAGATATTGTTATTTGTGAATTGTACTTTACATTAAATGTTAATGTATTTTTATTTTATTCTCTCTCAGAAAATATGTCATGATGTGAACATGCAAGTGCAAGAGAGAGAAAGATGGCAGAGATTGATGGAGATTTACAATAAGACTGAAGCTAGGTCAACAGGAACACTCAAGAGTGGCAAGAAATTCAAGGTAAACCATACATAAAGACATTGGTAAAATTGTTTTGATTTCATTCAATTTTATTTGACTTTGTGAACAGGATGAAATGTAGACATACATGACAAATCATCAATACAAGACATTATATGAATGTAAATACATGTTTACATAATAAATGAATAATTTGAATGTCAAGTGGGTACACATGCAAAAGAAGGATGCATCCTGAAAGGTGAAAACTTTATGTGAGATTGCCTCCAAAATAAAATAGTTTATAATGAAAAATGTAATCAAACACAAAACACATTGTCTGTTTAGAGCCAGAAGGGCGTTAACTCCATGTTAAAGTAAATGAGTCAAAGCCCTTTTGGCTCCAAACAGACGGCATGTAAGAATGGGTCATTATTGTATTATTGTCAAAATTCTTGTGGTTATCAATATCATTATTGTCCCCGCCGAACGAAGTTCGTGAGGGGACTATGAAACGGGCTCCGTTCGTGTGTGCGTGTGTGTGTGTGTGTGTGTGTCCGTCCGTCCGTCTGTCCGTGTGTGCTCAAATGTTAGAAAATGCTACTTCTCCGTCATTTCTTGGCCGATTTTTTTATTGATTGTTTTATCTGATAGGGCTGGGTGGGGGCTTCCAAACTTCTACACAGAATTTTGAAATTCATTAATTATGCAAATTTATGCAAATTTATTCAAAATTGACGAAAAATGCTACTTCTCCTCTATTTCACATCGGATTTTGATTCCGATTGTTTTATCTGATAGGGCTGGGTGGGGGCTTCCAAACTTCTACGCAGAATTTTGAAATTCATTATTCATGCAAATTTATGCAAATTTATTCAAAATGGCTGAAGGTTCATAATGTTTTCATGTTTTATATTTCAGTTGTATACATGCATTGTTGGTATTCTCTTCTTTTGCATCCAGTAACATTATTATTTTATTCACTAAAGTTTTTCACTGAAGTTTTAAGGTTCAGGCTAGTTAATTTCCACGGATCTGCACTTCCGGCGGGGACATTTATTACGCATTGCGTAATTTACTCATTCACTTGTTGTATTATGCATATGTTTCACACAGAAATCTGACTTGCTAGCCAATCGCAAGCTGCGACATGAAGGTGAACTGTACTGGAAGAATGCAAGAGCCAAACTGACGGAGGTCCATGGGGTACTTCTAACAGATGTTCTTCTCTTACTCACAGAGAATAATGGCAAATACACCTTTGCATCACAGGACAACAAGGTATGCAAATTTGTAAGGCATTTCCTGTGGAAACCTGATCCTAACTCTAACTCAGAATAAAATGATGTTTATAAATTTTCATTGTCTCTCATGTTACCTGCAAAATTGCCAACAGCACATAATTTATCATATAGTATGATGAAAACCTTGTAAAATTGACAATAATGTGTTTTCTCAGTGAAATGCAATGTTCTGAAACACTTCTGTAGGTGAATTCTGTATCATGATGAGTAGGAAGTATAAGGTTTCACTTGAAACAGAAAGATGTTGTGGGAATTGGATTTTTTAGCTGTGATTTGTCTTGTAAATAACTTAATGATGCTTCATTGGGCTATTGAAGTTTTAAAGATTAATTGCAACTGAATTGAAAAGATATGATCAAATTTCAGGCTTTCGAATAATTGCACTTGTTACAGCAACACGATTCCCCTTGATCACAGTAACTTTCACCAAATGTTGCACAAGAGCAGTGAATACAGAAATATCAGATCAAACTTTGAACAAGACTTGATAGGAGATGATGTTTAAAGGGGTGTATAACTTTTTTTGTTGCTTCTCTTAGCCTCCTGTGATCCCTCTCTTCAAGCTGATGGTCCGAGACGTAGCCATTGATCCTAAGAGCGTTTACCTCATCAGTCAGAACAAGGCTGGACCCGAGATGTACGAGGTCATGTGTACATCTGAACATGCCCGAGGGGAATGGAAGAAGAGACTACTAGAAGCCATTGAACAATGTCCTCCTGATGGTAAGAATTATGAAAATGAAAAGTACAATGTAAAGGGAGGATAAGAATAGGACAGAGTTTAGGGGAATGGTAATTGGAATTTGTTGAGAAATTCAAAAGGCCAAAATTCTCATTACAAGTTTGCAAATTACTAATACATGTACGACATTTGAAAGTGCACAACATTCGTTTCCAGAAAACATCAAATTAAAGGCATTGTTAGACTGTGGTACGTACATTAAGTATGATGATATTAATGACCATAAAATAATGCTCTGATATGAAACAGTTCAACATTCAATTTTTTCTCAAAGTACTTTACATCCAAATGTTATAATACTATGGTATTTGTGAAGTTATAAAAATTAAAATTGCAGTTATGTCAAACTCGCAGGATTTTTTTCTTGAATGTTCCTTATTCTAGACGAGATGAAAAAAGCTAGACAGTGACAACACTATCATGACCTTATCAAACAAAGTAAGCCTTATCCTGTATGAAAATTAAAAATATGTCTACTTATTCTCACCATTGCTTATTGTTATCTCCAATGTTTGATCTTTAGATCCGGTGGATACAGGAATAGACAATAACAATGAGGAAGAAAAGAAGAAGAAAGCAGAGGAGAGGGCTCTCAGGATGAAGAAACTTCTAGGTGAGTGGAGAGAAGATATCATCTGCTGAGGGCAAGAAGGGCCTTGTTGTATGTTGAAGGATGCATATTAATGCCCTTCTATTTCTCATCAGATGATATGAAGATTTATCTGTCGTCCTACTGGAGCACTTCTCTTTCCTTCTTTAATTTACTGTCACACAAGCAATGTTGTTTGTACCCCTGTCTGTGCTGGTGAAACAAAGTTTTACTCTCCACAATTAAAACTACTTTGTAAAACAATAATTCACATTTTTTCTATCATGATAGTTATTTTCTTTTAAATTTTCCTCTTTATGTTTACTTTAATATTATGTTTATCCAGTGCATGCCAGGCACTGGGAATTAGATAAATATACATATATACACAAGCTATTGATTGTTTGAATTAAATTCATCATTTTTCCCTTCAGAAATGATGCATTCCAAGGACCGGGAACTGAATAGCATCATTTCAGAGAAGATGAGATTGGTGGGAGAACTCAAGGAGCTCATCGTCAAAGAAGACTCCCTGGGATCGGTAAGTCTTGTGTTCAGATTAGCCTATTACCCCATTGCCTACTAGAACTGTGTTGTCCGTGTACTAAGCCTGTAGCAATATGAGAATTCAGTATTCGGAGGGTTAAGAAATGGGAAGGTTGAAGGAGATGAGGGTTAGGAAGTGACTTTGTGAGCAAATGGAGAGAGGATGAATAGAAAAGGAAAGGAGATTAAGAGGAATGAGCAATATTTTATTCATTGTAAAGAGGCGAGGAATGATATATACCTAATAAAGGGGAAGGTTGAAGGAAGAAAGGATTAATCAGAATAAAATCTAAAAAAGGAGAGGAATCTGTAGAAGAAAATTCAAAGGATATCATAATAACAGGAAGAAAGGAGATTATTAAGAAGATAAATATTGAGAAACAGAGATGTACTATATTCATCATCAGGGGATTTATCAGGGGATTCATCATTTTCTTTGCGTGGGCATGTACAGGAAGCAATAATGCTTTTAGCGGTGGGGTCATAGAATGCAGTCATTATTATTTCGTCATATTCTCAGCATTTCAGGATATGATTGGGTGGGCCAATGGAAAAATTTCTGTTGAGTATTATTTAGCTCACCCTTCTGTAGTTGCACAGGCTGTTTGGAACCTTCCTGGATGATATTGATAATGATTTTTGTTTTCTTTAAAGCTGAAGATCCCAATCATCTCACAACAAGAAACTCAGTTGGATCAAACAAGAGATATTATCCTTGCTGCAATGAAGGAAGGTAGGTGGAAGATTAAACATTTCATTTCCATCTCTTTTTCTCTTTTTTCCCCTCTTTTCTTTCTCTTTCTGTCTCTTTTGTCAGTCTTTCCTCTCTTTCTCTCTCTCTCTCTTTCTCTCTCTCTCTCTCTTTCTCTCTGTATCTCTCTCCATTATACTCAATGCATGCATGGCAGCATGAAACCACTTTCAAATACATAGCCTCTTTGGGATTTAGGGGCCTTTATAGTCAATTCTTATGACTTTGTATTATTTTTCTGAAGAGAAAACATGCTTTTATGATTTGTAAAGTGATCATCAAAATACATTTCTATTTGCATGATGTTTCAAAGTTAAGAAATTAAGTTTGGCAAAATTTGTATCATAGACAAAGACATTATGAATGGTTATACCTGTATTACTTTTTAACAATTTATACTATCACATTAATGTATTGATTGCACAGAAATCACAGTATAAGTTTTGAAATATAATTATTTTTTGCAAATGGCCTTTATAAATCACTCACATTTGCTAACGTTTTAGAATTCCCAATTAGTCAATCTCTGTTTCTTCGAAACTCTACACAAATTGAGGGCTACTTTTCCTTTAATGCAAACTGTTCAACAATGAATTCTCTCTATGTATTATTATGTGGCAGAACGCGGTATAGATTTTATGATTTGGTATGTAGAGGTATTATTACTTTGACTTTTGCACGGGTGAATTTTTCATAAACATATATATATATCTCTCCCTCTCCTCTCCTCTCCTCTCCTCTCCCCTGTCTTGTTGCCATGGTGATGGTACCAGCTGACCTTTTGACCCGGTCAGTCTACAGTGGTGGTAATGTACGAGTGAGCCGTAGTGCGAGTAGCGTGGGTGAGATGGTGAGCAGTACTAACGCTCCCTCACTCCCTAGGAGAGCTGAGACATTCAGCGGCTTTGACAGTGCCCAGAATGGTGAGAGGAATGTCACCCAACCTATCGTTGTGACTGACAAAAGGGCATTAGCAATGGAATCCATAATACACTAAAATATTAAGAATTCCCCTGCTAACACCCTTTTGCCAGGCATAGCATTACGTATAACCTCATAGTTTTGCCCCTAGAATTTCTATATACTAGTAGTCTGTATCACATGCACAAGTAAATTAGTTGTGTTTGGGCGAAGGGGAGGGGGTCTGCTAAATGCAAAGATATAGAATTCAGTTGGATTTGGGTGCAAAAGGCAGTTTTGAGGTCTGGTAATGAAATTTTTTAAAGAGAAATTGTTCAAAGTTATTCAAAATCATTGATGGTGGAGAAAATGACTATTATAAAAATTGTATTTGCAAAATTTAAATAGCATTTTACTTGCTGATAACCCTCACACAGGAAAGCACTGCACAAATATGCACCTGTGGGACTGTGTAGTTTTTTGATAGTCCATTTACTGTAGTACCAATAACCAGGTTGCTTTTTGCTTATTCATTAGCTATTTCAAATTTTAATCTGATTTCATTGTCATCTATAAAACAAATAAATCAATTTTTAACAGTGTAAAAGTACTTGTATTCTGGGAGAATTATACTTTTACCATAACTCATAACTCATAAGATTCTGAACTTATAACGAAAAATCTTGTTATCGTTATCGGACATATGTGAACAGCCCTTTAGAACAGCTTATCGTAATACCATAGATGTTAAAAATTGTTTTCCTTGCTCAAAATAAGAATGGAATGTGAGGATAAAGCACATAGAACCGAAGCAACTATTAAGACCGTGGCAAGAATAACTCCTTAATGATATTGAAAGAAAACATATATCTGGCTTGCATGAAATTTAGGGGGCACAAACTATTTATTGCAAGGTTTTTTGAGGTTTGCATATTATTTGAGTTTTCATGTTTGATTTTTCATTTTTTTTTTCATTTTTGATTATCCACCCTGAATTCATTTTCATAATGTGTTTTATATGTTAATAATGTCTGTATTGATATATATAAGTGTTACATTTATCCCTGTACTTCCACAGATTATCTACCAGGGTTGCTTAATTTTTAATTCATTAAACCTGTATTTTCTTGGGGGGGGGGGGGCATGGCATGATAGCCCCGCTTTCCTTCTGAAGATGTAAAAAGAGAGCAGTTGTTTTAAAAAGGAAATTAATTTGTATCTTGTTAATGCATGAAAACATTTCTGAAATTTAGTGTATTCTATTAATAAGGTCCAGTCTATTCTGTCAACAAAGTCATTTAGAAGTCAAGTACTTAAAGAAATTTTAAGCTCTTTTATGTTCACGTTAGGATAAATAAAATCTGATAAGATTAACTGTAGATGTAAATGAAAGGAGCAGAAGATACATTGCAGATCTATTGTTTCATTTAAGCATGTAAATAAGACATTTTGAAATAAATCTCAAACAGGCAACTCGAGCAAGAAGCGTCTAGCTGTGATCCCTGCTGAGAACAACACACGTAGCAGCAGCTTCCCAAACCTGACTGGAACTGCCTCTGAGCAGCTAGCTAAATTCAGCTCACCCTCAGAAGCTGAGGAGGAGGATCAGGAAGAAGAGGAGGATACTTTCACTTCTCAGCAGCCATCTGACATGGTATCACCCCTCCCTAGCCCCTCTCATAGACCTAGCAGAGAGGGATCTCTACCAGTAGGGAGGAATAGAGGCAATGATATCAATAGGAGGAGAGCTTTTACACTCACTGGTGGAGTGGTAAGTCCTCTGGGCCAGTATTCAATTTAGTATAAGGATTAAATCAACCTTTTACTCAGCTTTTAGCTTGGCAAAGTAAAATGACCTCTTTTGTGTTGAGACTATCAGAGTTTTGTACATTATCAAGCCGGCTGAGGCCAAGCTACTATAACATCACATTTAATGTTCTCCTTCATCATGTTGTTTTCTCAGCTACCTTTAAAAATTCAGCCTATGGATAGAGTTGGGTTGTGTGTATTTGCTTGTGCACAGCTTATCCTAATATTTGATGTGACTATCCATGAAAGGAACCACTGCTAGACCTTCAGAATATTTAGCTTCATTCTGCTAACTAACTTTCCAAATTTTACAGTAATTTAACAAGCCAAAAGATGCAACTGAAAATCGATGGAGGCTGAATATTTTATTGAAAGTTGAAAACTAAGCGAAATACTAAATTCAAATCTTGATTATGTCTATTTCCCACAGGAGCTGCCTGCCGCCATTCTTGAAAAGGAGAAGCCTAATTTACCGGAAGGTCCTATACCAGCAGATGCAATTGAGAAAAGTGAGTATACATTCCTATTACAAATGCTAAAAAATTTTGATTCCAAGTAGCCATGATAGGGATTGGTTAGAGATGATTTTGAAAAACAAATGTCAGTGAAAAAAAGAAGAAGAGAAGTTCAGCAGCTATAATTACTGAAATGTGATAACATGGCCAATTATTAATTATTGCTTTGTATTTGTAGCGGAAGTGTCATGTAGTATGTCAATGTAGATATTATTCATGTACTTGAAGAGTGGGCTGTTAAATCATTGTCAAAAGTATTTGCTTTTATTCCATGTGAAGTATTGTGGTTTAGTTGCCCAAATCTTTATTCTTCGAACCACTACTGTTCCTCAGTTTGTCCTTCAGAAAAGGATGAAACTAACAAAGCAAATACCAACATTGATTCCAAAGCACTTCAATCAGCAATCATTTAATATTGTGGAATGAACTCTAGTTTTTAACAGTATTCATTCTAACAGTACTAAAAGTTTTTGTTTGTGATTCATCTTTATAGTCTCTGAGAACCCTGCTGCTTTGGAGCATGTGGATGCTGCTACCCAGATTCTTGAGCATCTCAACTCTTTACTGGTATGTCTACTCAAGTAGCTTTAATGATAATAATAATAATAATAACGGCTTCTTCTGTAGCCCTCATATCTACCTCACAAGGTACTCAATGCACTCCAGTCTGTAGGCTACTGATTTGGGTGCTCACAACATTCAATTAATTCCTTCCTATCAGACACCCATTTACCAAACCTGGATGAAGAGTAACAAATTAATGTCTTGCTAAAGGACGTAAGTGCCGTTCCAGGTTTTGAACCAGTGACCTTCCCAAACATGTATGCAGTCCAGTATCTAAACCACTCAACTACAATAAGATCAAATGTATTTCATATGATAAATTTGTGAATAATTTCACAGGACTGAATCAATAAACAGAAATATTGACATATTCCATTGTGTTTATTAGCATTAGAAACAATCATTTTTTAGAATGAAAAGCAGTCATTTTACTCTTCTAAGAGAGACATTACATGAAACTAGATCTATTACAATTGTTTGAAATGCAAATCTATGTCCGTATGGTTAATATTTTTATGTTATCTTCAAGAAATTGAGTTGATTAACTCATATTTTTCCTTTTCTTTGACAGAAAATCACAGTTAATCAGGACACTGCCTTCCAAACGTAAGTGAACATTTGTTCTTTTTATTTTGTGTTCATGATATTTTGATAGCCCCTATCAACAGTACTAATTGCTATCATCTCTACAATTGATATTATTCATGAAATATCATTTATTTCAGTACATAGTACACATTTCTCATCATTCATTCCCGTTTCAGCAATGCTGAAATTAATGATATTCCGTATTTGAGGAAATTTTCATTTCGTAGCTTAGTGATCCTTATCCTAAATGGATTGAATTATAAGCAAGTTCCTGGATGTTGAAAGGTTGGTGGTCATTTTTGATGAGTCCCTATTGTTTAATTTCATTTTAATTATTGTCCACCCTTTTCATCTCCAGCTTGAAGACTCAACTGCTAGAAGCCCAGCACAAGCTAGAGGCCTTCAATACCTCCCCTACCACAAGCCAATCACCCAAGGAGAAGAGGCGTAATAGTCCACCCATAATCAGAATGGATCCTGCTGGTCAGGACTCTAGAGGGTCAGTGGTCAATCGAGGAGGGGTCAACACCACCAATGAAAGGGTTACAGAGATAGCTGCAACTGAGAAGGCAAAGGTGAGTTCGTTCAGAGTTTTTTTTTCAATATATCTGCAAGATTATGCATTCAGCCTAGGTTAAAGTTCATTCTTATAATCTAAAAGTTGTCTTGCAGAGGTACATGAAGAGAGCGCTTTGAATTTTACACATTCATTATCCCTTCATTTCATGGGTATGAATTTCCTATCGACATGTAACTCAGTAAGCTGAAGTCAGGCAAACTTGTGTTCTGGACATTCATTGGTTTCTAGATGGTTATTTTTTGCAATTTTCTTGTTCTGCCTTGTAAATGGACATAGGCGGATCCAGAGGGGGGGTCGCGGGGGTCCGGACCCCCCCTTTTTGGCGCCGTTTTTTTTTTTTTTTTTTTTTTTTTAACTCGGCGCCGTCTTTCTTGGCGTTTTTTTTCCCCCCCCCCAGAAATTCTGCCGACCTGATCATGCAAGATACTGCGTAGGCCCTATTCATTACCCATTGTTTCATTCTCCGTCGCAAAGTAGGCCTAAGTACTGTACTGCCATGCTAGATCAGATATGCGGCGCGGCACGCATAGGTTTATGCATGCGACTTTTGATCGTACGTACGCTGTCTTGCAACTATGCTTGCAACCCTCGAGGAGGCAGGCTGCACGCGGCATCATTCAACTTCAAGTCACTCATTCGAGGGAACTCGTCATTCTAGACAATACCAAAGCACAAGTATCCATATAGGTAAATAATTTTTGCTTGGCCCAAATATATAAATGCAGCTCTGCTGCAGGTTAATTGATAAAAACTTTCGGCGCTAGTGCGTTTGATTAAGTTGTGGGCAGTGGCGGCACCAAGGGGAGGCATGGGGGGGCATTTGCCCCCCCAGTCAGAAGCTTTGCCCCCCCAGTTGCCCCCCCAATAATTTTCGGAGTGAAAAAAAATAAAAGGGTGGAAAATGAAAAAGAAAAGAAAAGGAAAGAAAAAAGTGAGAAAGGAATGGAGAAAAGAAGGAAAAAGAAAGAAAACGGAAACTTGGAAAGCAGTGGCGGCATCAAGGGGGGGGGGGGGGGGCATGTGGCAAATTTGTTCGCTCAGCTCGTGTAAATATCCTCATATTTGGGTAGTTTTATAGCTGAATAATTTCTGTACATTTCCACTATAATAGTGTCAAAATTTTTGCCCGTTTGCAATGTATAACTACCACCTTATTATCAGGCAGCAAGATGCTCAAATGTCCTCATATCTGGGTAGTTTCATAGCCGAATATATAATTTCTGTACATTTTCACGACAAAAAGTGTTCGCAATAAATAACTACCACCTCATAATCGGGCAGCAAGATGCTCAAATGTCCTCATGCATATTGGGGTAGTTTTATAGCCGAATATGTAATTTCTGTACATTTTTACTACGAAAAATGTCAAAATTTTTGCTCGCTCGCTTCGCTCGCTCGCAGTATATAACTAACACCTCTTTATAATCGGGCAGTTCAGCTAGATGCTCAAAATGTCCTCATATCTGGGTAGGTTTATAGCCGAATATTCTGTACATTTTCACTAAAAAAAGTGTCAAAATTTTTTTGTCCGCCCTTGCCCCCCAACATTTTCTTTTGCCCCCCATTTGCCCCCCCACTTTAAAAATCCTGGTGCCGCCACTGGTAGTGGGGACATGCATCCCCGCCGTGGCCGGGGCACGGGCCGGGCGGGGTCCGTTCGCTCCATTCGGCCGCGAGATTACTAGAGTTTGGTTGGATGTGTTAAGTTGTTTTAACGTCATGATTTTACATCTTTCTTTTTAAGACGTATTTCAATGTCCTTTTACAACTCTCTGTAATCTTTAAAATTATCATTGTCAATTGTTCACTATTGATGTACTTAAAATCATCAACAACAAAATGTAAAGTTGCCGGAGGCAAAAGTAACGGCACATTGAACATGTTGAATGCCGTTTAAATGGTAATTAAATTTATCCGATGATAAATGCTATAAAATTTTTGGTTAAAATTGCAACAGATTTTGATGAAACCAAAACATACTCTCCAAAAAACAATTCTTTATTGGTATTTACATTTCCAACGAAATATCATTTTCCTCAACAAATATTAGAGATTTCAGTTGAAAATGTAGCGGTCTTGTATTACTTTCATGGGTAGGGAATAATGGACCATTTACCTATGACGTCATTAAGGAGATTATTTCATTAGGTAAACAATTTTTTGTCATTATTTCGGTACCCTGAGAAATAAAAAGAGTTGCTGAAAGCATTGGTAAACCTTACTAGTGTGTGTCTGTGTTCATGTTTATGCAAATTATGCAAACGTGCTTAAGGGTCTGGTATTCCCTACACCTACCCTATGGTTGTACATCGCAAGAAGTGAACTTCATGTGTCCATATAAAGGTTAAAGTTGTGAAGGTCAAGACTTAAAGTCACACAAAAGGTCAAAGGTCTGTCAGAGTCAACAAAAAGGTCAAAGTCACGAAATTCAAAGGTAATGACAGGTGCTCGGGGGGGGGGGGGGAGGAGGTTTGTTTTCTCCGAGGACTTTTGATATATTTTTTCTTGTTGATACATTGCACCATGACTAGTTTTGTGATACAAAACTTATTTATTTTGCCTAATGAGTAGATGCTGTGGTTGATTGTTAAATCCTGTGAATTTTCAGCAAAACTGGTATTGGTACTGTTGTTGATCGGCCTTGATTGTGAACTCCTGAATCTAAGGAACTTTCCCTTTTTTGTGTTCTTTTGTGATTTGTGATTTATAACTCGTGATGATGTAAACACTTGCGAATTGTTATCTCAGGGATGGGAGGAGATAATATAGATGATATTTAGTGAATAATTCTTCATTGCTGTAAAATGTGTACATGTATCACTAAAATTTACTAAGTGTGTTTGTACAGCATGCGCACACCCAATTCCTAGGTTATCAACATAGTACTTCAACATTGAAGAACCAATCTCAAGTAATAAATCTCCAGATTTTATTCTTATTTGTCTCACTGGACTGTTTGTGTTGATGCCACATGCCATCTGAGGTCCTGCACAGCAATGCAGACTGGAAAATCTGGGAAAACTTTAAAAAAATATATATATACATATATATATTAATACAGTCTGATGGCGCAAATCCCGGAGGGGATGGGGGTATGCATTAACCCCCCTCCCAGTTCTGATGTACGGGGGGGGGGGGGGGGGGGGGGGGGGGGGGGGGGTGGCCTGTACAAATATACCCGCACTTTTTGATAAAAGATGGTAATTTGCAATCATTATATATGTATTTTCCATCTCAAATAAACAATAATTCCATGTAATATTAATAGATTAAATGTAATTTCAGTACAAACTAAGACATTTTCAGGCTCGTATTATCAAATTTTTGTGGTGCGCTCCGCGCGCCCAACTATATTTCAACATTAAAATAGTCAAACAGGCAATATATATATATATATATATATATATATATATATATATATATGCCTATAGAGGCGCTTAGCGCCTTCGGCGCTTGCGTTTGCCAGAATGATAACTTCTCACCCTTTGGACCCCCCCTTTTTTTTAAAACCTGGATCCGCCCTTGATGGATGATGGACTAGCCGTTTGTCAGTGTTAATATTCTATGAATTTGGAATTATTTATCTCAGTTGGCAATAATTGGTGATATCTTTATTTTTCTTGCTCTTTTTCTTCAGGCAAACGGTGAGAAGCCAGGAAGATCCTCTCCATTGCAATCATCAGGGAGGACAAACAATGTCCAGATGAGACACTCTGAGAGTAGTCCTCGGGTCAATGATCACAATCTAACCAGAATAGCGTACGGAGACATGATACCGTCTAACAATTTCTTGTACACGGCACAAGAAGGAGATAGAAACAAAGACATTGGTAGGAAGAACTCTGCACCATCACCGCTCCTCCAAGACAAGTTGAATGCTTATAACTCCTCGCCCAAGACCAGCCCCAGGAGGACTGAAGAGGGCGATAGGACAGTCACATCATCATCGTCGGTGGTTCGCAGGAATGTGCCACAGCACCTGCTAAGCACCACCAATCAAATCAACACGTCGGGTCAGGTCAGGCAGAAACTGCCCTTAAAACTCTCCAATAGCCTGGCCAGCACGAACAGTGCCACTGTGCAACAAATGCTGCCAAAGAAACTGGAGTCCCTCGCGGCAACGTCGTCAAAACCGAACAAAAATTCCAATGCGCAGCCGCAACCGACATCAGATTCGGACGTGATCTTCTTTTGATGTCGGACTCGATGGAATGGATAATATATGCGTTTTCTGTCCAAAGTATTGGGTAGTGGAAACTTGTGAAAGTCTTGCTGAGATGAAACTCGAAACTGAGATGACTAAAATGTTTTGTAAGATGATTGTTATTTTGGACACTCTTGGACCTCAATTTTGGAAGTACTTCAAACTCTATTTACTGCAGAGCGATAGCAGGATTATACAATGAAATCAAGTTTGCAAGAAGCAGCGGTGACTACCATGTTATCATTATGTTGTGTTACATACAAATTTGTGATACATGAATGTACAGTGCACAGAAGGAATACCGTGAAGAGTTCTATGGAAATGCAATCATTTCCTTGCCCCTTTATCTTAACTGAGTATGATGATTATAATTTCTCTAAGATGTTTATAATTTTGTGCAGCACTTGAAATACATGCACATTCTTCATGGTGAGCTGTTGTTCTCAAAAACATCTATTTCATATTTATCCATATTTTTTTCATATCCTTGGTATTCTATTTTATAGTAATTCTACAGAGACCAAAGTATTTTTTTCACCTAAGTTATCCTCTTCAATTTTTTATCCTTTATATCATTTCCAAGTAATGTATTCTTACGCAAATGAAAGAGATGAAAAAGAACTTCCAAAGAAATTGTGGTAAAAATGTTAGGATTGAAATATTCACTGAACGCAATTTCATTGTCTCATACTCTATCCAATTTGCCTTGTTTCATTTTATAATAAAACCTCAATAGACTTAGAATTCCAATTTATTTAAGTCATTCCAAGCAATTCAACAGGGTCAAATTTATTTGTATGAACTGGAAATCAGTGGAACACATGTATTTGTGCAGTAATGATACGATTCTCCAACCAACGCTAGGATCAGATTTTGATCTATATGATCTTCAACTTTGTCCAGCGTCCAGTGAAACGAAATCCAACAAACATTCATGTACAAACTGCTAATGGTTTTTTTCATTATAGTCTTATTGTTATTCTTACTGCATTGCTGTACGCTTAAGGTTGGTTATATAGGGGTATCTTTCCATCTTATGATACATGAAGGTGATAGATTGATCTATTAACAACTTTGTACTCGTCTCATGAGGCAAAATGCATGGTACTTTGCACCAAATTATTTCACAGGAATAAGCTCTGAATTACTCATTACTGAAAATGGATAAGGATGTACAGCACCAATGTGTGGTAAATACTGATGGGCTTGTAAGATCTAGGAATATGTACAATATAAGTACATGTAGTATTTGTGCATCTGTCCATATTCCTTCTTTGCAATTGTTCTCTATACCTCTGTACTTTTCTCTCTTTCTCTTTCTCTCGCCTTTTCTCTCGCTCTCTTGCTGTTATTTTCTTTACCTCTATCTGTCTTCACTATCTCTCTATTTCTCTCTTTACTTGAATGCCAAAGGAAACTGAATAGCCACACATTTTCTCCTCATGCAACTGTATCATACACATTGTGAACTCATGGTAGAGCAATTCAGCTATATATCCATTTTCAAATCATGATGTATTCTCAGTGACGTCTTTTACGCTTTTTGTATTCTTAGATTTGCTTAAATCTCTGTACAGCAGAACACACTGTGCCATACACACTGTTTTACATGCAATATTTAATTGGTGATGTCTGAAAGATGAAATTTCATGAGATCAATTTATAATTCTTGATGTAATCCAGAGATCTGTCAATGAATGCATCGTAACACATGAATATTACGTGGCATACACGTATAACTTATTTTTGTAATATTTCAGAACATATTTCAGAGTGGAATAACATCAAATGATCAAGTTCACCTCAAGAGAAGACATCCGTTTTTATCATATTGATAATATTTTGAAGAATTTTGTACAATGATCAGCGAGCTTGATTGAGGTTTTTCCAGTTATATCACCAGAAAAAGATTGAAAATACATGTGTAATAATCATTGGCCATTTGCCTTGAAGATGTTATACTCTTCTAATGCAAAATAATGGATCATAACAGAGATGAAATATGTGCTCTGTATCATCATTACAGTTCCAGTAACTGAATCCTCAATCACGAATGAATTGTTGTTTTTCTGGGGAGTAAACTCACAACACACGATTATGTAAAGCACAATCGTGCGCACTGCAGAATATTTTTTTAAATATCGATGTTGTAAAAATTAAAAGGCGTTCTTGAAATGTGTATCATGTTAAGAATTTCCACAAGCCATATGAATTGCCAACGTCACCTTCAATGTAAATTAATCACTTCACGTATGCATAAGAAATGTACATTATTATTCCACTCTAGTATGTGTATACTAGTCATTCCTATGGTAACAGGGACAAGTTGTAGATCTATTGATATTTTGTATAAAAATTTAAAATCACTCTGTGAATATTGCACTTTTTCTCCAAATTGTATAGTGTAAAGTTATTTAACAGATGCAACCTGATTATTATAATCCTTTAAAAAAATTGTAGAGTGATTATTTTATTAGAGAGCTGGCTTATTGCCAAAAATGAAGATGTCTATCGGTTTGATGAGGAAATCTGTGTATGATGTGTGCTCCTTGCATTCACAACACCCTACAATGATATTTAATATTCAGTTCTAATTTTTGATTGGTAGCAAGAATATTCCACTGAATAATATGAATTCCAGCAATCCTTATTTGTTTGGCTTCATGCACTTTCTCGTATTCTTTACATTTTCCTGGGCCCTTTTTCATAGAACTTCTTATCAATAACAACTGCCAAAGTTCTATGACAAATTTGCTCTCAGCCAATCAGATGCAAGGACTTCAGTAGCTTATATCAGTTATTGCAATTTGTTTTTGATAACAAGTTTTATGAAACAGGGCCCTGGTGTTTTATTCCTTCACTTCGTGATGTACATGTATCTGAATAACTGAAATTGCAAGGCATTCCATGTATGTCGGGTCCAGATATTGAAGTCCATTGATAAAATTTTGTTTTTTGTGTATAACAGCCATGTCCATTGCAGCAAAATTAGGCTTTAAAACTCTAAAGGGAAATTAAGTCTATACGTTTATATTCCATTGATATTCAATACATCCTTTGAGAAAAGGGAATGAGACAAAAGACATAATTAATTGACAGCTCAGGTCATTTTCATTATTTTCCCATTTTTACATCAAACTTTGAATAATTCCTTCATACAAGGAAAGAGAAAACCGGAATTGTATTTCTTAATGAGAAATACAGATTACAGTATACAATTTTGATTTTGAATTATCGTTTACTCACCTACAATTAAGTAGAAAACATGACAGTGTTACACATATACTTGAAAAACTCATAAAATAATTTTTCAGAGCATTCCCAGACTATTATAAAAACCTGGGATATCTCCAACTCCAAACGAATCAATATTCAAAAGATAAAATAATTCCTTCTGCAAATCAAAACTCAATTTCATACAACCTTGCATACATTTTACCGACACTCAATGAAAGTCCTTGATTGCCTTCGTATTCTCCAGTGATTTAGTATTAGTAATTTAATCTTACTTAATCTAATTTAATATTTATTTAATCTCCCAAAACTTGAGTCTCTGATACTTAATGCTGTGTTCAACCGGAGTGTTTAGTTATCAGAGACAAGTTATACTTGTGTTATTTCTCCCCTCATATTGTTTGTGTGTGCATAATATGTATATCATCAGTACAAAATAATTTTCATCCAGGAATGTCATGTTCGAGTCCCAGGACGTTGGATATTTAGTTTTCCATTGTTTGTATTCTGTTTATATTTTTGTGTAAATTATTGCCTTTTTTATTATTATTATTATTATTATGTTCTTGCTCATACTCCTGTGTTATTCTTCTGGTATCATTAGTCTCAATCAAGATGTATTATTTTATCTCTTTAAAGTTCTCCCACACAGAATGCCACCTGAGCAATAAAATCAGATAGATAAGAAAAAAAAATATGAAGGAATTATGAGTACATTGTGTTAATGAAGATGATGGTGATGGTGATGATGAAGATGATGAAAATTATCAAAATCATGACACTGTGAAGATGATGATAATGTTGCTGGTGATGATGATTATGATGATGATGTTACATGATGGTGATGGTGTTGGTAAAAGTGAAAGTGATGACAATGATGATGATAATGATGATTGTATTGATAGTGATGATGATGATGATTATGATGTTAGTGATGATGATGATGGTGATGGTGTTGATGAAAGTGGTAGTGATGACAATAATGATAATGATGATTGTGTTGATGATGATGATGATGATGATAGTGATGTCAGTAGATGTGGATGATGTTGATGGTAACGGAGTGGTGGCATGGATATAAAGATGAAAGCTTGTGATTATAATCAACACTTGCATTGCCAAAGGACAGTATTAACAATTGCTATCTGTCACAAATTAAGTTCCAGTAATCCAACTAGTAAAACGTGAACGCTATTTAATTGCAGTTTTATATAAAATAATTAATACTTTTCCCTTTAGTCTGTGAGTCTGCGCAATTTGCTGTCAACCTCTGACCGACGCGTGATGTTTTGTTTACACTCGCATGATCGTATTTTAGAGCATTGCATTGGTTCGCTGGTTTTGGGAGCTAGCGTCCCTAATTTGCATATTGTAGAGAACCGCGCCTTGCCCAAGGTATACGGGCACTGCACCACCGTCTTTGCTACACGACAGACGTGTTTGTTTGAGCAGGCAGTCAGCTCATAATGGCAGCAGTCAACTTAGCACCTTTAATGTGAGAGAATGTTGATAGACGAGTAATGGAACCAGTTTTGCTGTTTTCAGGCGTATTTTATTCCTATTTTGCGGAAACCAGATGTTTTCCAGTCTCCACGCCTCTACTCTATCTCTCCGAGGTTGCACTAGCTGCCCTGCAATTGTTGTATTCGAGATAACGTAAGTTGTTTTTCTTTTAAGTTGTACATGGTCTTTCGATGCTTATAAAAGAAGAAATCAGTCAAATTGCTTACTATGTAAAATTTATCAAGAACGAACAAATGAAAATGTGAATTTGATAAACTGATTAATTCTTTATTGATATGAAGCGAACGAAGGAGTTGTTTAGTAATGTATATTGTTATTTGACAAGCTCAATAATTTAATTGTCTTATAATCTTACGATACTAAGAAAATGCATATTTTTATGAAAAGAATATGACGGCTAGTTTGCCAGAAATATTGTTTTGTTTGTATTAATAGAGAAGTATAGAGAGGGTATTTATTATACCGAGTAAACATTTATGCAACAAACTGATTGGAAAATGTGAACAAAAGCTTTTCATGGACTTATTGTTTTCGGTGTCAATATTAATGACATGCATAATCCATTTTTTGAAATTAACGTGGTTATTATAAATTCTTCTTAATGGTTTGCATTGTAGGTATATTATGAACAATGTATTATGATTAGGGTGATAATTGTTTTTAACAGCCCTTTGTCGGGAGTAGACCCACACTGTGTGTACCCCACCGTGTAATAAAAGTCCAGAATGATGAAGCTCCAGTGAGCACCCAACAGTCGACGTCTACGAGAGGGAAGGATCGACGAATCCAAGGTTACCATTCGCTTGACGAGAGTACTCCGATGTCCCAAGCCTGTCTCTGTTCCACGCGAGGACTATCATACAATAGAGGGATAGCGTGAGAACTCTCGCGAGCTAAATTAATAGGGAAGTTTCCTTTATCAAAATAATTATTTTAACAACACTACCACTTTATTGGAAATTGTAATAAAAGTATATTGTTCATGTATTTCTTTTCTGTAAACTCAAACAAAGTAAATATTTGTTTTTGTTCTTTGATTATATATTTGACTTTTGCAATATTGTGAGAACTTAAACCAGTAATAAATATTTGAATTTCTTTTATTATAACGTATCACTCGACTGAACAGAATAGTTTGTTTATGTAATGAATAATTTTATTCGTATATCCTAAGTTTCCGCGACAATTTTGGCGACCACGAAGGGACATAAAAAGCGGAAATGTTAGGGATTTGGTATTGTAAATAGGTAATTGATTGTTCGATAGTATGGTAAAACTTTCTATCTGAAAAGAACGCAGTAATAAGGGTAGGAGATAATTCTGATTACAGTGTATGTTTCTATTTAGTGTCATTTTCCAGGTCAAGCAGTGGCGTGCTCAAGTGATCCACGGAAATAGGGAGCGGCTGAGACTGTGACGCTGGTAAAAGCTAAAGCTCCAAAAGCTGTAAGTAAAACAGTATTCACTTGGTTCCATAGCTCGTGTGAGTGGTTGTTGTTGTCGAGAATGGAGTTAGAGAAACTCGCGCGTATAGGAGAGACGCTAGGCCTTAGTGGCAGTGAGTTGCAGAATTTCATTAAGGAACAACAAGAAATCGCTAGGACGGAACGCTCTGAATCGCGAGCTAGGATGAAAGAAGAAAGTGAATTAGTAGCGCTACAGTTGAAATTAGCTAAAGCTAAAGCTGCGGATGTAGATAGGAGTGAGGAAACTGCACAAACTCTCAGACCCCCTAAACTTCCAGTCTTTAATGAGGGTAAAGATCAGTTAGATGCTTACCTTAGTCGTTTTGAAAGGTATGCTACTGCACAACAGTGGCCACAAAATGTTTGGGCTATCAACTTAAGTGCATTACTTACAGGTAAGGCATTAGATACATATTCTAGGTTGTCAGATTCTGATGCTCAGGATTACCAGACACTTAAGTCAGCTATTCTCAAACGATATTCGTTAACTAGTGAAGGATACAGGAAGAAACTTCGCACGGTTCGTCCAGATAATGGAGAGACGGCCGCGCAGTTTGTACATCGGCTACGGGGTTATCTCGAAAAATGGTTAGAATTGTCAAACTTGAATGAGTCATACGAAAGTCTAGTACAAGTCATTCTGATGGAGCAATTTTACTCCAGCAGTTCACGTGACTTAGTTGTGTTCATAAAAGAACAGAAGCCAAAGACTTTAGCAGAGTTGGTGGAAACTGCTGATCGTTATGTTGAAGCTAGGTCCGGATGGTCTAGTGGTAAGTTTCAACAGAGCAAAGGTTCTTTCAATCCATCCTCTGAAAGATTTAGAGAAACTAAAGTGGGATGGAATGGTAAGTCTAGTAAGAGCAGTAACTCTTGTAACCCTTCTTCCTTTTCTACATTGTCGAAAGGAGACGGATCTAAGGCGGAGGAGAAACCAAAGGCTGGCCTCCAGAAGAGCTCTAGAGTGTGCTACAACTGTGGGAGCTACGGACACTTCGCTAAGAACTGTGAAAATCGACTGAGACCAGAAAGATTGGGAGCTGGACTGACTGATAACGACAGCAGCCTGATGAGCAGTCAGCCAAGAAGGAAGAAGAAAGAGAAGGCTAGGAACGATGACGTTTCAGTGCCAACAGCGACATCGTCTACGTACCCAGGTGACAACCGAGACATGGAGGACGTTGGTGATTCCAAGAATGTTGACGGAGATTACGGATGTCTGCTCGTAGATTCGTGCTTCGCGTGTGATAGGAACGCCGATTCTCCGATGCCCATTGAGAGAGGTGATTTACCAATGCTGAGTGCAGCGTGTGGAGGCAAGGCAGTCAGGTCCATGCCCGTGAAGAAAGGCTTTCTCAACAACCAACCTGTTCAGGTGTTACGAGACAGTGGATGTTCGACTGCCATCGCAAGAGCTGGTTTGGTTTCGGCTGATCAGATGACTGGAGTAGTAAAGACATGTTTGCTGATTGACTGGACTATCAGGAAGTTTCCAGTAGCACAGGTATGTGTAGATACTCCTTATTATACTGGTAACTTGGAAGTATTATGTGTGGAAAAACCTGTATACGATCTCATCTTAGGAAATGGACCAGGTATCCGGAAACCATTCGATCCAGATCGTTCATGGACTCCAATGAATACCACAACCGAAGTAGGGCTTGCGGTAGAGACCCGGCGACAGCGGGAGAAGAAGACTGCACCCCTAAGGGCACTTAAGGTTCCAGACCAGAATGAGTCGGTTACTGCAGATGAGTTCCGACGGGATCAGGAGAATGACCCATCACTCAACAGTATCCGTACGAAGGTCGAGAGACAGGAAGTGTCGGTGAGTCGTAGTGGTAATAAGGCCAGGTTCATAATGAAGGATCGTTTGTTATATCGTGAATTCCAGGTTCGCAACGGGAGACGAGAAGATGTAACTTGTCAGCTCATTGTTCCCAAGAAGCATAGGAGACAAGTGTTGCAACTAGCCCATGAGTCTATAATTGGAGGGCATTTAGGTTCCCAGAAGACGGCAGAGAAAGTGATGGGCAATTTCTTCTGGCCGGGACTTCACTCTGATGCCAAGCGGTATTGCCGGTCGTGTGATGTTTGCCAGAGATCGCTACCCAAGGGCAGAGTCACCAAAGTTCCATTGGGAACTACTCCGTTAATCGACGAACCATTCAGAAGAGTTGCAGTCGACATTGTAGGACCCATTGCACCAGTGACGGAGAAGGGTAACAGGTACATTCTCACCTTGATGGATTATGCTACGCGCTACCCAGAGGCTGTTCCCCTTCGTCATATTGATACGACAACGGTAGCCGAGGCTTTGCTGAGTATCTTTTCAAGGGTTGGTTTGCCACGAGAGATGCTGACAGACAGAGGAGCACAATTCACCTCTGACCTCATGCGAGAGGTAAGTCGTTTGTTGTCAATAAGTCATTATACGACTACCCCGTACCACCCGGCGTGCAACGGCCTTGTGGAACGTTTTAACGGTACTTTAAAGATGATGCTTAAGAAGATGTGTGAAGAGAGACCAGTTGACTGGGATAGATATATTGATGCTTTGCTTTTCGCATACAGGGAGACTCCGCATGACAGCACAGGATTTGCACCGTTTGAGCTGCTGTACGGTCGAGTTATTCGAGGACCACTGATGGTGATCAAGGAGCTCTGGACCAACAAACATGCAGAACCAGAGACCAAGTCGACATACCAATATGTCATCGATCTGAAGGACAAGTTACAGCAGACGTGTGGGATCGCCAGAGGAGAACTGCAAAGGTCGCATGACAAGTATCGGATCCAGTACAACAGAAAAGCAAGGAACAGAATGTTCAAGGTGGGTGACGAAGTGTTGTTGCTGCTACCCACTGATCGTAATAAACTGTTAATGCATTGGAAGGGTCCTTTCCGTGTTGTTGATGTTGTAGGCAAGTTGGACTACCGAGTCGACACTGGGAAGACGGTAACGACATTCCATGCTAACCTCTTGAAAAGGTATCATCGACGAGACCAAGACCAAATGCCAGAAGCGGATCAACCAACTCCACTAGATGTAGCGGCGACTTCAGTGATAGAAGAGGATGTCGAAATGGTGGACCAGAACATGGCACCAAGGGAAGATCCTTTGCAACTACCCAATCTTCGACAGACTCAGACCGTCAACGACGTCGCCATGAGTGACATGATCCCTGAACAACAAAAGAAGGAACTACAACACTTGCTGAAAAGTTACAGTGACGTGTTTACTGATGTACCATCTGTAACGAAGGTAGGTTTTCATGATATTAAGCTTACAGATGACCGGCCTATTCGAAGCAGACCATACCCTTTACCACATGCACTTCGACAGGTAGTAAAGGAGGAGATCAAGGAGATGTTGGAGTATGACGTCATCGAACCGTCATCATCGCCCTACGCATCTCCGATCGTACTGGTAAAGAAGAAGGACGGGAGTAACCGGTTCTGCTGCGATTTTCGGAAGTTGAACTTGGTCACCGTGCCTGATGCTGAGCCGATACCGGATCAGGAAGAGATTTTCACGAAGTTGGCGAATGACAAGTACTTCACGAAAATTGACCTCACAAAAGGTTATTGGCAAGTGCCACTTAGCGAGGAAGCTAAACCCCTAACTGCGTTTGTAACACCAGATGGTTTGTACCAGTTTAAGACGATGCCATTCGGGCTTATCAACGCGCCTGCATCCTTCAGTCGCGTGATGAGGACAGTCTTACGTGGTGTGAAACACGTTGATAACTTCATTGACGACATTCTAATTCACACAGAAACATGGAAGGAGCATATGGAGGTACTAGAAGAAGTACTCAAGCGTCTAAGGACTGCCAACTTGAAGGCGAAGCCCAGCAAATGCTTCGTAGGATTCGAGAAGATCGAGTTCCTTGGCCATGAAGTGATGAAGGGATGTCTCAAGCCCAACACAGACAAGATTGGATCAATACTAGAGGCCAAGAGACCAGAGACGAAGAAACAACTGAGATCATTCCTCGGACTCGCAGGATACTATAGAAGATTCGTGCCCAATTTCGCTGCGATTGCTGTTCCACTGACAGAGCTGACGAAGAAAGGCAAACCGAATCGTATCGAGTGGGAAGACCAACACGAGCAAGCTTTTCAGACCTTGAAGTCTAAACTTAGTAGTACCCCCATCCTCCATCTACCTGATGTCAAACGTGAGTTCATTCTCCGCACCGATGCATCAGATACCGGACTGGGTGCTGTACTACTGCAGGTAACTGATGGAGAGAAGTTTCCTGTAGTGTATGCTAGTAGGAAACTACTACCCCGTGAACGAAACTACTCGACAATAGAACGAGAGTGTTTGGCCGTAGTTTGGGCGGTCCAAAAGTTTGAACCGTATTTGTATGGACGGAAGTTCATCCTGGAGGTCGACCACGAGCCTTTGTTGGCTATGAGAAAAGGTAAGATGGCCAATAGTAGAGTACTACGATGGTCACTCATTCTTCAACCCTACCAGTATCATGTTGAAGCCATAAAAGGTAAGGAAAATGTCGGGGCTGACTTCATGAGCAGGAGTGACTTCATTGAAGAACATAATTAGGTCATAATCGGAGAACGATTACTGACCTTTTAATGTTTTCGTTTTTTCGAGTTGAAATTTTTATTATGTTTAATTTTCTTTTTGCAGAAAACGGAAACTTTTTCATCTTTTTTATTTTCATGTCAGGTGACTGTTTATAGATGAAGCTGAAAGTTGTGTAAATGTTTTCTTTCAGGAATTAATTTTGGACCATTTTTGGAAAATAAATAAAAATGATCTAAGAAAGGGGTAAGTTGTCACAAATTAAGTTCCAGTAATCCAACTAGTAAAACGTGAACGCTATTTAATTGCAGTTTTATATAAAATAATTAATACTTTTCCCTTTAGTCTGTGAGTCTGCGCAATTTGCTGTCAACCTCTGACCGACGCGTGATGTTTTGTTTACACTCGCATGATCGTATTTTAGAGCATTGCATTGGTTCGCTGGTTTTGGGAGCTAGCGTCCCTAATTTGCATATTGTTAAGAACCGCGCCTTGCCCAAGGTATACGGGCACTGCACCACCGTCTTTGCTACACGACAGACGTGTTTATTTGAGCAGGCAGTCAGCTCATAATGGCAGCAGTCAACTTAGCACCTTTAATGTGAGAGAATGTTGATAGACGAGTAATGGAACCAGTTTTGCTGTTTTCAGGCGTATTTTATTCCTATTTTGCGGAAACCAGATGTTTTCCAGTCTCCACGCCTCTACTCTATCTCTCCGAGGTTGCACTAGCTGCCCTGCAATTGTTGTATTCGAGATAACGTAAGTTGTTTTTCTTTTAAGTTGTACATGGTCTTTCGATGCTTATAAAAGAAGAAATCAGTCAAATTGCTTACTATGTAAAATTTATCAAGAACGAACAAATGAAAATGTGAATTTGATAAACTGATTAATTCTTTATTGATATGAAGCGAACGAAGGAGTTGTTTAGTAATGTATATTGTTATTTGACAAGCTCACTAATTTAATTGTCTTATAATCTTACGATACTAAGAAAATGCATATTTTTATGAAAAGAATATGACGGCTAGTTTGCCAGAAATATTGTTTTGTTTGTAATAATAGAGAAGTATAGAGAGGGTATTTATTATACCGAGTAAACATTTATGCAACAAACTGATTGGAAAATGTGAACAAAAGCTTTTCATGGACTTATTGTTTTCGGTGTCAATATTAATGACATGCATAATCCATTTTTTGAAATTAACGTGATTATTATAAATTCTTCTTAATGGTTTGCATTGTAGGTATATTATGAACAATGTATTATGATTAGGGTGATAATTGTTTTTAACAGCCCTTTGTCGGGAGTAGACCCACACTGTGTGTACCCCACCGTGTAATAAAAGTCCAGAATGATGAAGCTCCAGTGAGCACCCAACAGTCGACGTCTACGAGAGGGAAGGATCGACGAATCCAAGGTTACCATTCGCTTGACGAGAGTACTCCGATGTCCCAAGCCTGTCTCTGTTCCACGCGAGGACTATCATACAATAGAGGGATAGCGTGAGAACTCTCGCGAGCTAAATTAATAGGGAAGTTTCCTTTATCAAAATAATTATTTTAACAACACTACCACTTTATTGGAAATTGTAATAAAAGTATATTGTTCATGTATTTCTTTTCTGTAAACTCAAACAAAGTAAATATTTGTTTTTGTTCTTTGATTATATATTTGACTTTTGCAATATTGTGAGAACTTAAACCAGTAATAAATATTTGAATTTCTTTTATTATAACGTATCACTCGACTGAACAGAATAGTTTGTTTATGTAATGAATAATTTTATTCGTATATCCTAAGTTTCCGCGACACTATCTTCTTTCTTTTTGTATCTTCTATTCAGAATTAAATATTAACTTGCTAAAAGTGATAAGCAGTTCTCTAAAATGTTAGTAAAGCACTGATTTAAATGCAACTCTTGAACCTTATATTTATTTAAACACAAAACTTTCATGATATCTCTATTTTCAGGTTAAAACTCTAGTATTGCCATCAAGTCTTTGGTAGTTTTGATGTACACTGTAGTTAGAATATAAATATCTTGTACTTCCATTTAATATGATACAGGGAAGAAATAGATGTTATGAAACCTGGAGGGTTAATATTTCATTAAGAATAATGGTTTATTCAATTTTGTATTGAATTTTAATTATGCACTAATAATCAGGTTTTAAAATTTTGTATTTGTGAACTACTTTTACTTTATATTTGTGTATACTTGTTCCTTCTTCCTACTTATCTGTTATTATTTTATTATTATTTCCTTCTTTCTGCCTCTCAGTCATTACCATATGTCATGATGTGAACATGCAAGTGCAAGAGAGAGAAAGATGGCAGAGATTGATGGAGATCTACAATAAGACAGAAGCTAGGTTAATGGGAACACTCAAGAGTGGCAAGAAATTCAAGAAAAGTAATTTGTAGTGACAGTAATAAGATATATTTTTTCGATTTGACTTTAATATCTCTGGCTCAAGAGTACATATATCACTGATAAAAGATGCATTTTCATTATGGTAGAACTGGATGAACGTGCAAGATCGAAAGGTATATACCTTGTGCATAATTCAAAACATCAATAACAAAACTTTTCAATAGCTCTTCATAAACCATAAAACTTTGATCTCAGTTAGCCCTGTTTTACTCAGGTGTAATAAATCGTACAAATAATACACATCAGTGAGGACACAGGTATGGATTATCAATGTAAGGTAAATTTGTAACAGTCTCAAACTGGGTTTTGGGACTGTTTCCAGGTTACCAAGGGTAAATAATAATATAATATAGACTGGCCTTGAGGGGATACAACATTTATTGCCTGAACTAGAATTTTATTGCCCGAGTCGAAGATGAAGGCAATACGATTCTAGTGAGGGCATTTAATGTTGTATCCCCTGAAAGTAGCCAGTCCATATCATTATTATTAATAGAATCAGACATCTAGAGCGAACTCGAAAATATTGTAAAAAAATACAGTTTATTGCCCACTATTTAACACGCAAAATCCCATTGACTTTCGAAACCGGGCAATAAACAATTAATTGGCTGCAATTTCGTTGGCTTGTCAAAGCCGGGCAATAAAATGTAAAAATTGCATTGCTCAGATGTCTGATATGGTTAATAATCATACTTATTCGCTCGAACATCATGATACATATTATTTGTTAAAATTTTGAGGTGCATCCTTGATGTTCTGTCAATCACCCTCATCTCTAACAGTACTCTACAGTTACTTCCATAGATCTAGTGTAGATCAACTATCAAAGGTAAAATCTCTGATACATTTTTTAAATGTTAACAAAATCATCAAATTTTTACTTACCGGGTACCGGTAGGATGGGGTTGTGTTTCCAGACACTTAAAAATATAATAAAATTGTCACTTTTGCCATTCGAGTTCATGAAAAATATGCATCAAATAGCACTGACCACATTACACATCTGTTCTTTATTGTATTGTCCAAAATATGTTTTATGCTATTCATGAAATATTGCATGCAAACTAGTTTTGATTCCTGTTGAAAATAATTTGTCCGGATAACCAACCTGTCTGGACACACAATGTGTGGGTATACCATATACTTTCATCTACAGGAAGATCCAACATGAGAAAACTTGTGATAGAAAAAAAATGTAGAAAAGTTCTGTTGGAATAGATCTAACACTAGGAGAATCACAAACATTACTGGAGTAATGTACAAACGCAAAATGTACATGTACATGTATATACACAATGCCATGTTTGTAATGTATGTGTATGTGTAAATAAATAAATTCACGCATTAGAGATTTTCTCAAAATTATTTGAAAAGATATGATCAAATGTCACTTTCAAAAACATGGATCACCTTGACACTAATACCTGGTATCATGTTTGATTACAGAAATATTAATAAAAGAAATATCAGATCAAACTTTGAACAAGGCAAATAAGATCAAACTTTGAATGAGGCATATCAGATCAAACTTTGAACAAGGCAAATAAGAAAATTAGGTTGAATGCCTTTAAATGTGTTATCAAGTAGCTTGTTTTCAAATGTTTTGCTCATTCTCTTTCCTTTGCTTCTCACAGCCTCCTGTGATCCCTCTCTTCAAGCCTATGGTCCGAGACGTAGCCATTGATCCTGAGAGCCTTTACTGCATCAGTCAGAACAAGGCTGGGCCTGAGATCGATATACAAAGTCATGAGTTCATCTGAACATTCTCAAGGGGAATGGAAGAAGAGATCATCAGAAGCCAATGAAGAATGTCCTCCTGATGGTAAGATCTATTAAAAACATTAAATAGGAAAAGAGAGATAAAGTAACAGCAGAATCCAAACTGGACAAAGATTAGGGAAACTAGCAATTTGAATTTGGTATTTGGGAATTTGAAATGGGAATAATTTCCACGATAAGGTTGCAATTATTTAAATTTGTTCATACTTTTACATGTACAACATTTGAAAGTGTACTACTTTTTTTTTCAATAGAGAAACATTGGTAGACTACTGTATATAGACCTACAGAGCAAGTCATAATATTTTTTTACACTTTTTAAGTTGCCTATTGAGTTGTAAATATGAACGTATGTGATATGTACTTGTAGAGTATTTACCCATGCTTCTTTTGATACCATATTCTTGGAATGATATTTTATGGTTAGCTGCACAGAGGCCAATTATGTTAACTTGGTCAAAACCCACTTGTGCCAACTGAGAAGGTGTGTGGGGGATCGATGGAACTACAAGCAAGAAATAGTGTTTTTCTATCAAATGTTTTTTATCAAATCATGTTTAGGTTAAATTCTATGGATTCAATTATTAAAGTATGACCATCTGGTGCATACTGCCAGATATGATGGGCAGTGATTGAATTATCATATCAAAACCATGCAAGCTTCATCCATGACAAAAGCATCTGTGGGGAAGCATGCATGGGGTTTTGCAAGACACCAGATACGTATATAAGGCTATCTGTCAGAAAGAACCTCTTTGAAAGAGTCTAGGCCCCGAATCATCAGGAATGGAGCGATTTGATTTTTGAACGATCCCTTGGACAAGCCTAGCTGACCCATCTCCTCAATGTAAAGATTGTGCTTTCATTAACATTCCAGGCATAAGTTGGTCAGTCCATGGATTCCATATCAGGAAAACAACTGGTTTGGAGTTGGCGCAAATGTGTTTTGACCCAGTATAACCAAAATTGACACCGGTGCAGCTAACCGTGAAATAAAGTCCCATAATTAGGGTACCAAAAGAAATTGGGGACAATATGCTACAAGTACGTATCTAAAACAATAAGCAATACAAAAGGATCTGAGCCAAAAGTAGTCAACATGAACCCTAAAGTTTCAAATTTTAAGTTTATGAAAATGTATATGTCTCATCATGATGGAATTAATAACAAAAATTAAGTTATGAAACGGCAAGATCATTTGAAAAGTAAAAATAATCCATGCAGTAGTACATTTACAGGTATTTATGACATAATGTCAATTCTGGTTATGGTCTGTCATAACTGGGTTGAAATTTCAACCTTTTTGTTGCAAAAAGGTTATTGAGCCAAACCGCAAAATATGGTCATTTTTCTTGAAAGGGTTAATGAACTATTTTACTATAATGTCTGTACCATCACAATCAGTTTCCTTCTGTTTTAAGAACAATTGTAATGCTTTAAATTTCTTCTGTCCCGTCGCACTTAGGGCTTTTTAGGTGTGACAGGATGGAATCATGCAGGCATGACAAGACAGAATTTATAAAATGGAAAGTACATGTATAGTACCAGCATGCTTATAATATGTTGTTAGTATTTTTATTTTAATCATAATGATTGCCATCCCTTTATCTGAATAAAAAATAAAGACTACAACTTCCCCAATCTGACCTGATCTGAGTTTGACCTTAATTTCATATAGAAGAGAACTATATGATGAAATCAAAATTTGTTGTAATCAGTGTTGGGTACCTCAAGATCGATCTTGATCTCGAAGGTGGTCTTGATCTTGATCTTGATCTCGAAGCTTCTGTTCTCGGAATTTTCGCTCGAGATCGCTCGAGATCAACATTGTTATTACATAAATTATCAAACGAAAAAGCTTTTAAAATCGTTCACCAATCGGCGAAAACACGACTCAGTGTTGGACCAGTCTCGAGATCGGCATCAGTAACCTCGATCTTGATCTTGATCTCAGATGTTCTAATCTCGATCTTGAGCTGCGGATCTTGATCTTGATCTTGATCTCTGACTGTCTGATCTTGATCTTGATCTTGATCTTGATCTTGATCTTGATCTTGATCTTGATCTTGATCTCGGACCCTCTGGTCTTAGACCCAACACTGGTTGTATGTACATGGTGCAAAAGTTTCCGTCCCATCGCGTTTCATCCTGTCGCACAACGCCCATTGATGAATTTTCAATCACTGGGCCAAGGTCTTAGCTTGATATTTGTATGTAATATGCTATATCATACCAAAAAAATCACAAGACATGTTTAGTCTTAGATTTTAGCTTCGATTGGAATTTGACTTTGAATCTGTTTTACAAAATTTCACCATTCTGTCATTCCGTCCCATTGCGGAAACAAAAAAATATTACCATAGCAACATAATCATCATCAGTATTTTGTTTGTTGTGGAATTGTTTTCAGTGTAAACTTTTATATAGGTATGCAGCATGTGGCATATCTTATATTTTTGTCAGGAGAATAAATTATATTGAATTCTGTCCTGTCGTGTTGATATGACTTTTGGCTCAGACCCAAAGTGTTTTTTTAATGACTTGCATCCCCTATATATACATAAGATAATTATTATGATAAAAATGATGATAATGATAATGTATTCATGTAATGCTCTTACTTGTGTATTGGGACACTTCACACATGATGGCTATGGTATACACTGTAGTTGACTGTGTATTAGATGAGATCATGACCTTTGTCCAGAAAAACAAATATAGCCTAATCCGATATGAAAATTGATAGATATATCTCTTTATTTGCCCTCAATATCATTATCCTATGTTTGATCTTCAGATCCAGTGGGCACAGGAATAGATGATAATGATGAGGAGGTAGAGAAGAAGAAAGCGGAGAAGAAGGCTCTCATGATGAAGAAACTTCTAGGTGAGTAGAAGGAAGAAAGTAATCTGCTTGGAACAAGAAGGACGGTAATTGCCATTATTGATCTAGTGCCATTTGGTCCAGTTGTCAGCTGGTCTAACATCATTTTGTGTAACATTATTTCATCCATCAATATTTTGTCCAGTGAACATTTGGTCCAGTTATCTTTTTGTCCAATAATCGTTTCATCCAATGACCAATTAGTCTATAACTATTTCATCTATAAACTATTTGGTCCAAATACCACTTAGCCTAAAATTTGATTTGTCCAATATTTATTGTGTCCAATGGTCATTTCTGCTAATCCTAGTTGGTCTAATATTCACATGGTCTAATCATCAGTTTGTCCAATTACCATTAAGTCTAATCATCATTTCATCCATTGACCAATTACAATGTAGTCTATGATCATTTTGTCTATTGCCCAATTAGCCTATTAATCATTTGGTCAATGCGATCTTATATTGTACACAAAAATATTGGCTTATTTAGTATCAAACAAGAACTTTAATTTGATTGGTATATCAATAAGATTAAAGTACATTTAGGCATGATTTTCTTTTTTAAAAATCCTTCAATTTTAGGGCAAAATATGGCAACAATTTTGGTCAAGGTCGACATCTTTGGTTATTAGACTAAATGATGCACATACCAGTCGCTGAAACAGTTCAATGTGTGCAACAATAATGAAATCCTACAGCTGATATTGACATTCTAGGTTTATTCTAAATGACCAAGAGGTAAAGCAATTAAGGTTTTACTCTCTTCATATGAAAATTTTTTTTTATGCAAGGGTTGCATACTCTTCCTTTCATATTATTTATTTTCTCTCAAAATTTCTCAAACATGTTAATTTTAATATTGGCCCGAATTCACAAAAGACGTTTACCTATAAAGCGTAGTACGTGCATGTCCTCATGTCCAATGGGGGGATAGTAATGTGCTTATATACACTTAATTTACTTAGTCCACGGTGGAGGTTTAAATTATGGAAACCCCTTTCGTGAATTCGAACTATTGTGTTTACTCTTTGTATGACATTTACTGTGCAAATTTGAATTTCTCTTTTTTCCAGAAATGGTGGATGCTAAGGACCGTGAGCTGAATAGCATCATCTCAGAAAAGATACAGTTGATGGGAGAACTCAAGGAGCTCATTGTCGAAGAAGACTCGCTGAGATCAGTAAGTCTTGTTTACAGAATAGCATATTAACCTATTACCTATGGGTGCTTATTGTACTAAGTTTATGGAAATATAAGAATTCGGTTATGTTAAGAAGTGGGAAGGATGAAGGAAAATAAAGATAGAAAGTGACTAAAAGAAAAATTATGTCAGTATCCATGATACAATGTAGGCCCCACTGCGAGGTCCCAAAAATATTTAGCTTTAGTCTAGTCTTTAGTTTAATCTCCAAACTAGCTTTCTGATACTTAAGGTAAATTGCCAAGCTTGAAGGTACAGAACACCAATTCTGTATAACTAAGTGAAATTCTAATTCATTATCTTGATTTTGTCCATTTCTCTACAGGAGCTGCCTGCAGCCATTCTGGAAAAGGAGAAACCTAATACACCAGAAGGTCCTATACCAGCAGATACTACTGAGCAAAGTGAGTATACATTCCTATTACAAATGCTCTGAAAATGCTTAAATCAAGTATTCAATGGTAGATTTGTTATATGTTTACTTTGATTATGATGGGGAGTCCTATGTCTGTGTACCTAAGATTTGAATTTAGATTAAACAAGAATTTGATCTCTCATGCCTAGTGTTATATCATTCCAGATAGTCTAACAAGTAATTGTGTCAAAAATTTCATCAAAATTTGAGAAAGACCAGTGTCATTTTCACAAAGAAAGGCGGCTGTGTCATTTTGACAGAACAGTAATTGTGCCCATTCATTTTACCTGCAGTTTGGGATTCTTTACTTGAAAGACTAGTTTTTTCAGGCTTGTGAATAAAGTTCATGAAATAAGGCCTTTTAAGAATATTTTGACTTTTTTTTTCATGAATGTTTATCGCTATAATAAAGATTAAAACTTTGTGTTCATTGCATGTTTTTTAAAATCAAAATTGTGCAGTTATGTGTGTGCGCAAACAAGGGCACTCTAGCCATACTTCAATTCAAATGATTCCCCTTTGAGAGATTTGCTTGTGATTATATTATATATGTAACTGTCAGTGGAAAAGAGATTAGCAACTATAGTTACCTCCATCAAAGTAATTTTCTGTAATGAAATGTGATAATATGATTCCTTATCAAATTACCTTGTATTTGCCACATGATGTACACAAGTAGATATTATTAATGTATTTGCAGAATGGGCTTTGCATTCTCTGAGCTATCAGTCAATTTTGATATCAAGTAAAATATTGTTTTTTTCTGGTTTTGTTGCACCAATCATTATTCTTTGAATCAGTACTAAGGATGAAACTAACAAAGCAGGTAACATTGATCCTTATTTCCAAAGCACTTCAGTCACCAATATTGTAGTATGAATCTGGTTCTGATCAATAATATTGCAATACAATGAAGTTTTTGTGATTTATTTGAGTTCTTTATGATTTATGTTTATAGTCTCTGAGAACCCTGCTGCCTTGGAGCATGTGGATGCTGCTACCCAGATTCTTGAGCATCTCAACTCTTTACTGGTATGTACATTTGACTAACTTCATTCAATCATAGTGATCAGTGGCAGATTTAGGGGGGGGGGGAGCACTTCCAGGCTATGCCCCCCTTTTGAAACCAAAGTGTACATTGTGCCCCCCTCCCTTTAGACCTGATGACCGTTTTTTTTTTTTTTTTTTTTTTTTTTTTTTCTTTGCTTGTCAGAGAACTTTGGAGGAAAACAGGACCCCCAAAATGGGCGATAACCTTCCTTCTTTTTTTTTTTGCTTGTCAGAAAATTTTCTGAGATTTGTGCCCCCTCTTTTACATAATCCTGGATCTGCCCCCTATAGTGATTATGATATTGGCCTCCAGTATAGCCCTCATATCCTCCATGCAAGGTGCTCAGGGCACCCTAGTATGTGTACTACTGATTCCAGTGCTCACATATTCAAGGAGTTTCTTCTGGCCTCTACATAAATTTGGGGTTGATAGTTCCAATTGATGTGATAAAATTTTGTGGATGGTATGCAGGGGTAATGATATAATTGCAGGGCCCTAGGCAAGAACAGTATGTAATACTTATGAGGCTACCCTGGGTAAAAGGACATGGTATTATTATTACACTACTCTTTCCATGAACAGAAATAGAGAAAGATTCACTTATTGTGATTAGAACTGGAAGCACTCATTTTGATTAGAATTAGAAGTAGTTTTACTATTCTTAGACAGATATTATGTCTAAATGCCATTCTATATGTTCATAACATTTCAATTCCATGTGATATTAGAGAAGGTGAAATAATAAATGCACATTTGCTAAATCTTCCACAGGAAATCACAGTTGATCAGGACACTGCCTTCCAAACGTAAGTAAACAAAATCTTTGTTATTCATTATATTCTCTACAGTTCGTAGTTATGATTTTTTTCTTCAATATACTTAATGTAAATCCTTTTTTATAATAATTCATTGGATGTTAAAAGTTTAAAGTAAAGTGATTCTGAATATAATACAATTGTATGAGACTATTTCATTGATGAAATTTTTTTAAACCGATGACTCAGATAACTTTCAAAGTATTGAAAAAAAAGGGGAATTTGCACTTTTTGAATAGGATTAGTAAATTGATTTGATGTTTTTGTTGAATTTCAGATGTTTTTTATGAATTGTCATTAATTATGACACACCCCTTTTATCCGAAGCTTAAAGACTCAACTAGAAGCTCAGTACAAGCTAGATGCATTCAACATCTCCCCTATAACAAGCCCCTCACCCAAGGAGAAGTGGTATAGCAGCCCTCCCCAGATCAGAATAGAGTCTGCAGGTCAAGACTCTGGAGGGTCAATCAACCAAGGAGGGGTCAGCACACCCATTGATAGGGTAACAGAGAAGGCAAAGGTGAGATGGTGCAGAGTGTTTTTTGTTTTTCTTAATTGCAAAGTTATGTTTGAGTCCTGGTAAAAGTTTCATAATTGAAAAGTTGTCATGCAGAGGTACATCTATACTGAAGAAAGCACTTTGAAGTTTACATATACATATACATGTATTTTCATTCAGTCTTCATTTCATAGGTTAGAATGGCCTCTCAACATGGTAATCAAGTCAGTGAACTGAAATGAAGGGTTCTTGTTTTCTGGACATTTGTTGGTTTCTAGATGTTTATTTTTGCAATTTTCTTGCAGTTTTACCTTGAAAATGGACAATGGAATAGCCTTTTTGTTAATGCTGATACTCTGTTGTGTGGCAGGTTTGAACAGTGAAGAAAACAGCAAGTGCAAATTTGTTGTAAAAAGTACAGAGTATTAATTGATGTTGCAATGTTTCATCTCTTTTATGCATAATCAAAATATCTTTCTGATACCTTGGCAACTGGGAGCCAGTGTGGAGACTGCAAACTCAACCCTCTGAAAAAGCAATCATATTGTATAGCTGACAAATTGACTTGGGTATCATTATGTGAGATGACTGTAATTGATGAACTATCTACTCCTCTTCTTCTTTTTCTACAGGCAAATAGTGGGGAGCAAGGAAGATCCTCTCCATCACAGTCACCAGGGAGGACAAACAATGCCCAGATGAGACACTCTGAGAGTAGTCCTCAGGTCAACGATCACAGTCTACACTTAGAAGCATTTGGTTACGACTTTAATGAAGGAGAAAAAACCAAAGACAATAGTAGGAAGAACTCTGCTCAGCTACATGTACCACTCCCCGGAGACAAGTCTAATGCTTATAGCTCCTCACCCGGGCCCAAGACCAGCCCCATGTCGTCACCGTCGGTGGTTCGCAGAAAAGTGCCGCAGCACCTGCTAGAAACCACCAGTCCAAGCAACTCATCAGGTCAGGTCAGGCAGAAACTACCTACAGAACTTCCTAACAGCCTGGCCAGCATGGATAGTGCCGCTGTGCAACAAACGCTGCCAAAGAGACTGGAGTCCCTCACGGCAACATCGTCAAAACCTACATCAGATTCAGACGTGATCTTCTTTTGATGTCAGACTCGATGGAATGGATAATGTATGCATTTTCTGTCCAAAGTATTGGGTAGTGGAAACTTGTGAAAGTCTTGCTGAGATGAAATTCAAAACTGAAATTACTAAAATGTTTTGTAAGATGATTGTTATTCTGGACACTCTTGGACCTCAATTTTGGAAGTACTTCAAAATCTATTTACTGCAGAGCGGTAGCAGGATTATACAATTAAATCAAGTTTGCAAGAAGCAGCAGTGACTACCATGTTATCATGTTTTTATGTTGGAGACAAATTTGTGATACATGAATTTAAAGTGCACAGAAGGAATACTACAAAGAGTTCTGTGGAAAAGTAATCATTTGCTTGCCCCTTTTATTACGATGATTATAATTTCTGTAAGATGTTTAAATTTTTTGCAGCACTTTAAATACATGCACGTTATTCATAATGAGCTATTATTTTCAAAAACATCTCTTTTCATAGTTATCCATATTTTTTCACATCCTGGATTTATTTGATGATGATACCTGCAACGGAAGTAAACTCAGAACTTTTAGACAATTAAAAAACAATGTTTATGATTTCATGTAGATAAAACGAAAAGACTCAATTTCAAAACTTTGTACATGTATGTATATTTCAGTAGATATGAATGTATAACTCACAATAAATTTTATGATACTATCCTAAATTCTATGATTTAACTGTTCGTTTTTTTCATTGTATTTTTTTTCCTCATGACATATGTACTTCTGTTATACATTCTAAATATCTGTATCTATATTTTTGTGATATACATGATTACATGTAAATGTATGATATACCTTTTTACACGTTTATGAACAAAATATTGATGTAAATGAATGATGTTTAATAAATAAAATATAAATACTAACACATATCATTGGTAGTCCATTATATCATAATTCTAGAGGCCAAAGTGATTATACTAACAGATTATGATTATGGTTGTCATAGTGATATGATAGTGATGTTGATGTTAATTGTGTGGTGAAATGGATAATGATAAAGCATTGAATGTGGTGATAACAATGACAAGAAATAATATACTTGGATTGCAAAAGGAAAAATGTGACTATAATTTTTTTATTTTATTTATTTCTCCTGCAAATCAGAATTGAATATAAACATGATATTTAGTGATAATCATTTCTCTATAATCTTAATATATTTATAAAATGCATTAGTGATTTCATTAGAGCTCAACATTAGTACTGCCATATTATATTCAATCTTTGGTATTTTGGGTCATCAGTTCCTTTGAGGAAAAAAAAAAATGCTTGTCATTTTGGCTGATAATGACCTGAATTCATACTACATACATGTAGATATACATACTTCATAAGATCTAATATAGTTTGTTTTTTTCTTTACAGGAATCACATATTGCATTGAAACATTTAGGGTGAATACACAAAGTGCATGACGTGAATACTGTGTACAAGTATAGCTACGGAAGACATGTTTACTGCTAAAAGAAATTTGTCTTTCCTGTAATGAACATCAAGAATATCAAAACATTCCAAACAAAAAATAAATTTCACACAGGCATGTCCAGATATTGAATGGAAGTGGAATGTGCTGCAGCTGTAGAGTCAGGTAATCTACTCTAGTAATTTCTGAAAAGGACAACAGACATGTTCACAAAGTTATTCAAATTAATGGATGTTTCTTTACTGGGGACCTAGTAACGAGGTATTCCGTTAACCTGTTATTAATGAATGAATCATAATACTTGGAATCCAGTTTGCATACATAACTTGTTGTTATGTCTGACAAGCCTCTGACAAGCTTTCAGATTGTCAAGAACAACCTTTGTTTTAAAAGTATGCATAAAATTTGAATATATCTGTGAACAGGTCTATTAATTGAAAGCATATTTGTAGGCAAGTTATCTTAGACTGTGCTAAAAGGGACTTGATTTAATTATGGTACTTTTGATTAAATTTTACAAGAGATTTCACAAAACATCTGTTTATGAGTCTAAGGGCATGACCTACTTTATATCAACTGCGATATGAAATAAGCCAGTTTGTCATTAGTACATGGTACAAATGACCCTGAAATGATCCCAGTTTGCACGAACATGGCCATTTGTTTTGGTGGATACGCTACTTGTTTAACATGTAAAATCATACTGGTGCTTGCATTGTGATGCGTACAAAATGACAGCGTATAAAGGTCAATTGTACTCAGTGCTAATGACCTTTATCCGCACAAGTGAAAATTGTAATTACGAACTGGCTTATTAACATGGATTCTTTACAAACAATCCTGAAATTTACAAGAGAGTTTTGCATGCCTTTCCTCATTTTCCTGATACTTACTACCTGTACATGGATGTATGTTATCTATGAGTAGCCTTAAGAGGACAGCCTGGAGTGTAAAATTCATTATCAGATTACTACAATGAACTATTTGTGATGACCCAGAACTGCTGTGACTACAGTCTACACATAGAAGGTTATTAACCTTGCCCTAGTTATTTTATTCATTTTGTGTATATATTATGCAACTGCAAGCAATAGCCATTTCACGTATCGACAGATAATTGTTGACAGCTGGACAAGCCAGCAGTCCCCACAAGGAGAGTCCTAGGCCAATCAAATTGGTTTGCTGCTAATTTCTTAGAAAATTGCAACAACTTGAAACCTGAAGGAGGTTTTGGCAAAACTTTCTGATACAGACCATTTTTCTATAGAAAACACATATTAAATAATTATAGCAGCATTCTTTGTCTATGATGAATATATATAATTCTATATTATAAAGAATTTGTAGTATATGATTCAGATCAAGCAGGAAGGCAGTATGATACCATGAAATCTAACTGAAAACCTTGTCCATATTTCACTAACATATCTTAAATAATATCATTTTGCTTTAAATTGCAATGACTGAAGCCAAGTATTAAGCTCAGTATTTTACTACTGTACTTTGGAGCAGGGTTGTCACCAGGGACTTTTTAGTGGTGGAAATTTTATCCCCCGACACCTCGCCATGGGGGTTCAGGGGGACAATAACTAGTCGGTTTTCAGGGATAATATAGTTAAACAGTAAAAATATCATGTATCTACACAGTACACACTGTACTGTAGTTGCAGCATTAAGCATCATAACTACTGTACTAGTATTTGGTTTACTTTGTACATATATCTGCTGTGAGTGCTGTCAGATTACTGGCTTAAACCACAGTTGCATGTTGTTTGTTCGTAAGTCAAAATCGTAGTATTTTTTCTTTGTCAGTGGGGAAATTAGTGCCGGGCGGGCAGGTGTGATATTGCATCGAGTGCCGGTCGGAAATTTCGAGTGGTGGAAGGTTCCGACTGGCGCCGACCACCGTAGTGACAACGCTGCTTTGGAGTCAAATTGTAAATCAGTTTCTACACCTTGGTTCCTCAAAAAGAGGAGCTTGCATGTAAATTAGTGTTTGACACAAATTTATTCATCTACTTCAAGGTAAAGTTGAGTTCTGGTCATGCTATTACAGTGTGAAAGAAACTGTCTCAAAGCAATTGGGAAAGGTTGATCATGTCTACATAAAACTTGTTTTATACTGTGTTGCTTTGGAATAATCAAAATAGATAAGAAACTGACCCAGTCTTGCTGAAACGCACATGTACTGCACACAGAAATGGGTATATGGGACTACACACACAAGAGGCATGGATGTTCGGCCCGAACATTTCAGCTACTTCTAGTCATGTTTTGAAATATGAGGGCATTTGAAGAGCAATCATTTTCAGGGGATTTTTCTACTATGCTATTCTTCCAAACTGACATAAAAGGAATGAGAAAGCACACAAATTATTTTTCACCTTTCCCAGAACTCAACCTTCTCTTTAACAGACCAGAAAGAGACCAGGGAGTGGCTTTATAATTCAGTTCTTCTCTGCTTGGTAGCCTCCTTTATCAATATATAAGGGTCAGTGAATAGCTGTGGTTTAAAATCAGGTCCTGGGTTCAAACCAAGAGAGCTAATGCCCTTAGGTAAGGCATTAATCATCAATTATAGAGTCCCTTGGATAGGACTTCAAGCTGTAGGTCCCCTGGCTTCTTTTCTACATGCATGTACGTGCTTTCTTAGCAGTCAGATCAGGTAAACTAAACATGGCTATATTGTGATTGAGGAAACCACGATGATACCCTAAACATCAACATCAAGAATTCATACTAATACATGTCCCTGAACTTCACAATAGGTGAACTAATTAATGCAGGTGCCTTGGGTGATATAGAGTATCAAATTGCTGACGTCATATATGCTTGTCGTCCAGGATACTGGATCCAAACAACAGAGCCCGCACATGAGGTTCACCGCAAAATCATTCAAGCAACAGGCTGGAGCAGGGCAACTTAAGTGTTTGGCGCTGGTGTGATCACCATGCCATTGTTAGAAGAAGCAACCTTTACAACTTGGCCGGTATGACATCACACTTCAGTACTCTATGCATTATGTGATGTTGATAACTACAGCAGCCTGATTACTGACTGGTTTTAGGAGGAGACCTCCTCACAGCAGAGTACTAGGCCAGCAGGCCAGGCAGACTTTTCTCTATCAGATGATACCTCCTTGGTAGATTCTAGAGGAGAATATGGATATGTTTATTGATTTAATATGCCAGTAATAAACCCAAGTTCCTCATTCATTATTGTGTTTAAAAATATCTTAATGACAAGGTGAAAAGATATCCTTACAATACAAATTTTGCTTAACATTTTGCTGTCATTTCTGCCAACATTTTTGCTTTCTAGTGTCATTAATGATTCATGACTCTGGGTTAAAAAGTTGTTCTGGAATTTCAGCTGCAACACGAAATGGCAATTGTTGTTCTGAATTCATTACTGATACACACAGATTTTGTAGCCTTGATTTTTCAAAGAGTGAAAAATCTAATTTACTATTCAGAGCAATATTGAAAAAAAAGTATTCAGAGAAATGTAATAAAACTTACTCCCAATAAATTTTTCATCCTTCAACATTACAATGTAAAAACCTCAGTCTGATACAAGGTATAATTTTTCAGTTATTAACAATCAAAAGTGTCCACAGCTGTTTTTTAAGACCTATTACAATATTTATACATCTTGACAACCCAAAAGAAAAAATACATGTAATGCCCATCTGGCATAGCAACCAGTAATGTATGCCATCTGCACTCTGACTACTGAATAGACCTGTTTACTAATTTTATGCATACTTCTTGAAAAAAGGTTTCTCTTGACAACTCAAAAACCTACCAAAGGCTTGCCCGACATAGCAACAACTAATGTATGCAAAATGGATTCTATCCATAGAGATACCATTATGCATAGCAGGTGCACTAAGTAGTTGGTAACTAAGGATTCTGGAAAGAAGCATGCATATATTGAAATACATTAGTAAACAGGTCTATTACAATGACTTAGAATTACAGGTGAATTCAATAACTTATCCCAAAGCACTTGGGCAGAAACATCAATAAATTTAAATACATTAATAATTGCTCTATTATCCTTGAAAAACCCGAACTGATCCCAACACCTATGGATGTAAATTTTGAAGAAAGAAATCCCTTACCTCTGAATCTTCTGGTTTTGAACCAGAGTGAACGATGTACACTGGAATGCTGACACAGTTTAGATACAGCTAATATAAGTCTGGATCTTCTAGGACCAGAGTCAGAGGCTGCCTCCCAGTCATACTACAGGTATATTAAAGTAGATAAATAAGAAAGAGAGAGAGAAAGAGAGAGAGAGAGAGAGAGAGAGAAGATTGTAGGCAATTGTGCTTTTACTCTGAACTCAGGTTGATGTTCTGTAAATATTCTTTGATGTCATTGTTATCCCCAGTGAGAACTTTAACTTAAAGGGAAAGTCCACCCTGGTATTAAGTTGATTCGAATAAAAGCAGGAAAATGAGAGAAACAGATTAGTGAAAGTTTGAGCAAATTCTGATAAGAAATAAGAAAGTTATGAATTTTAGAAGTTGTTATCAATCACACACAAATTGGCAACGCCGTGATGTACATGTATCTTGCGAGCTCCTCTCCCATTTGCTCAGTACAGAAAATTTCATAAATTTTCATTTTCTCAGTTTTTGATGAAGGAATAAATTTATTTCATGCAGTTTGTGTAAAAACATATGAGCAATCATGATTATGTCTAAGGTGCATGTTTGATTGAATATTTTCTTAAAAGAAATTGATCACAACTTCAAAAATTCAGAACTTTCTTATTTCTGATCGTATTTTGCTCAAACCTTCACTGATCTGTTTCTTTAATTTTTCTGCTCCTTATAAAACCAACTTGTAATCAGGGTGGTCTTTCTCTTTAACAACATGGAGTACTTACCCCAAGATAACTCGGGCTGAAGCATGCATGGAAAGTGCATGTTATACAAAAGTCAAATCGTAACCAGCATGTTAACAATAATAATGTACACGTTAATTGAACATGAAAGAAGGCCTGCATATGTTAAAGAGCTACAGAGAAATGAGAATGTACAAAGCCTACATGTACTGCCTTTCTGCATCATGCTGTAATATTTTTCAGTGTTGTTGAAATAATTTCTTTCATAAAGAAAAGTAGGATATAACATACAAAGTTAAACATAATATTTACAATTCATATATTTTTATGAACGTACCTCTTCCTTTTGCCCCTTGGCCCACTTGCGGTAGACCAGTTGTTTGTTAGGTCCTGTACAACTATCCTCTAATATGGTCCATTCCCTTGGGGTTAGACCCAAGGCAGCCGAGACCACATTAGGTGTATTACTCCATATCAAACACTCTCCTGTACCATCATCCACTGCTAGCCTACATAAACAAAGATTGGTGAAAGCTGTAACTTTATCAATGTGAAAGTGCATTGTAATCTCTCTTTTTCTCTTCCTACGTCTCTCTCTTTCTTTCTCTCTTCCTATCTCTCTCTTTCTTCCTATCTTTCTCTTCCCTCATCTCTCTCTCTCTCTGTCTGTCTCCAACTCTCTCTCTCTCCATGTCTCTATCTTTCTTTTTCTGTTCCTTCATCTCTCTTTTTGTCTTTCTTTCTCTCTTCCTATGTCTGTCTTTCTCTCCCCTCATCTCTCTCTCTGTCTGTCTCCAACTCTCTTTCTCTCTTCATGTCTCTATCTTTCTCTTTCTCTTCCTTCATCTCTCTCTTTTTCTATGTCTGTCTTTCTTTCTCTCTTCCTATGTCTGTCTTTCTCTCCCCTCATCTCTGTCTCTCTTCATGTCTCTATCTTTCTCTTTCTCTTCCTTCATCTCTCTTTTTTTCTATGTCTGTCTTTCTTTCTCTCTTCCTATGTCTGTCTTTCTCTCCCCTCATCTCTCTCTCTGTCTGTCTCCAACTCTCTCTCTTCATGTCTCTATCTTTCTTTTTCTGTTCCTTCATCTCTCTTTTTCTGTCTTTCTTTCTCTCTTCCTATGTCTGTCTTTCTCTCCCCTCATCTCTCTCTCTGTCTGTCTCCAACTCTCTTTCTCTCTTCATGTCTCTATCTTTCTCTTTCTCTTCCTTCATCTCTCTCTTTTTCTATATCTGTCTTTCTTTCTCTCTTCCTATGTCTGTCTTTCTCTCCCCTCATCTCTCTCTCTGTCTGTCTCCAACTCTCTCTCTTCATGTCTCTATCTTTCTTTTTCTGTTCCTTCATCTCTCTTTTTCTGTCTTTCTTTCTCTCTTCCTATGTCTGTCTTTCTCTCCCCTCATCTCTCTCTCTGTCTCCAACTCTCTCTCTTCATGTCTCTATCTTTCTTTTTCTGTTCCTTCATCTCTCTTTTTCTGTCTTTCTTTCTCTCTTCCTATGTCTGTCTTTCTCTCCCCTCATCTCTCTGTCTGTCTCCAACTCTCTTTCTCTCTTCATGTCTCTATCTTTCTCTTTCTCTTCCTTCATCTCTCTCTTTTTCTATGTCTGTCTTTCTTTCTCTCTTCCTATGTCTGTCTTTCTCTCCCCTCATCTCTCTCTCTGTCTCCAACTCTCTTTCTCTCTTCATGTCTCTATCTTTCTTTTTCTGTTCCTTCATCTCTCTTTTTCTGTCTTTCTTTCTCTCTTCCTATGTCTGTCTTTCTCTCCCCTCATCTCTCTCTCTGTCTGTCTCCAACTCTCTTTCTCTCTTCATGTCTCTATCTTTCTTTTTCTGTTCCTTCATCTCTCTTTTTCTGTCTTTCTTTCTCTCTTCCTATGTCTGTCTTTCTCTCCCCTCATCTCTCTCTCTGTCTGTCTCCAACTCTCTTTCTCTCTTCATGTCTCTATCTTTCTCTTTCTCTTCCTTCATCTCTCTCTTTTTCTATGTCTGTCTTTCTTTCTCTCTTCCTATGTCTGTCTTTCTCTCCCCTCATCTCTCTCTCTGTCTCCAACTCTCTTTCTCTCTTCATGTCTCTATCTTTCTTTTTCTGTTCCTTCATCTCTCTTTTTCTGTCTTTCTTTCTCTCTTCCTATGTCTGTCTTTCTCTCCCCTCATCTCTCTCTCTGTCTGTCTCCAACTCTCTTTCTCTCTTCATGTCTCTATCTTTCTTTTTCTGTTCCTTCATCTCTCTCTTTTTCTATCTTCCTATGTCTGTCTTTCTCTCCCCTCATCTCTCTCTCTGTCTGTCTCCAACTCTCTTTCTCTCTTCATGTCTCTATCTTTCTTTTTCTGTTCCTTCATCTCTCTCTTTTTCTATGTCTGTCTTTCTTTCTCTCTTCCTATGTCTGTCTTTCTCTCCCCTCATCTCTCTCTCTGTCTGTCTCCAACTCTCTTTCTCTCTTCATGTCTCTATCTTTCTTTTTCTGTTCCTTCATCTCTCTCTTTTTCTATGTCTGTCTTTCTTTCTCTCTTCCTATGTCTGTCTTTCTCTCCCCTCATCTCTCTCTGTCTGTCTCCAACTCTCTCTTTATGTCTCTATCTTTCTTTTTCTGTTCCTTCATCTCTCTCTTTTTCTATGTCTGTCTTCCTATGTCTGTCTTTCTTTCTCTCTTCCTATGTCTGTCTTTCTCTCCCCTCTTCTCTCTCTCTTATATGTCTGTCTCTATCTTTGTTACTCTTTCTCTCTCTCGTCTCTCTCTCACTCTCTGTGTACATATGTAAAATACAGAATCCTCATTGTACATATTATCATACTGTCCCTATATCACACATAAACCCTTTGAAGAAACTTTAATGCTTTCAATTGGTAATGACTACATAATATAATCAACTTCTGCAGATTTTCTATATGGTTCTACATGTAGGGGATGCATAGCCATGAAATCAACTTACATGATTTGAGTGATTAGCTTGCCACCCTGTCTTCCTGTGTCGGCACACTTGCACTCATTTCTACCACACTGGTTACATATCCACCTAAATAAAGGAATATACAGCGAAAAAATTCATATGATAAAAATGACTTTATATATACATGGATGTTACTTGTAAGCTCTCTCAAAATCTTGCAAACACACAGCATACTGTTTGGATATTGTACAAGCTACTAGCTGTTTTTTGACCTCTACATTTATGAGTGAAAATTTTAAAGAACACATGGAGGGATTTTACCACCAGTAACTTATATATTCACTTAAAATTTTTTTACCATATTTACATGATAAAACCTGAAGTGGCATAAAAATGATTCATCCTGCCAGGGAAGTGCATATGAGGAAATCATCAAACAGGTTAGTGTTTGCATTCTGAAAGTATTATATTCTCTTTCACAAAATACGATCACATTTATCAGTATCAAACTCACAATGATTAAAATCAACATCCCATTTACAATTTATCTACACAAAAACATTACTACCACCACTATGAATGCAGTCATACCTTAAAACTAGTTTTGTAATGAGAGTTATATGAGCATAGACCCAGCTGATATGTGTAGGATCCTTGGATGTATCTTGTATCATATGATATAGGAATGATCTCTGTTTCATTGTGGGAAGGCTTCTGGCATCAAGGCTTTGATGAGTGCTGTGTTGAGTGTCTGGACTAGTAGTACTATAAAGCAGAAGAGAAATAAAAAGAAAAATTTATAGAAATAAATCAATTAAATTCTGCCAAAATAGTATTTTAAGATTTTTTTCTAAAATATATAATACGCACTCACTTTACAAAGATTTAGAGAAACACATAGACAAACCAAAATATAAACATGCAACATGAAATAAAACTGCATGAACTGAAAATCTAATTTTGTTAAATGGGCGATTGCAATTTCCAAATAAAAACAACAGGTCTGAATAGCGTATTAGTGAGTTTCAAATGCTTAGTTTTCTTTTGAACAATTATACAGTACAATGCAATACCATTCATGATTGAAAAAGGCCTTCTTGAAAACTTGATTATCTTTATGAATCACTGAGTGTTCATGATTAATAAATTAGTTTCTTTGTATCAGCTTGATGACTGAATTATTTAATTCTCAATTTGATCATTACAGGAACAAACAGGTACCAGTATGCGATTGGTTGAGAAATACTACTCTTACATTTCACTGAAGCTCTTGGTGCAGAAACTATCCACTTGTATAGAGGTCAAAGGTCCAATGTCATAGGTGACTGCAATTCCTGGATCTATTTTCATGAGACAATTCCTTTAAAAAAAGAGAGAGATAGTAAATAGTTGATCATAAGTAAGAAAACAATGAACAAGGAATTCCTTGAATGCTTTGAGAGCTGAAATCGGTAGCCTAGCTAGAGCCTGGGTATTATTGGAGCGCCTTGAGCACATTGCGCTGTGGATATGAGCACTATATAAATATCTAATATTATTACTATTACTAAATAACAATATCAAAAGTACTTATTGAGATTAAACCTTTGTACCTTTACAGCATACTACCAAGTTTTGAATACAAGGCTCCATTGTCATCAGAACCCTACAACTACAATATTCATAAATTGACTACACAGAAGTGTTTCGGTATGCCTTCAACTTCAAAAGAGTCGTTCATTGCCAAATATCACTCCTAAACAAAGTCAATACTGATTCATATAATTTACTCATAAAACATAAATTGTGTGATATTTACTTTCTGCAGACTTCAGAAGTACCCCTGATTATGCAATAAGACTTTGGCACACTACGAATTCGGACTGAAACATTTGGATGTTACAATATCCATAAATTGACTACACAGAAATGTTTTAGGTATGCCTTCAACTTCAAAAGATTGGTTCATTGCCAAATATCGCTCCCAAACAAAGTCAATACCAATTCATATAATTCACTCATGAAACATAAATTTTGTGATATTTACTTTCTACAGACTTTAGAAATACCCCTGATTAGGCAATTAGAATTTTGCACACTACAAATTCAGACTGGATTATTCAAATGTTATTCATAGTTGTTGAGATCAAATGATAACATTGCTATCTTTCCATGTCACTATTAATTTTCCAAAACTTGTCATTCAAATAAGGAATTTCAATCAAATCAATTCACACCAGTTGGGCAAAAAATTTGGTAATTTCAGCATTACAAATATGACTACATAGTCTATACCTCATAGATACAGTAGCTCCAGGCACTAGTCCAAGCGTATCATCATGTATGTGAGTTGTTACTGTCACAGTGACAGTAGTCTGTGTTGCGATGTCCTGTACCTCTAGGTGTATGGATGAAATCTGGGCACTCATTTCCTGTCTGCTGGTGTGAGCCTCTGTCAGGGACAAAAATAAGATGGTCTAGTGGTTCATTCACTTGACTCTCATTTGCAAGGTTGTGGGTTAGTATCCATACCTGGTGCAAACATCTTTAGACAAAGCATTTTATCTACATTTGTCTCTCTGTTTTTGTTTTGTATTCTAAATTCATTGTGGATCCCAAACTGATATCTCCATATGTATTGAGCAATGGTTTACAGTCTGTCATAAAGAGGCATTCTTGCAGACAATGCAGACAATCTATTTCTAAAATCTCTGGCTTAATAAAGAAAGAAAAATAACTATTTATGAATTAATTCAATTTTTTTGTCCAATTGCCAAATTGTATTCACTGAAGTTTACCTTCCATTGATGAACTTTTAACTGTTTTCCTTGTGATCAGACCAGATACAGATGATAACTTGGGCTGCTGTCTGAATAAAAGAAAACAACAGATGAACATGTATTTCATTATTCCTTTAAAAAAAATAGACCTAAGGTATAACACAAAGCAACTGTTCATCAGAATAACTGACCTCCTCCCTCCTCCCCTTTTCCTCCCTCATTTTCAAATAACAATATCTCATCCTTCTGTCATGAAGTAATCTTTAACTTTATACTTACCCAGGTAAAAGTAAAGTGTTTTTATATACATATATCTCCATTGCTTACATCAGCATTTTTTTTCATTTCAAAGATTATATAAATAGTGTCTTTTTTTTGTTTGGTCTTATTATCAGTAACAATCAAAACAATATCAGAAAAAAGTTGAAGGCCTTGCTAAGCAGGCAAACACATAGATACGTCACGTATCATAGATATTTTTCTATGCCAAAAGATTTTCAAAATGATTTACAAAGTAGTAGTGTACAAGAATGGTTTTACCTTTGTTTTCCCTTGTGTGACAGGCATGTATCAATATCTATTGTCTGAAGTGAGTTGAGATGAGTAGAATCCTACGAGGACAAAGAAAAGAAACCAAACCATTTCTTTGCAAACTCATTACTCAAAACTCATCACCAACACTTTATTTACTCTTGTATCTTCCTGACAATCATTATTTATCTCCTTTTATAGCATCTACTACTTTTTTCAATTTGTTTTTCCCCCACACTACGGCATTTTATTGAATAATAGCACTCTATACATTTTCAAAATGTGCAAAAACAGCTAATGAGTGTAAACCCCCCCCCCAAAAAAAAAACAAACATACAAATAATAACTGATCACAATATTGTTATAATGTAACACATGTATGGCAATGACAGTACACAAACATAATTAACTACTCGCCCCTCTTTATATATCCTCAGTCTCATGATGTATTCGCCCCTTATCATTCTTTTCTCTGCATATCTGGGCCCTGTTGCATAAAACTTACCATTAACAGTCACTTTGCCAATGGTAAACTCTCATGGACACCTTGATTTTGATTGGCTGTTGAGTGATGTTACCATTGATAGCAGAGTTACCATTAATGGTAAGTTTTATGCAACGGGGCCCTGATGTCCAAAAAGTTGATCTGGAATCAAAACTGATGAACAATTGAATTCAAACTGATATCATATAGATACTGACTAAGATTAACTACTTAATTACACACATCCCTGTCCTCACCTGCAATGACTGTAGCTGTGTAAAGGCTGTGATGATGTAGACAGGCTGAGTCATGCCTTTCTTGGATAACTTCATGATTGACGGCACAACATGAGTCTAATTGCACAAAATTAAACAACAGCAATAATCATTATATAGTTCCATCAGCAGACTGATACAAGGGATAGAAACAAGTTGTGTGATAAAACTATATAGCAGTATATCAAATATTCACATTTGTGTACATGTAGTTTGATTTTATGTCTTCATTCCAGAAAAAAAAAGTGGTGTATAACGAGTGACCTTCTATTATAGAATGTACACTATACAAGTAATTGAAACATCCTGGTCAAAACATTGTCACAAACTAGCACTGTATGTTTCTTTTCCTGTCAATATTGCACAAATGCACTAGTAATCTGGTAAAGCCTTTATACAAAGCCAATAGCAAACCTCACCTGCATGTCCTCATCCTTGCAATCCATTTTATACACCTGTCCTTCTCTCAGAAAGTTGTACCACCTGACTGCATCGCCATGGAAACATAGAAGAGCTGCTATTCCATCATCTGACCTCTCATCTTGCTTCCCTGCTCTCTCATCCACAGTCCTTTCTCCATCTCCATCTCCTTGTATTGGGACCGCATCTCTCTTGGCCTTCTTGGGATGGTAAGAGTCCAGGATGAGGATGTCACAGTAGAAACTGGGCATGGCAGACCCCGCCTTGCTCTTGTCTCTGTGCTCCCGGAGAAGCTGCCTTCTGCTTCTTAACATGAATGTTTTGGAGGTGATAGATTCTGGAGGTGATCCTTCTGCATTGAAACAAATATGCTTAACACTGTCATATGTGCATCTGTTTTCGCAGATTACAATTAGGTTCTCTTCATTATTTCAACTAGGATAAACAAAATTTACCATCACGTATCATAAAGTAGATATTCATTGCTAAAACAAGGTTGTTTGTTTTACACCAGTAGGTAACTTAGTATATCCAGGACAATATCAACACAAAGCCTGAATAATTTCCACTGAAAAGAATAAGTATTAAGTCATGAAATCAGTAATATGCATCTATATGACTTATTCAAATGTATTGTATAGCCATCCATCCATTTGACTGAAACATGACACGTTCTCCAAGATGAAATTATTAAACTTTACTAATGGATTTTTGATTTGTGTCTTTTATATAGAGAGACTCTGATGACATAAACAACTGGGAGAGGTTCACAGCACACAGCATCAGGGGTCTCTTCTTGCGATGCCACCCAACCCAAACCATTCGACAATGCTCAGGCTCCGAAGTATAAGATAGCTGTGTCTCAACCAGCTGCAACACCCACAACTGACAAATCAACTGTTATGGAGGCAAGGTGTTTCATGGAAAAGTGGCCACAAAGGAGTCGCTCTGCACATAGCCAGTGTTTCAAGCCCTGATTGCAGTATATCCAGTACCTGATTCCAACAGGATGTCAGGAGTATCAATCAAACAACAAATGCCTACTCATACGATTCAGACTGAACAAAGGACCGATGTCAGGTATTTTCATTTGATGAGGTTTTCTTTTCACTATTCATATCTACTTATCAGTATTTTGATTTGAATACCTGAATAATTTCTTTATTGTGTTGTAATTATTTCAAAAATGAAGTATTTTTTTCCATTTGGTGTAGAATACTTTTTTTACACTGATACGTAATTGTTTTGATTTGAAAAATTAAATAACATCTTTTACAGAATAATTTTTGACCTACATTTATTCATTTATTTATTTTATTTGTTTAGTAGTCATTTGGCAACATCCAGTACATCAAATAATTGATTGCCTACGCTGGTTACGCCAGCTAGGCTGCCTGGGTGTGGAAAAGGTTAACTTAATAACCGTGACCCGCAGGTCTTCTTTCCCGATCAAGCTAGCGCACCCAGCGCATTGATATGGCATGACTTCAGTTTAATTATTTACATTTTCCATTTGATGTGAAATATATTTTTTTGATTTTTACGATCATTCAACTTTCTAGTGATTTTCATAATTAATTTTCTCTACTGAATTTGATGTGATGTGTTGTGTGTGTGCAATACTATTCAATACTTGTATTGATCAATGAGTTCATAACTGTAGATATCATCTATTAACATTTAAATTTATCTGTAGATTCTCAAATCATTAAGTACAAAACTCACAGTGAGCACTAACATTTTCCTCTATCCCTTCTTGTTTTAACCTACCTAAACTTGTTGAGCTCCTCTTTCTCCTCCTAGGTCTGATGCAACCTGGTGATGATGCCCTCTCTGTTCCGCGATAGAGACATGTGGCATTCCTTGGATCAAACATCACATACATATTGACCTTTGAACCTGAAATGTCCTTACTATTTCCTTCAATATCAATCTCAGAGTCACTCGTATCTTGGTTCCTCTCAGAAGAATTGGAGGAAGTTCTGCTCTCACGAATCACAACAAGGTCATCGATTCTGAGTAGATGGTTAAGGCAAGGCTGGGGAAAGCAACTGCTGATTGAAGATGTTAGGTCTTCATTTGTTCTCTCTGTCCTATCTCCCTTGAGAGATTCACTGCAAGATTTAGTGCATTTTGTTGGAGGCAAGATTTTGGCAAGAGTGCATGGAATGGATCCAGTAGCATCTGTAAGACATAGTCTTCCATCTGTCCCATTACAACATAGTTTAGCAACTAGAACCTGAAAGATAACCAAGAAAATCCACAACATTTCAAAATTTTATATAAACATCACATTGCTTGCAGTGAACAATAGTCGGTATATTAAAAAAAAATATTGCAAACAAATTAATGACGGTCCACTCATATGATTCTTCAAATCTGTGACAAAGGATCTTCAGTTGTTAATTACAAGATCTTTCACTAATGAAATTTTTACTGTTTTTACTTGGGCCTTTTTCATAGATTTCTATTCATGTCTCGGATTGCCATTTTACATCCTCATACAACAGACAAGTCCATGTCTGGGATTTGAATCTGCAACCTGTGTATAGGGAACTGTGTTCAAAACAGTGAGCCATTACCTATCACTAATATCCTTGAATAAACTAATTTAACGCCTCCTGGAAATATTTTTCAAATTCTACAAGTCAACTACTCCAGGTCACATATTTGTTCTTACCATGTGTGGTTGTGAGTCACAGGATCGTAGCATACTACACGTCCAACCAGACTGGTCCAGTGAAGTGATATAACCACTCCCATCACTAGGAGGGGACTCTAGGTGGTCTGCCAATTCTATTGCTTTCGGGAAGGTACAGGGCACAATCTGAGGGGGGGGGGGTGAGGTAATAAATTAAAATTACAAAGAAGATATAATACAAAAATAATAACACCAACCAGCAGAACCAAGTTTAGATTACTGTCTTGTCAAAGGACATTTATGCTTGCTGGTGCTTGAACCCATGACATATGCGATTCCAGTTAAGTATAAGTGTCTAAACCCAAGTCTTTTTTTTTTTGCCCTTTGCCCTACATTTTTTTGAGATTTGTTGCAATGTAATAGATTAAACAAAATATAGTTTTATTCAGATTTTTTTGTTCATGTACACCGTATTCCATAGGGTAGAAGTTACAGTTGGCTCAAACCCACAAAAGATGTTCATACAAACCTTTGAGATGTCACTCCTGGACTGAGAGAAGAGGCAAGCTTCCTCATGGGATAAGAAGTCCTCATAAGGATTTCTTTTCCTCTCTCTGATAATGGGCAAGTCATTTGAAGTCATCTTAGTGGTCAGTAGCTGGACTAAAACTGGAAGCATCTCCTTTAATCTGAACAAAAGACAGATAACTTGGTAATACATGTAACTTTCAAATAGCTATTCTCATAACACATTACCAATTTCTGGTGAGGGTCTTAAATTGTGTAAAATTCAGTATTTTCTAGATGTATCTCTGCAGTTCAAGACCACAATAACAAATGCTATCTATAAAACCTACACTGATGTCTTTTGAATACTGGTGAAATGAAAATTGTCATATTGATTAACTAACAATTGACAGGCTCTCAGAATCATCAGGAATGGTTAGTTTATGTATATACATCATACCACAATATCTGCTACAATATAATACATGTGGCATCCTCACTGTCACAAGAAAATCAACCAGCCTCTCTAACAGCCCTCAAAAAGCTCCAGTTCATATCTTCAAATGGAAATTTAAAGATTATATTGGACATGAATTGTATGTTTAGTTTTTCAGGGTTACACCATGTAATCTTTCAAGGAATAAGAGCCCTGAAAAGAGCCATCAGTGATCGGTGACCAGAATGAGAATGCAGCCTTGAATTAAATTCACAGGCATTTCCGATTGGCACCAATCAGAAATGAGCATGCTGTGAATCGGATCCCTTCGTAGGCAATAAATAGCCTCCACTGGGCAGTGTTCTAGTCATTCTCTGAAGACGATCAGAGCATACAGATCGAAACATCGAGAACCACAGAGCTCACCAGCCCTTTTCAGGGCTCTTATTCCTTGAAAGATTACATGGTGTAACCCTGAAAAACTAAACATACAATTCAGTTTCTCCCCCATGAAAGTACAGTGGAAACTCAGTATATCAAGGATCTTAGGACCATGAAAATTGCCTTGTTGTATCAGGAATATCCTTATATCTGGGTAAAAAAAAAAAGAACATTAAGACTTGGGACCAGCAAAATTACCTTGTTATATCAGGAATCTTGTTATATCAAAGCTCTTTATAGCGAGTTTCCACTGTATCGCTGATACTTCACTAAATACATCGGACATGTCAATTATGTGTGGGGACTAAACATATCATAAGATTACCATATCTCCACAACAGATTACATACTTCAAAACGTCAGGGACAAGTTTCTGAAGCAACAAAGAGATTGCTTGATGCCGTAACCATTCCAGAACAGTCAGGCTTGGAAACAGCTTCCCACACAGTGGTAAAAGAATCCTTTGAACATTGCCACTTTTCTCCTGAAAGAAAAACAGTATTTTATGGAGATCCAATCAAATAAACCAATATTTCTGTTTTAAAATCTCATATTTTCAAAGTATTTCACAGTAGATGCACATGGCTTGACATTAAATTTTAAGGCAGTGTCTGTTTTTAATGACAATGTCAAAAAAAAAAGCATGTCTCAAAATGCTATACAGTTAACTTTGCATAAGTCGAATCTGTTGGGTCCACAAAAGATAGTTTGACTTCAGCAAAATTCGACTTAGGAAATGTAAATAACACGTTTTGAATAATTTGGTCCAAAAAATTGATTTGACTTAGGTAAAGTTCAACTTATGGGACTTCGAGTTATGCAAGGTTAACTGTATGGTGTTAGACTGTAATGCAGTAAGTGAATCAATTAACTGGAGAAGCATTTGAAATTCAAACAAATGTGACATAACAAAGGTTAATTATAATAACATGCTATAATACAATATTTTACATATTCTCATTGTTTTGATTCACGCTTTTAACAAAAAGATACTACATTTTGGGCAAAAATAGTAAATTATGAGCATTCTCTGAAGAAAAACAAGAAGCAACAATAAAAAACAGTATTAGTAACCACATCAATAATTTTGCATTACACTTGACCTACTTTAGTGGGCTGTTGTTGCTTGACTTTCCCCTCTATCTTCACTGATGTTCTCATACAACAAACAATGCTTTCACAATCACTGCCTAGCTCACTCTCTCTGTCTGATGTACAGATCACATGTGCATTGTGAATGGTGACCCCTGACCCTACAGGAATGCTGGGAAGGTGTGACTTCCCATCATATTGGTAGGTCAGATACAGCCTGCAAAATCATAAAGAAACTTGATGAATACCTCTATAACAAGTGAAATAATTTTCAATGTGATTCACAAATATATTTCTAGTTCTCTCATATATGAGACAAGATCCTAAAAAGAAAAGATACTAACAGTACATCAGGTTTCCATATTCTAATATTTTGTATTAGGTCACTGAAAATAGTAGGCTGAAAATTGTATTTCCTCTTCAAGTCCCCAGAACTCATATGTACAAATCAATTCCTAATCATAAAGTTTCAAAGATATTCTTGTGTAAAAACTTGTCTATAATTATTCAAAAAAGAAACAAAAATAGGTCATCCAGTATACATGTTGACATAAAAAGACATAATCTTAAATCATACAAACAAATACTTTCAAGCTCTTTTGGAAATCATATTTTTATCAAATTGTTACTCATTTTGAGATGAACTTTTTCTTCGATATGAAAAAAAACAACAAAGATTCATTATATACCTCTTATTGCTACTTAGCTCATATATCCCTAGTGTCTTGTCAATGCACTTTGTAACTTTTCCCTGTAATAAAAAGAAAAGAATAAAAATGAAAAATGAAACACAATACGTTTGAAGCACCAGAGAATTACAAGGCATGATGCATGAAATTCAAAATAAAGATATTTTTAAGTTTTAGAAATGTCATCATTTGCTGTCTAAATAAGATATTAAAGTATAAATCAATTTAAGTGATTAATTGATCAACACCGTGAAAATTTGTGATAAGATTCTTCACAGATCTACCTTTCACCTAAAATAAAAGGTTCAAAGTTTAAACTACCATATCCTCTACAGGGTCCACTCACTAGTCATAAGGACCGCTATTCATAGAAAACCGCTATTCATTTAACACACGTTATGAATAGTTATGAATAGTGGTCCTTATGAATGGAGGTCCTTATGAATAGCGAAGTAATTTGCCTATGGTTTGCTCGCTATTTAGAAGGACCACTATTCATACAAAACCGCTATTCATTTAGTGACGCGTTATGGATAGCAGTCCTTATGAATAAGTGGTCCTTATGAATAGCGGTCCTTATGACTAGCTAGGTTACCCCTCCTCTACAACCTTTGCACTCACCTTAATAGCAGGAATGTTGGTTTCCATAGACATATCACCATTCTTACAAGGAGTGATTCTGGAAAAAGCAGACAGGAGCAAGATCTTTCTGGGTCTGTCGGTTCCCTATAATGGTAACAGGGGAAAACAAATTTCATACATTCTGTATTACTGTCTTATTTTAGTTTGCAGGCACAAACCCTGGTCAGTCGTAAATGAAAGTCTGCACTGTAAGACTACCATAGGCCATGTACTATAGCTGCTCCTGACACAGGACACGACCAGTAGGTAGCTGGGCTAGGCTTCTCTCAAGGCACAATGATTTTCTGATAAAGTGTCAAAATAGGAACTGTGCTTGCAGACAAGTCTTATTTTGGGAAGCATCAAAATTTCATTCCAATCAACAAAATCCAACTTTATTCATACTAGGTCATACAGAGGTTTCTCAATAACTAGAATATCAATTACCTTCATTTCTGTTCTTCAAGATTACGAGAGATATTGTCATACAATGTACTTTCTATTGGTGGGACAAACATCTAATCATTTCAATTGCTCAGTTTCAGAAATCATTTGCTATCTAACTAAGATGTTAACATATAATCAGTTCTGAACAAATACCTTGGTAATAGTAGTTGGTGTCACATTCTCAATGTCATAGTATGATCCAACGATAAGATTACTGTAGAACGATGTAGCTTCATCTCCCTGCACGGAGAAAATCACATAATTATTTCACATTATATTTATAAATAATCAAACCCTGTATGCCAGGGATTGAATCTACTAAATATCTACAAATAAAATGTCTGCTAAATGTCCATGCATGTTATTGCAACTTTGTATCCAAATAGTATACAGGATGAGATAATGTTTTGTCTATGCATAAACCCCAATTCAGATTGTATCAATAGGCAATTGTGATATTAGGATATGTTAAAATCAAGGATACTTCATTGCTTATCCTTACTCAAAAAATTTGTTTACATGAAGCCTCAATGCGAACAAGCAGGCTTCTCGGCAGAAAAAAAAGTTTAATCATGGTTAATTCCAAATTGACAGAAATATGGCTTTACCAAATCCCATGGTGGTGATCTGAGAGGACCAAAGCAATTTTGCAGGTCGAAAGTATGCAATGACACATTTATTGGCCCATATTTAGTGGAATATGGCCTTATGACATCCCAGGACCAAAACAATTTCGGAGATTGAAAGTAGACATTACCCTTGTCGGTACCCTTGTTGGGGAAATCTACACATGGCTTTTATTTTCTGAAATTCCTCACCATTGTCATCAACACCGAGGATGTTATATCCTGGCCAGATTGCTGCTAACAAGGGTATGTTGCTCAGGAACCCCATACTTCAACTCTCTGCCAAAAAGTGCAAAATGCTAACCTTGTGCACACCAACCCCAACAATTTTTGTTTGGACACCCAGTAGAAATAGGGAGTTTGAAGCCTTGAAGTAAACACACTTTACAAAGACAACTGTAACTTTATTCTCTGTACATAAAATGTAGGTTCACTGGATTCTTAGACTCTTTCATACTTACCCTAGCAAGGACAAAGTGTTTAGAATCTGGGCTTGACCCATCCTGGATCTCTGTCAGAAAAAGAGCATTGCCATGTATCCTGCAAAACAACAATATACAACATGACTGTGTGAAACTGAAATATATGGCATTAATTCCACTTCTAACCATTAAATGAAATCTTGATTTGAGAATTCACAAATTAAAACTTGCACAAATGGCAGTATTGTTCAGATGATTGCCAATTGGCCAATACATAATATGTAAACATGTCTTGCCAAATCCTGCTGCATGATCTTTTAGCAAAATCAAATCTTTGAAAAAATTATATTTCAATGAATGTAAATTTATTATATAATATCAGGGGTCAGTTATATCACAAATCGCATGTAGAGTAAAACAAATTGCTACAATAATTTCTTGATTTCTCTGAAGCGTTTCTTACCTAAGTAGAGGACTTTTAGCAGTCACACAAACCCCCGTTAGATCCATTTTAGACTCGTGTACTGTTGCCAGAACAGGAACATTTGAATAGAGTATCAACTTGCATTTGAGATCACATCAAAGTTCCATCTTACCTGTAGCCTGTAGGCAAATGACAAAAATGTGAGAACATTTGACCCTTTCAGGACAGGAATTATTTAAGAGCTAAATTGATCACATTTTCTTTTTCAAATTGGCAACAATAATATTTTTGTTTTAGTGCTAAATGGTTCTAATAATGTGCAATGCCTTTGAAACAATTTACATGGTTAGGAAATAGGAATTTAGTGGAAAAGTGGATAAATTTGCCAATTTTGATAAAAAACAATGATTTTGAACCTCTCATTGCGTTGCCAATTTGAGGATTATAAATCTTATTCATGTTTTTAAAATTCTTGGCATCAAACGCAATATGGTCATGCAACAAAAAGGGACATAGTGTGTGCCGAAATTTTTGCTCTTTCTACTCATACATCTTGTATATTTTTTAGAGCTCTGAATCAATTTTTCACAAAGTTAATCAATCACTTTAAATTAAAATGGAATATTAGTAGGTAGAAACGTAGTCGGGAGACATATTCGGTATTTTCTGTGAGTCCACCGTTGTGACATCATTTGCATTCACTAATGTAGATTTAGATTTGATCTAGCTAGATTTAGATCTACTTTTATTTTTTGCATGTTGGTACAGAGCACAAATGTGTTCTTGTGCATTGACCATATTATTTGCCTTCTTACTTGTAGCTCTCTTGCTCTCTCCCTCAAATGACATGGCTCAAACAGATTTTCCAACGCTAAAATTTGGAGTATTATTCATACATTCAATTTCAAATTTCAAGCATGTCAAAAGTCAATGACAGTCTAGGTCTACCGTCTAGGTATACAGTCTAGAATACGTGGCAAATAGATCTAGTCATGATAGTTGGGGCTGTTGTTATCATGAAATATTTCCCCAACTCTGCACAGTAGCATTTTATTGCATGCAATGCTTGGTATGGTCTGGACTTCATTCCACCTCAATAGATAACACAGTCAGACCGCAGGTCGTATGCAAATGAGCAAAAAGGGCCGATTTTATTTCCAGTGCCTGAAATGGCACACTCTCCTTGCAACCAGTGGGCTGCATGTTTTGCATGGTCATATTCAAAGTTATGTAACTCAATATTTCTTGAGTCTCCAGATATATTAATGCTATTCTCATCAATTTTTTTGAAAGATAAAGGGATAGTTTACCAATGCAGATATACATGTACCTTGTTTAAGTTATAATTCAAAGAATAAGTAGTTGAAATTAAGTGATGAAATAGTTAAACAAAACACTTTTCTTTACAAGATTCGAAGTTGTTAAAATACATATAAAATGTATTTGAGCCACTCTTAAAACACATGTGTATGGAAGCGTTGAAGTTTCATCTTTTACATTATCATTTATTCAAAACATCCAACATTTATGACAGGGTCAGGATCCAGCAATATCCAACCCAAGTATGTAATATATCCTTGAAATTGTCAAGACTATAGAATCCTAGAACTGTGATTGGCTGGCAAAGCCACCCTGCAAGATAGGGTTTGATATTTCAAACCACATGCCACATGTTAGGTGAATTCTTGACCTCTTGTGCAAACATGGTCCTGGAGCAGGCCCTGTGAGAAAACATGTTGATCTATTTTGGGGAAAGGGTCTGTGAAGTGACTAATCAGAGTGCTGGAATCAACTGTTTGAAGGACGCAATGTGTACTTTGGTTACATTTTGCTGGATCCTGACCATTTTATCAAGTGTATATATTCATATTATTTCAATATTTGTAAAGTACATGCAGATATTGCCCTACACTCATTTCAAATTCAACCTTGCTCATAATAAAACTATGAGTTTTTTACAGGTTTACTTTTTGTTTCATTTCTAATTTTTTGTCATAAAATAATACTATTTTGTTATTTTTCACCAATTTTTTCACATTTTTCATACACAAGTGAAGTACATGTCATGATCATGAATCTCTAATTCAGAGACGCCAAGGTCAAAGACCAGCAATGCGTGAGATTTTCCGTCTATCAGCGCAAGGTAGGCGGGGACTTGTGTGCTTGCCGCGCGGTATGTATTTATAATATATATGGTATTATGGAGATAGGCTGTGAGGCCAGGCGTGAGAAAGAGATTTTTGGGTGTAAGAGCCCTGATACGTGACTGTCTTGCATGAAACTAGGTAGGTCTGCTAATTCCTCCTCTTTTAGTTTTAAATAATGACAATTAATTAGTAAACATTAACTTGACGGTAGTCCATTCAGTCACTTGAACATGTTGAAATTAGATGTTCTTTGGGGTTCCTGCTCCTTATGTATTCAGAGACTGATCCAGTCAAGCAGAGGTGGAAATACAAATATAAAATAGAGTAATATGGGGGGACCTGCGGCTGCGGTTTGACTGAACAATAACATGTAACGTTAAGTCGCAAGTGTGTGCGTACATTCCACGATTATCATTAACATTAGGCTGCATATCATTATTCGTAAAATCCAATTGCAGCCTGATAGCTTTTGATCCCTAGTCAAACAAGATAACTTTGTATGTTTATGAGTATGACTATGGTATAGAATCTACTATGAGTATGAGTCCCCCCCCCCCCTTGCTTTGGCTTTGTAGACTCTATACTATGGCAATGGATCCAGTTTCCGAACACTTTTCAGAAAATCAACGATAGCAAATAAAATATCAAACGAATAACTGTCAAACTTACATAATGAATGCTCAAAGTCCTACAGAAAAAGAAGTTATGGAATTTTAAAAAGACAACGTAGATTTAATACGATATTCCCTTCCGAGTGAACCCCTTCCCAACGATGCGGCGTTTTGGTCCCTTGAAAAAGGTATGGTTTGGTGCCCCATGTATGCGCATACGCGTAACTGCGCGATTCTAACATCACAAAAGACGCAACGAACAAAGTCATCTTCATATCAATTTTAATGATATGTATCAGCGAAAAAATGAGGAAAAACTGGTGAAGAACGTCTATTTTATGCATTTTTACTCACATGCCTTGAAAATGCCACCTTTCATGCAAAATATCCCGAACTGCGTGTTAAGTGAATGAGTGCGCAGACAAGGGAACCTTCCCTTTTTTAGTGTCAAAATGACAGCGTCGCCTATTCTTGTGAAAATGAAATTGTTCTTATTCGAATTTTAATCAGATTTTCGGCACAGTTACTCTCTAGGATATGAGGATTAAAATGAGGTGAAGTGAAAATGCCCCCCGCACATGTAGCTCAGGGCGCGAGTGGGCGCTAAGTATAATTGAGCGCCCCTCGACAATGACTACCCTCGACCAAGTATATGCAACTCTGGGCGCCAGGGGGCGCTATTTGATAATCAGCAGAGCTAATTGAAGGAGCATGTATAGCTCTGATAATCAGCACCCCTCGCCCGAGTGTGTGTGCGCACAATAGCGCACGGCGCGTACAATTACGTACGCCCGGCCCAGGGAGCAGTACAGGAAAACAGAACAAGATGTGAACAGAACCGAGAACCAGACAAGACGATTGACAAGAAAACACCTACATAGACATAGTGACATACCGGAGCATACTGCTGAGCGACGACTACGACGAGTACGACGACGATTATTGGTAAGCAACCAATAATACCTCGGCGATCGCAACAATGGCGCTGCAAGCAACAAAAAGCTGCGCTTAATTTGTTATACTTTGTAATTTGTAGTATTTTGTAGTAATATATCTTGTAGGTACATTTAAGATTTGCAACTTGGCACGTCGAAAAAATACAACGACGTACCTGCAAGATTGTATTTGTATTTTTGCTGTAACTTAAGATTTACTGTATATTTATTCTTATTAATGTAGTTTTCCGTAGAAAATTAAATGATTTAACTATTCTGTAACATAATTCGACATTTGGATGTGGCGCGAACGATTAAATACACACGCCGTACAGGCTATTCATTGACAAATTGCTTTCTTTTATACGCCGCATCCAAAGCTATTGTTCAATCGCGGACCTGGGATTATAGGTTCGCGTTTGGCGGGAAACTGCATCAACCTTGTAATTGACCTATTTCTTTCATCATTATTTACTTTTGGTATATAATTATACATTTATTTATACATTAATACTAATTAGGGTGACGATTTTACTTTCTATTATATAATTTTTTCATTGACAAAAATTGTTGTCGAGATTTTCGTCACCCCCAAGCTAATCAAACACGGGTAGACTTATGTTTAATTATTTTGACTTTATATTCAAAGTTTAGAGAAAAGTTCTACATTTATTTTACTGGTTATTATATGATTTTGGTTTATCTTGTAAGTTAGATTTTATTTTCCAATCGCCGAGCCGGAGAGGAATTTCCATTTCTCCAGCTGCTTTACATTTACCGAAGCTAAGACGAACTCTTCGGTAAGTGCACTGTAGATTTAAGTTAATTGCAGTATGCCTGTGTTTGTTTTTGATTGAATTACGGTATTCATTTATTAAGTTATTTGTTTTAAGTGATAGTTGAGCGGCAGCGATTTCCGTGTCCTTAACTTTTGCAAAATTTGCCCCCTTTTCGAAGCTGTGGGCTCATCTAACATAGTTTGACGACACGGATCTCATGGCTGAAATATATCGCGCTTAGTTGCCCCCTTCTTTTTAAGTGTAGGGCTTCTCTGGCGCCATTTTTTTTTTCAGCAGCGTCTTACATAATAAGTTATATTTCTCCGTGTGTATATATATATATATATTTGATATTGTTATCCAGATTACTTGTAGTGAATGACGTTGTGTGATTACTGTGTTTATAGTAGCATAATTGGTCTAATGTTTTTACTATTATCGAATTTGTAGTTTGTAAATTCATGTATTTTACTTTTATGTCGCTGCGATAAGTAGCGATTATTGTTATACCTGTATTGATTCTTCCCCGTTCAAGGACGAGAGGATGAGGAGATACAAGTAGTGTAAGTAATATTATAACGAAGTGTGACTTTTATTAAATGCGCATTTGTAACTCGCGATCTTGCGAGATTTAATGTGACATTTAATTTATTCGAGTTCACTTGGATTTCATGAACTCTTTATATTAGATTGCATTTAATGGTTGCTGGATTTATTTAAGCAGCCGACATAGTTTACGTTTGTTTACCTGATATCATTAATTTGTATCATTCGGCAAGTGAATAATTTATTTGCCAAATTAGTATTTAATAGTAGCAGTAATTTTGATTTAACTCAAGTGGACAGATTGTTTGTGGTGGTCGTTTTGTCGCGTGCAGTCACATAGCCGAGTGGTTTAAAAAAAAAAAAAAAAAAAAAAAAAAAGATAAATAAAATATATACTTACCACGTCGGCCGTGTGAACTTATATTGAAGGTTTTTGGTTGCGTCTTTGATTGATGTGACTGAGAGTAGAAGTCCACTGTATTGTACATTTAACGTTAATTCATTCCACTTGTCTGCTCGTGCATTACTTTCATGCAAAGTGGTGCGCAGATACTGGAATAAATTTTGTGCACTATTATATGGTGTGCACTGATAACTGTATATATAACTGTGCTCTCATTGATATTTCTGTAAGCGGATTTATTTATATATATATACATATTTCTTATAATCCGACTGCACACTATACATAAAGTTCGGAAATATACCGATCAACTGCGAACTTGAAGCGCAGTGTTTGAAGTTAAGTTAATTATACTGTAAATACTTCTTTAAGTTATCGGTGTATTCACTTTATTTATATATAATTAGTTTCGGCGCAGTATTTAGGCGCTATCGATAATTCTTATTTCAATTTGAACTGCGCGCAGAAGTATACTGAGCGCTTTACTGAATTACGTATTGCCTATTTCATATTGAATATTATTTATGTGCGCTTTTTGACGGTGCATATCAAAATTATAAACCCAGTGTTTGCTTTTAACACGGTGCGTCAAATACAAAGCGCTTATGAATATTAAGTGCTTTATTGAGCAGATTTATATAAGAATAGATTATTGCAAGAGCATTTCGTTTGTAAATATATATTTGATTACGACTTTCTATATTTATATTTAAATATTCTCTTGCAATAAGTATATTTATACAGTTATACTAGTACTTGAATTTGTTCAACAATCTTGGTCAATTGATCACTATGGCAAAGGTTCTCATTAACACATGTGATGTCAGTGAGCTTAAGCAGGTACCAGGTATAGGAAATACCTTGGCCGAACGCATTCTCACTTTGCGCGAGGGCTGCGACATCTCTCCGAACCTTCTTTCATCCATTCCTGGTATTAAGAATGTTGCGGAATTAGTCAAATATTTTGATTTTTCACCATTTGAAGGGGCTCACAAAATTAGTAAGTCGCGGTCACCAACTGGAGAGGGTGAAGCCTCCAACTCTTCCGAGAAGGAACACAGCTCACCCCCCAAACTAGAAAAGGTGCCGCACACTGCCGACTTTCAACAGTCGAATCACCCACCGCCGTACCCCTATGAAAAATACCCCCCTCCGGCATCTACAAGTGAAAAGTCGGTAAGAAAGAAAACAGCGCACCCCCCTTCTAAAACTGAGGGTGCTTCGGCGATCACAAACTCTGACGACAAATTGACCCCTAATCCTGACAACAAGATTAGAGATGGTCAACAACGATCTCCACAAAGATCCCGACACGATCATTATCGGGAATCTCCCCGTCGTCGAGCGGAAGACAATCGCCCCCCTTCCCGACAAGCAGAATTCAGCTCAGATTGTTCTCAGAGGACTGGAGGTGAAGGGCAGCATCATAGGAGGCCAGTAGAAGATCGCATTGTCGATTCTCCTCATAGGTCACGGCATGACCGCAGTTCTTCCCGCAATGGGAGAGGTCGTGACTATGACTTGAAAAGAGGATACGATGACCGAAGGGATCGTTATGATCACTCACCCGAGTATCGCAGTCGGGGAGAGTATAAATCAATTTCTCCTAGAAGACGATATAGCTCCAAACACCAAGCTAGAGACGACCGTGATTATGATTCTCCCCACCGGTTTAGAAGGGAGCGATATTATGATTCTCCCCGCCGGGCTAGAAGGGAGCGATATTACGAATCTCCCTCCCCGTCGAGACGGGAACGATATTTGGATTCTCCCCCTCGATGTTATAGGAGTGATCGTAATGAATCTCCTCCACGCCAATCTCGAGGTACTCGTTATGAGTCCCTCTCGCGCCGTACACGTGATGACGATAGGTATCGCGAAGCACCCCCTCGAAGGTCATATTATGGTCATCGATCGTGGGAGACTCGATCCCCTTCACCTGTACGACACTCAAGGCGTGACCGATACACCAACGTATCTTCTAGGCGAGATAGTCGTGAGGACAAGCGGTCGGTGGCATTCGCATCACCACCTCCAGTGGTGAGAGCCCCATCCCACTTAAATCAAGCCCCCTCATATGGGTATAATGAAGCCCCCAACTATTCATCGAACTTTGTGGAGGATGTACCCCCCTCTGCTAGATCAGGTAGGGGTGAAGGGTCAACTCCCAGACCCGTTGCTCTCCCTAAGACCATTGCATTTGATGGTACGGGTAGCTGGCAAGCTTTTATTGCCAAATTTGAACTTTTTGCCGATGAAAGTAAGTGGGACTCTAACCAACGTAGAAATTATTTATGCTGGACCCTAGATGGTGAGGCGGGTAAATACATGGCGGTAATACTAGAACGTGAACCGCACATCGTATATCAGGCGTTGGTCAATAAACTGGAGAAGCGCTTCACTATGCGAGAGTTACCGGAAGTGACGCAAATGCACTTCACTTTTGCGCGTCAAGCCCCCGATGAATCTGTCGTGCAATGGGCGGATCGCTTAATGTCACTAGCCTCTCAGGCCTTCCCGGACCTGCCAGAGGGCTATGTACAAAAGCAAGTTGTAATGCGTTTTTGCCAGGGTACCTGGGACAAAGATGCAGGACAGCATGTATTAAACTCTCGTCCGCGGACCCTTGAAGAGGCAGTAGACCTTTTCAAGTGGTTCCAGCACACACATAGAGCCATATTTGGGAAGCCCCGGAAAGAAATCAAACAGACTTCTCTTGCTGAGGAAGCTCGCCCAGAAATGACTGTGCATAAAGTAGAAGCGCCCTCTCCCACACCAGCGAAAGGGTCACTAGATAAACGCGTGTCGGTACTGGAGGGGAAGATGGATTTAGCACTCAAACATCTGGATTCCCTAAAAACCACTGTCCAAGGTCTGACCGCGTCATTTGCACAGATAGAGACCTTACAGTCTACTGTGCAGGGATTGAAGGGATCCCTCCAAGGGCTGACTGAGGCAGTAAGAACTCGAGCCTCCCCCGCCCGAGCCAGAGGCTCCCCGGCCCGGGGAAAATCCTCACCGAGTAGGAGCAATCTGTGTTACGGGTGTGGCAAGCTTGGGCATTTTATACGGGAATGCCAGGAGGCCAAAACTGGAAAGTCAGTGTCCTTCATGTGCGAAGATGCGGGAAACGACTGGGGATCGGGAGAGGAAGAGGGCCATCCCCGATCCAAGTAGACATAGGCCCCTCTTCACCCTACCCCGAGGCAAATCCCGGCCCTTCGCCAACCTCACTCTCACCAGAGGGAAACCCAGCTTCAGAGGTAGGTCAGAAGGGCAACGGAGCAGGTGTCGCTTTGAACACCCTGGCAGGAACCTCACGGGAGGGAACCCCTAATGAGTCAAGGGAGGCGAATATCTCCCAACCCATTAGTGCTGGACGTCCTCCCTCTCTACCCTGTCACTGGTTGACGCCCCCATGGCCCCCACCTATCATTATGATGGATCACCGGACTCCTGACGAATATGGCCCCCATTTACGACTTTAGTAGAGCATCCGACACACGAAGCAGATGGACATCTTTGTTGGTCAAGAATACACATTCCATCTCTTCTTGAGTGTGTTGTTTACAAAGTCGTTTCACTCTGACCTTTTAATGCGTGGGCTTATATTGTAGACAATGACGGCTTAACACCGACCCGGGAGAAAAAACATCGGAACTTGGATGTATCTCGCATGCCCGACAGTGATTTTTATGTGAACATTACCGTCTGGGCATCGAGCCAGAGTGTCTTCCCTGTGGTGGGTGTCCATAGAAAGGAAAATCCATAACCATGCCGGGTAATTACTAAGATTCAAACTGTGAGTGGCGGAGAGGCGGAATTCATCCCGCCCCCACCCCCAGAGCCGTGATTGATCCCTTTCTGTTTGTAACTCTGTTGAAATATTTTAACTGAAATAAGGGTAATTAGGTAATCAGGTAATGGTAATTTTTTTTAATGTCAGCCTTCACCCCCAAAGTAGAGAGTATTTGTAGATTATGGCTTATGGCTTAGGGCAAGCCGGGTTTAGGCTGTTTCAGACTTATGCTTTCTTTCAGGTGCAATATACATAACAGTATTTCCTTGGCGCCTTTCGGGGTTTTACAGGTTTCAGCCGGTGGCCCTTCCATGTATATGAGTGGACTAGGTCTGCTTCGGACTGAGAAGTCTGCTCGACGTACTGAGCCGGATTGTCCAGATTATACCTTCGACCAGTGGAAGGATGCTCATCAGAGTTGGCCCTGTAAGCAACTCCCCAAAGACCAGAAATAAATTATATATTGTTATGCAAGAATGGCCTGCGATGATGTAAATAGGTAAATAATATGTAAATTCATGGGCCATTATTCCTTTTCATATTATTTGTGAATCATTGTGAAGAGGTACATGTAAAATGAGAACTTAGTGATTCCATCAGCGTCTGTATATGCAATTTTTTGTTTGTTCTGACGGAAAATAATTTCCAGTGACATATGACACATATAATGCAATATAGATTTATTTCTCCTATGAAATAAATATGTAATGCAGATTCGCCCCCTTTCTATAGCGTAGGGCTTGGGCATTACATTAAAATTTTAATGTTCTGGACATTTTAGATTTATGGGCATAAATCTTGTTGGTCGGGAGGTGTGAAGTGAAAATGCCCCCCGCACATGTAGCTCAGGGCGCGAGTGGGCGCTAAGTATAATTGAGCGCCCCTCGACAATGACTACCCTCGACCAAGTATATGCAACTCTGGGCGCCAGGGGGCGCTATTTGATAATCAGCAGAGCTAATTGAAGGAGCATGTATAGCTCTGATAATCAGCACCCCTCGCCCGAGTGTGTGTGCGCACAATAGCGCACGGCGCGTACAATTACGTACGCCCGGCCCAGGGAGCAGTACAGGAAAACAGAACAAGATGTGAACAGAACGGAGAACCAGACAAGACGATTGACAAGAAAACACCTACATAGACATAGTGACATACCGGAGCATACTGCTGAGCGACGACTACGACGAGTACGACGACGATTATTGGTAAGCAACCAATAATACCTCGGCGATCGCAACAGAGGTCAGTCATTAGAGGAATACCAAAGGAAAAGCTTGTCAATTTCAAGTGAAATGTTAGGTGCGCAGACAAGGGGCCCCCCATCATACTGTATTTCCGAACGTGTGAAACCTACATGTATGGGAAAAAGACACAACCTTTGTAAACTTTCAATAGTGTGGTTTTCATACACGTAGTCCCACTCGTATGAAAACCCATTTTAGGCGCTTAACTGTACACGATCGGTAATACAATCTGTTCGGAAATACAATCCATGACTAGATCTATAGATCTAGTCATGGATTGTATCAATGTGTAAAATGATTAGCAAAGAAGTAATGTTGACAATTTCAAGAAGTAAAATTATGCAAAACATGAAATTTAAGGCTAAAAAAGGGTACGGTGCGTAGCATGGACTTCAACTCTTGAAACATAGTCACCGCGCAGTGCCGAGTTCGCCCTATAGTGCCGAGTTAATAGCTAGCCCGACCCCACTTGTTGTACCGACTGTAACAAAGTTGTAGACTAATTGTAGATCACGTAAAAAGAAATACGTGGGACTAGACAATAACGTGCGTCTATCTTACTCACTTCCCAAATTCCATTACGGTCAGTCACTCTTCCTAATTCAGAAAAAAATGTCATCTACATGACTACATCTTGTTCTTCTTTTACTGCGATGAAAAAAAATTAGATCTTGAAACCTACAAATTGTGGTCTAATATTTTCAAAATCCCCGCTGCACTTTGCCACCGGAAGTGCAAAGTGAATTCAATGAAAACGCGAAAACTGTGTTCATGTCCATGAAATATCTACCCTTTAATCTTCCGATATTCTGGGATCTGGTGAGAATGTGCCTCATTTTCTCATATTTTTATGAAATTTTAACAATTTTATAAATGGAAGACGTTTGCAATACATGGATCGTAGTGTAAACAGCAAATAATACAGCGCGTGAGCCAATTTCTTTGTGAAATTGTGTGGTGTGTTGTGTGTTTGTGTGTGTCCCGACCTGTTGCAAATTATGTCGCCTTGTCGGGTCGAACTTCACTCGGTTTAAAAATATATGTGGTTATGAAGTTTTGTGAACAAATTGAATGAAGAGCAGGAGCTAAAGTTAGAGACCGAAAGGCAGGATTTAATTTACTTGGTCTTGGTGTTGATGTCTGCTATATCATGGTTGAGGAAACCACTCGTTCATTAACACAAAAAAATAAAGAGCTGCGTTTATAGACGGGGAATGAGGAAACCAACAACGATGCATGTAACTCAATGAAGCGCTTCTGTGCGGAGTGAATGGTGGTTTCTTCAACTGCGATAATGATGCCGAGATGTCATCAGATAGGGTCCTTAAGATAATAAGATTTACGCAATACATGTATGTAATAATAATAATAATAATGTATGTAGCCCCTGTTCATCCACCCAGCCGCAGCTACTTGTCATGTGGAGAAAGAAGTTAAGGCCATGATCACTTACACTAATGTAAGGTTATGATATGACATGATGGACATTACCATTGGATTGCTGGCAAGCAACTGCTACTGTGCGTAGTGCATGGGTGGTGGCTCATTTCATAAGAATGTCAAACTTAAGTTTTATTTTGAAGAATCTTCAAAGTACTAAGAACATAACTTTTAAAGATAAATCCATCTCATGCTTTTTTTGTTTGTTTGAAGTTCTCTTGTTTCATCTTATATAAATCGTAAAGTGAAACATTCTTTAAAGTGCAATCCAACCTTGGTTGTGTGAAAGCAGAAAAATAAGAAAAACAGGATGGTGAAAGTTTCAAAGAAATCGGACAAGGAATAAGAAAGTTATGGATGTTTGAAAAACGAGATCACTACATCTATGGGAATCTCAAATTGGCAATTTGGTGATTTGATTGTGACATTTTTGTGGACCACTCTCCCATTTGTCGTACACAAAAATATCATTAATTTGCGGTTTTCTTCGAGGCGCTTTTACCTCCGGGGCAGTACTCAAAATATATTGGAGATAGCATATTGTTATAGGTCCTCATGAAAGAAAAAGATCCTACTGAGTAATACATTTTGAAAAAAATGACATTTTAGTCATTTTGTGTGTTGGAGCGAATAGGGGAGTTGTCCACAGCTACATCACTGTGACATTACCTATTTGGCCAATTTGAAATTCCCATATGTATAGTGATTACAACTTTCAAAATTTCATAACTTTCTTATTGCTTGTCCGATTTCGTTCAAACTTTCACCAATCTGCTTCTCTGATATTTCCTCTTTCTTTCAAAGTAACTTGCTATCAAGGTTGGATTTCCCTTTAAGCCCAATAACATTAGCCTATTTACTATAACTTCATTATTTTGCTATATAATCATAGATCTCTGTTAATTTGCTTTGATTGTATTTTCATGAAAATTATAAAGGAATGAATGAATAATCTTCACCATTGAAGGAGGCAGTTGTACCCAGGGAAGAAGAAGGAATTTAAGCATTAGATTCCACCGAATATTGTCCCCCTCCAAAAATCGATGTGTTTGTAGTCTTGTCTGGTTTTGTCTTTTTATATTGTAGTAAGGGAGAAAAAGGAGAGAAAATCATTCAAAGCCAAATGAACTCCATTTTTTTGACATTGAGAATCCTCAATAAATTGTCTTTTAGAAAATCTTATGATTTTCTTGTTCTTATCAAGTAATTCTCGTTACTTATTTTTTCCCTCCAGGATTCCCAGAATCTTCTCTGCCAGCTCTGTTGCTTCATGAGGATGAGATTCTGCTCTACATTGACTACTTGAGAAGGAGATTGCTTTTCAAAACATGTATGCCTAAGCTGAGCTTCTTGTGTAGATTGACAAAATCAAAGTGATGTGAGAGCATGGTATGCAAACAATTTACACATACATGTAATTCAAATGGATGAAAGAAGAAGACATTTTGTCGGTGGCCAGAATCAGCCTGGAATGGAGTATGACAGCAATCGACGACTTCAGCATGAAGACATGAATTACATGGATCGGATACTGCAAAGGGACAGAAATGAAGGTTTTATGGACAGAACTACCCAACCTTCATCAGCATATGGTTCTTATAGAGGTGCATCATACTTTGGAAACCATGGTGATCAAGGTCCACCTTACTCAAATTGGCCAAGTCAGGCCAGGAATCCATCTCATTTGCCAAGTATGTACATCCCACAGACCTATCCAAACTACCCATCAGGAGACCAAAGTAGATTCATAAGCAGCCAAACTGTAGGACATTTACCATACTCTGGATATGAGAGATATGGTAATGCTGTTGACAGAACTCCTTCACATGCATCTCAGTCATTACCAAGTGAAAGAAGTACTGCTGATATTAGACAAAGTTCCTGGAATAAAGATGAGATGTACAGAAATGATGTTGGCTCAAGAGAGGCAAATGCTCAAGAGTCTAGAAGTTGCCTGTCAACCTGTGGTACATCGATAAGCAATACTGATCTTGTCCCTTCCCACATTCCACAGGGTTCTCTAGTAAACAGCTACTCTACAAGCTCTAGAATGCCTTTCAATGATAAAAGCATCAAGGACCCATACAATACAGCAACAAACACAGGAATTTTGCCAATGAACTATGAAGCTTCCCATCTTACTCCAGGACTGGAATCTCAGTTGGACAGTAGTAATTCTGAGGCATCCATGCCATCAACACCTGCACAAAAGCATTCAACAGATATCCATCAGTCAAAGAATGAACCTCCTGTTAACGTTCCTTTGCCAGAGTCAACAAATAATTCTGTTGATGACGGTTGTCCATTACTTGCACTCAGTCAACAGGACAAAGCTGTGTCTGGTGTTAATTGTAAAGATCATGAACTTTTCCAAACAGCAGACTCTCGTAATACTAGACAAACAACGGAAGAAACACATTGTAACAGTGAACATTCCTCTCATTCTGTAAATAATAAGCTGGCTTTATCATCAACACAAGATACTGTACAAACTTGTGATGCTAACTGTGGTCATGTGGAGAATGTTGTTGAGCAGAATTTTCTCAAGACCAAGTGCATTGTTACAGGAGAGGACAGAAGAGAGCATACATGGACTTCTGTTAGTCAGGAATCTTTAGACCACATTCAACCTGAGAAGAAAAAAGAAACAAAACAGGAGAGCTCACATATGCCTGTTAATTCAGAACCAGTTGGTGGAAAAACTTTGGGAACTGAGAACAGGTCCACTGCAAGTGAAAGCCAACAAAATACTAAAATGGAAACAGAGGACAATGTCAACAGGTCACCTGAATTGGATGGTATCAAGATTGTCTCATCTGATTCTTCTGTTTCTAGTAATACATATGTAGATCGACATGGTGAAAGACAAGAATTTCATATTAAGGATAAATCAAAACAAAGCAAAGAATTCCCTAAGGAAAATCGTGATGATCATTTGACAGAAGCAAGTGTATCCATGAACACTCATAGGACAGTTAGGACAACAGTAGATCTGAGTGCTGCAGAGGAAGGCTGCAGTACTGTGGTGAAATTTGAAGATGGCACATGTAAGTATATCAAGGGAGAGCCTACAAGTGAAAAAGAGGAAGAAACATTCTATTGCTCTAGTCAACAAGATGATGGCCAAGTAGTACTAGAGCCAGAAAAAGTGTCCTCTGAAGAAGAAGACAACCCTACAGGGATTCAAGAAGAGGACAAAGTGCCAATTGTCAAGCAAGAAATCAAAGAGGACAAAGTGCCAGTTGTCAAGCTAGAAATCGAAGAGGACAAAGTGCCAATTGTTAAGCAAGAAATCAAAGAGGACCAACAGCTTCTTGAGGGTGGTGATGCAATTGAATTGAAACTTGAAGTAGAGGAAGAGTGTGGAAGTTCCACAGGAATCAGCAGAGGTGTTTCAGATGAATCAAAACATAGTGCAGTTCCTTTGAAGGCTCAAGATGGTAACCCAGTCATGGGTCATTTAGAATGCAGCTACGACAGTGATGGTTGGCAACTTGGATCAGACAAACGGGTATACAAAAGTTTATCCTTATGAATTGTTTTTTATAGTTCTGTGACACTCTCGTTAAAGCCTCGTTCACACTATGCGATGAACCTCCTCAAGGAACCTGCTACTACAGAATTCAATGACATAAGCATAGTGCGCTTCACACACACACACACACATATATATGTGACACAGTTGTGCACTTATGGGCCTTTGCTGATTGCAGCTCCTTTGTTTTTACCCCACTTGCCATTAATTTACTCATAAAATGTTTTTATGCCTCCGCCCGCCGAAGGTGGTGCCGGAGGCATTATGTTTTCGGGTTGGCCGTCCGTCCATCCGTCCGTCCGTCCCGCTTTCTTGTTCGACCGATAACTCAAGAACCACATGAGGTATGAACTTCAAACTTGGTGTTGGTATACATTACCATAGGAAAACAATCTGATTAGATTTTGGGGTAGGTAGGTCAAAGGTCAACGTCACAGAGGCCAATTTTTAGCTCATCCGGCCCGAATGGGCAGATGAGCTTATGCCATGGCGAGGTGTCCGTCGTCCGTCCGTCTGTCCTTCGTCCCGTCCGTCCACAATTTCAAAATGCTTCTTCTTTGCCATTTCTTACCCGATTTTAATTCCGTTTGCTTTATATGATAGCACTAGGTGGGGGATTCGAAATTTCTACACAGAATTTTGAAACTCATTAAATATGCTAATTTATGCACATTTTTTGAAAATCGCAAAAATCGCTTCTTCTTCATTTATTGACCGATTTTGATTTTTTTCGTTCCATCTGAAAGACTTTCACAAGGTTCATTGAACTTCTACACAGAATTTTGAAATTTTGTCTAGAAAATTATTTATGCTAATTTATGCGAAATTAATTAAAAATCACGAAAATTGCTTCTTCTTCCTCATTTATTGACCGATTTTGATTTTTTTTGTTCCATCTGAAAGACTTTCATGAGGTTCATTGAATTTCTTCACAGAATTTTGAATTTTTGTGTAGAAAATTATTTATGCTAATTTATGTGAAAATTTATGCTAATTTATGTGAAATTTATTTTAAAAAATAAAGAAAAAACTGTTTTATCTCTTTGCCCTGTGCATTATGAAACCCATGGCTGCTGGATTATTTCAAAGGCTATACCTTTATAAATTTGTACATGCTTTCTGTCGACGATCGTCAACAGAAGCGAGAACCCAGAAGTGACAGTGGTCGACAATAGCGGGTTATGAGTTTATAAAGACTTGAAACAGTGAGCGACAATGCACTGAAGCCACCCTTCAAATGCCCCAACCTTAAAATTCTTTTAATGTGTACACCAATGCATAAGTTATGTCATTCACTGCTTTTCTCTTTTATTACAAATCTTAACCTTCAAATCTCTCTCAATAAAGATTTCACAGTTGGTAGAGATACATGTACCTCACCTTGACTGACTTTATGCTTTATTTCAAGTTTCTCTTTCACACAGTAAAACTATTAAAATTTACATTCCACAAAATCTTTTAACTCCAGTCGTCCAACTTGAGTTGTGAATTTCCAGACTTTCATTCATATCTACACGTCACTGTCTCCTTCCAACACCACATTTAGCCAGATTTGCAATAGGCACTTCATCATCTGTACATGCATTTAACCAATACATATACATTTCGTGTATTCATTACAGTCTCAACTCAGTTCAAAGTACAAATTACGTGAATTTCTTTGCTGGATGCCGGATGAGCGCCACATCATTGATGTGCTAGTTCTGAAATTTCAGGGGGTTAGCTTCGCTCTAGCGATAACTCAAGAACCATTTGAGGTATGAACTTCAAACTTAGTGCTAGTATGTATCACCATAGGAAGATGATCTGATTAGATTTTGAGTAACGTAGGTCAAAGTCAAGGTCACAGAGGCCAATTTCTGAAATTTCAGATGTTAGCCTTATTCTTGCGATAACTCGAGAACCATTTGAGGTATGAACTTCAAACTTGGTGCAAGTATGTATCACCATAGGAAGAGGATCTCAATAGATTTTGGGCTATGTAGGTCAAAGGTCAAAGGTCACAGGTCAATTTTTGAAATTTCATGTGTTAGTCTTGTTAACGCGATATCTCAAGAACCATTTGAGGTATGAACTTCAAACTTGGTACTAGTATGTATCAGCATAGAAAGATAATCTGGTTAGATTTTGGGATTCGAAGGTCAAAGTTCATAGAGGTCATTTCAGAAATTGCAGGTTTTAGCCTTAAAGTGATATCTCAAGAACCATTTGATCCAATAACTTCAAACTTGGAACTAGTATGCATCACCATAATGAGACGAACTGATTAGATTTCTGTTCACGTAGGTCAAAGGTGACATGTCATAGAGGTCATTAAACAGGTGTATGTGGAATTAATGTTTTTTTTACCTTTGTTATCACCATATCTCAATTATTTTGTATTCATGACTAGGAGGAGATAAAGGGATCAGACTTTTGGGTTATAAGGTGTAAGGTCAAATGTCAAAGAGGACAATTAACATGTAATTAGAGGCTTCTTATTCTGGTTATCACAAGATTTCAAGAGCAGTTTGAGCCATCAACTGAATTTAGGCGGAGGCATATAGGAGACGCAGTCACATTCATCTTGTTATTTTATGCAGTCTATTTCATTGTGTGTGAACGAGTCTTTCGAATGTAATGTTAACCCTTTCGAGACAAGAATTATTCAAGGGCTAAATTGATCACATTTTGTTCTTCAAATTGGCAACAATAATATTTTTCTTTTAGTGCCACATGGTTCTAATAAAATGTAATGTCTTCAAAAAAACTATACGTGGTTACTAACTTTGTCGAAATTGGAAAGAATTGCCAATTTTGATAAAAAACAGTGATTTCAAACCTCTTAATATGTTGCCAATTTAAGAATTTTGGAGCTTATTCTCCTTTTAAAAATTCCTGGCATCAAAAGCAATATGGTCATGCAACAAAAATGGACACATTGTATGCAGAAATTTTTGCTTGTTCTACTCGTGCATCTGGTATATTTTTAGAGCTCTGAATCAAAAGATATTGAAACAAACCACAAAATGTGGTCAATTGTCTCGAAAGGGTTAATGTATCCATCTTCCTTCCCCTCTCCATTTGATGCTTCTCAAGGCATTGATTCTTTTCATTCATATTGAAAATCTCTATTGCAGGGTAGTCACGCAAAATATTGGTCGGAGTGAACTGCAAATTAATATTTCATGAATTGTATTGCTATGATCATCATTTGATAGAATATGTTTTGTTATGAATCTTCTATTAAATTTGTTGTTATTGTTTTTGTTTCCTTCCAATTAGTCCTTTCAGTTTAGCTGAATAATGTACAAACTGTCGCATTATTTGGGCCTACTATGAAAGAGGCAGTAGCAATCTTAAACTAATGTTTTTCTTCCTTTATGTTTCCTGTTACCCATCCCCTCTTTTTCCAGGATGTAGACAATTCTTCAATAATCGGCACAGCACATGGAGGTGATGATGAAGGTAAGTAAAATATTTTCCTTGAATCTTTATTATGCAAATGATGTAGGTACATTTTGCTTTGGGAAAAGAAGACATTTTGAATTTTAGAAAAGTGCTGAAGGGGACTACTCACCAAAAAAAGTTTTCCTTTCTTTGTATGGAGTTTCAATTCACACTGGTATTCAGTATTAACACAACACTCTAAATATCGCATCTTTAAAGAGATATTGAAAGTTCAATAACCAAAACTGTATTTGAAATGATAGTAAACATGACTTTTAGGTAGAAGAGTCGGCACTCTTGAAAAATGAGATTTGTCTGCTGCAAATCATGGAAATGTCCTAATCAAAGCATTGTTGTTTTTCTTTTCACAGGGATGTTTGACAGATGTCCCAAATGTAATGAACTGGTAGCTAGCAATGACATGATAGAGCATCCATTCAAATGCAAGGCCAAGTCAAATACCCATGAAGCTCCAATGGACCTACCAATCGATCTACAGCCACCAAATGATGATGAAGCAGAACAGAAATGTCCAGAATGTGGTGTTGGCTTCCAAACAACAGATGATCTAGTCATCCATCTCCGCATTCACGAGATGTTGGCCAAGAATGCCCGTAAGATGCAGGAAGAGAACCAGATGATGGTGATGGCGGAGGAGATGGAGAAACAGATGACAGACTTTGCAGACATCACCGAGGAAACATCAGAGGAGTGTGAGGTCTGTTACGAGACCTTCACCGATCCTACAATGATTCCATACCACCATATGATGCACCAACAGTTTCCATTCCACTGCAGAAAGTGTAACCTCTTTTTCAACACGCTCACAGAACTTCACAAATCACGCTGCAGTGACCAGAAGCGCCACAAGGTCTTCAAGTACCGGTGTAAGAAGTGTAAGGGAGCCCTCCTGGACTCGTACAAAATGCGGAAGCATCGGAAGAGATGTGAAGGGAAGATGGAAACCTGTAGGTTGTGCCAAAAGAAATTTCCTTCCTTTAAACAGCTGGCTCATCATGCAGAAATTTGTAATGAAGATCAGATGAAAAAAGGTGGAGAGGAAGGCATGGACTGTAATGAAGCTGATGTTATTACAGAAGAAACTGTTCTGGAGAATGAAGATGCAGATCATGAAGCTGTAGATAGTGATGCTGTAGATCATAAAGCTGCAGATATTAAAGATATAGATCAAGCAGCTGTAGATCATGGATATAGAGTTCATGATGGTACAGATCAGACAGCAGATCAGTTTACCACTGCAGATCATAGGGCTGCTGATCATAAACCTGCAGATCAGAATGAAGCAGATCATGGTTCCAGCGTAGAAATAGAATTGGACAGCAGACCTGTCAAGGCTGAAATAAGAGAACTAAGAGGTCAAGCAGAAGAATTTGCTCATGGAGATGGTAAAAAGAGACCACCTGAGAATGCAATAGAAACAGATCAAGTGTCACAACCTTTAGTCGAAGACAGCAGTGTAGTTCGCTGTAAGGTGTGTGAAAGAGAACTACCTATATCTCTTAGATATCATGGAAGAGCATGCAAAATATCTTCGGAGTATTGCAAGGCCTGTCTGAACATGGTAAGAACTAAGAATTTGCCCCCTCATGAGAACAGTGCAGCATCTAAGAATGGCTCGCTTCATAAAAGAACTTTGCCCACAGAGAGTAGCTCATCAAATGAAGAAACTTATGAGAATGCTGGCAGTGAACCATCAAAAAAGAAGCACAAGGAAGAGCAAACAAATGGTGAAACATGTGGGGCTTGTGGAAAATGGTTTAAAAACTTTAAGAAATTAGAAAAACATGCAGCAAGGTGTGACGGTGTCAGGGATAAGCATGATAAAGGAGCTTGTCCAGAAGAACAACCAAATGAGGAAATTAACTTGGACTGGAAATATCCTACAGTTCATCGGTGCCCGAAATGTTACAAGAAGTTTGTCAAGAAGAAGAAGTTAAAAAAGCATGTGAAATCATGTCTGTGGATTCAAGAGGGCACTCCTGCAGAAGCTTGTGAAGATTCAATTGCTCTTGTGGATGATGCACAATCAGGGCTTGAAGATGAGCTTCTGTTGTCCACTGTGAAAAATGTAAATATGTTTTCTGAAGACTCATCAGGTAGAGAAGATGCCCCTGATACTGTTGACCATAAGCCTGGTACCTATCTAGTAGATACCATGAAATCATCTAGTGAGAACAGCAAGGTAGAACCCATGTCTGGACCAATAGCTACCCTTGAGAAAAAGGACAAAGGAGAGTCCACACAAAGTATCAATGACATACCCAAGAAGTCATCTGAAGAGGCCAGAGAACAGGTGTGTGTCACCAATGGAAGCTTGCCATCACATGAGAACAAGATATCCATCACTGAGCACAGGATAACCTTAGACAGAGCAACTCATGAGAGAAGTAATATTGGAGCTTCTTGCAACCTTATCAGTGCCTCAGGAGTATCAGAGAAGCATATGCCTGTAGAGTCAGGCTATGACGTTGATAAGCATCATACAGAATCCATAGAGCAAGTCCAGGAGATGGAGACATCCCCCGGATTGAAGTGTGATGAAGGAACAAAGAAGAACTTTGATCCTTCAATTGCATCAGCACAAGTGACTTTGGGTGAAAGTGAGACAAACACTTCTACATTTCAACCTGCCATGGTAGTTCCTGGTCAGGATGAATCAGTTTCAATAGGCACTTCACTGGATTCTGTGTCACAAGAACACTTATCACAAGGAAATGCATCAGGGACATTACTTGGAGAAAATTTGACACCATCTTCTTCATTTTCTGATAATAATAGAAGGAAAAATGTACTGTCATTTACCCAGGCTGAGCATAAAATGGAAATGGACCAAGGAATAGAAAATGCAAAGACTGGTCCATCATCACCATTAGCATCATCTTTACCAGCAGGGGTAGAAGTAAAGGAAGATCAACTTATGGTAAGGAAGTCCACATCAACTTGTCCAGAGATTAATAACAAAGAATCAGCTAACCAGGGAGAACAGATGCAAGGAATGGTGTGTCACAGAGGTGGTGAAGACACTGAGCCATGTTCTATGGATGAAGGAATCATGAAATCAGCAGAACCTGAGCTGGTATTAGAAGTTGTTGATAAGGCTAAGTCACTACCTGTTGTTGAAGAAGCTGCAGAGCAACTTCCTGGACAGTCCACAGGTGATGAAGATACAAGAGGATCAGTGTCTCAGTCATCATACTTGCAAGGAGTCCACGTAGCTCAAGCAATGCCAACAACTGCACCTACACATCAAGAGCCTGCTCAAACAGTATCATTCCAAGATAATACAATGAATGCTACCCAGGCGGCAGTTGAGGCAATAAAGGAAGAGAGCAGTATGGAGGTGGAATACGCCATGAGTTTAGAGACCATCAAAACTATAACCCTTGAATGTGATGCCATCCCAGGCCACCACTGCGTCTACTGCGCTGCAGAATTTCCATCCAGAAATGATCTGTGGAAGCATGCTCGAGCTTGCCGTGACAACCACCTGATGGTGATAGCTAGTCGTGTCAGCGGGAAGAAGGAATACCGGCTGGTTGAGAAGCCAGTCAGTTGTGGTAATGTTCCATGGCAGGTACTAAATGATTATACAAAAAAGGAGGCCATGGTTATGAAAACGGATATGGGAATAGATCTCAACTGTGTTGTACCTGCTGTAGGCTACAGACCACCACCCAACAAACCTGATCCAGAGCCTATCAAGAACAAGAAGAGGAAGAAGAAAAAGAAAAGTAAGGTTAAAGAAGATATAGAGAAAGAAAAGAAGAGAAAGATTGAGAGAAAGAAGAGAAAGGTAAGGGAGAGACAGAGAGAAAAGCTCCGTGTGCAGGCCAAATTGCAACAGCTTGAACAGAACAATGTGAAAAAATTCAGAGATAAAGAACAACAGAAAACACACACATGTGAACTGTGTAATCGATCTTTTCACTCCAGAGAAAAGTTTGAAAAGCACAAAGTTGGTCATGTGTCTACACCGCATAAGAAGACACTTGCAGTTTGTGTGGAGAAACTAAAGGTGGAAGAAATAGAAGATCACAAAAAATCCAAGTCAACAACAAAACATCCAGCCATGGCCAAGTTAAAAGAAAAAGAATCATCAAAAAAGAAACATTCAAAGGTGGCTGAAAATCAGTCGGTTACCGAGAAGAAAACCATTAAGAAGAGGCCTCCTGGAAAGGAGGAGAAAGAACACCTATATATAGATGTGGAGAGTATTGATGAAAGTGACAAGATTATAGCAAAAGCACATAGCAAGAAAAACTCTTCTAGAGAAACACTACAGAGTATAAAACCTTCCAATTCTGTACCAACTATTGGATCCCTTAGGACTGTCTCTGGGAGTATGGAAGGCATTCAGGAAGCAGGTACAGGAAGCTCTCATGTGAAATCTAAAGGGACAACATGGAAGAAAAATGAATTTGGTGTCCAGTTTCCAGTGGTTATTGAGGTAGAGTGTCCTGATTGTCAGATGAAGTTTAGTCACCAGTCCACATTGGATAGACACAGGAGGCTACATAGAAAGTAGCTCAGTGAGTCTCAATATGATAGAGTTTCAAAGGTTTTAAATAGAAGCTGTTTTATGCAATAATCTCTGTATTATCATCATTATTATCATGACACCATTGCTTTCGTTTTATCATTATCATTGCTTTCATTGTCTGAATCATCATCATCATCACCATCATTACCATTATCATCACCATCATCACTGTCATCGTCACCATCATCACTGTCATCATCATCATCATCATCATTGCCATCAGCATCATCATCATCATCATCATTGTTACAAAGGTTCACAACCATCATCATTGGTAAATTTTTGTAGTACAGTGGAACCTCGTTATAAAGAACACTGTTATAACAATGTAATATTGCTGGTCCCACTTCTCTGTACATGTATTCTATTGTTTATTAGCCTTGATATAACAAGGTTTCAATATAAAGAGGTACATGTAATTTCCTTGGTCCCAAGGAGTTTGTTATAACAAGGTTTCACTGTACACGTACATGTATGTGTTTCTTTTACATAATTGTTGAAAACAATCTTTTTATTTTGCAGTTTAATAAGCAATGTACAATGATAGCAAGTGCCACATTAATGAAGAAAAGGAAAATACCAAATATTTTCCCTGGCATGCGGTCATTTGAATTATTTTATAGCTCTTGGGACTCTTTACTTTACTCCAATTCAATGTAGTTTAGTATCAAAGAAATAAAATAATTCTGTTTCATTGATAAGGCTATCTTGCAACCATTGTACTTGGTCTCAAATGCATTGTGTGGTATGTCCAAAAAATCCTGCAAAACTGTCTTTGATAAGCTTACACCGAGTTGCTTATATAATCTGTACACCAATTTAGTGTAATATACATGTTGTATATAAGATATCAATATGTAATATATATCTTGGGTTAAATTGTAAGGTACATGTACTGGCGACCTCTTCCAGATATGGACAAAATGAACTTTTCATGTTTTGTGCGGTTCCATGCAATGTGTCCCGTACAACATATGTTTTTTTTCACATATTTCATCAAAAAATGAAAAATCTTTAATGGTATTTTCTGGTATCACCACCTATAGTCATGGTGATATCAAGAGATTTTTTGTTTAAATGGATGAAATATATGGATAAATGTCATATGTTGTATGGGACAGTCTGCACAGAATCACCCTTTTGAGTGTGAATGTGATTGAAAATTGCCTCTGGGCCCCGTCTTATAAAGAGTTGTGATTGATTCGAATCGATCGCAAGTCCTCCAATCAATCACAAATTTCCGATCTCTTATCTCTTAAGTACAGAGTTGCAATTGATATCAATTGCAAATTATTTGCAATCAATCGCAACTCTGTTTAATTGTGTATGAAAAAATAATTACAAAGGGATGTATCATTGATTGTTGTACATGTAGAACGACAGACCATGTTTTAAAGATACTGTATAAGACATAAATTTCGCGGCCATAAATTTTCACGAATAGGACTAACCAGACTATTTCGCGAGTGGTTGAATTCACGGTCGGAAATTTCTCAAATCTACAAACAGTGGTGATGATGTACTTTTGCAAAGCGAAGTGGTGAATTTCTGACCAGGAGACAACAAATTCAACTGACTTCTTATGTTGGCAATATTTTGGCGTGTTGTTAAATTCGCGAAAATAAAACCCCCACGAAATATATGGCGTATACAGTATTAGTTTGATTATATTTCTTTAACTCCCTTGTTTTATGATTGAAACAGCAGTCATTTCCTAAACTTCACTATTTCATTTTTAAAAGGAAAGCAACATTTCAAGAAAGCCTTGAAGGTAAAGTTGAGTTGTGGTCATGCATTCTCATTGTGAAAGAAACTGTATTAAAACAATTAGGAAAGGTTGATCATGTCTACATAAGAAATGGTGTATACTTTGTGGTTTTGGAATCATCAAAATGATAAGAAAATTGACCCAATCTCGCTGAACAGCACATGCACTCCACACAGAAATGGGTATATGGGACTGCACACACCTGAGGCATGAATGTTTGGCCCGAACATTTCAGCTTTCACCACCCCCAAGAGCACCAATAATGGCAGTAATTAGATTCATTTTTGCTTCTTTGATCTTCCTCAAGCACTATTGCAAGATTATAAGCAAAGTTGGTAGGTATCATTCTTAAAGGAAGGAGACCTCAATTTCCTAAACAGGGTACCTTGCCCCCAAGGGGGATCAGCAGCAGCACCCCTGAAGTGCCCCTAATGTGAAAATGGGATTTTTAAATGCATGGTTGGGTTCTAACAAAATAGGTACGAGGATCTAAATTAATGCAAATAGGGTATCTAATCCTTAAGGAGGGAATGGAATAGGGGGGGGGGGGGCATTTCCCCCCCCCCCCAAGCATGTGACACCAAATTGACATTTTTCCTCCTTCTGTAAAACCTATTGCTAACTGTAGAATGTAACCAACCTAGGTAGGAATCATTCTTAGGGGAAGGAGACTTTAAATTGTTCAAGTATAATAGATCATTATCTTCAAGGGGTCTGATGGAGGGCCAGCACCCCAAAAGTGTCCCAATGGCAATTATTTCATGTACACATATTCTGCTTCTTTAAAACACAGCTTGATTTCAAATGAACTTCACCGTCCAGTAAATCTTAGTTGAAGGGGATTTGAGTTATACAAATGGGGTACCTGGCCCACACAGGGGTAGGGGGCTCAGGGCCAGGGGCAGCACCCCTTAAGTACCCCCAACCTTTGATTTTTCACCAAAATTTGCCCCGATAATTGCGCAATTAATGTAGGCGAGACTGCCCTCGGTATTTCCCTTGTTATCAAAATTGACAATTTTTTCAACTTTTCATCAAAATTCCAAACCATGTATTTTCTTTTCAAAGACATTACACCTTATTAAAACCATGTGTCACTAAAAGAAAAATATTATTGTTGCCAATTTGAAGAACAAAATGTGATCAATTTGAAGAACAAAATGTGATCAATTTAGCCCTTAAACAATTCCTCTCCTTAAAGGGTTAAAGTTTAGAATTCTGTCAGTTTACGATTTTGACGCAGAGAAATTGTCGCTGGAGCAGGGGTTGTACAACTGGAAAATCATCCTATATACATACGGTGGAAACTCACTATAACGATGACCTTCAGACCATCAAAATTATCTTTAATGTTATATCAGGAATCTCCTTATATCAGGGTACAAAAAACAAAAGAACATAAAGGCCTGGGACTGGAAAAATTACCTTGTTATATCAGGAAGAATCTTGTTATATCGTGCATTTTCATCCATTGCTCCTCGCCTGTGGAACTCACTCCCATCCTCTCTTTGTGAAAATGACAAACTAGAACACTTCAAATCTTGCTTCAAAACATACCTATTTCAGCAGGTGTGTAAATGATAACTTTATTGGAGGATCCTGCGCCTTTGAATGTTAACGGAAATATGGCGCCATACAAATGCTGTGAATTATCATCATCATCATATCATCATACTGTACGTTTGGTATATACATGTACATTTCATGTATGTAAATGTGTACAGATTATTTCCAATCTTCTGTAAATTCAGGACCCACTGTATTCTCAGATGTAAATAACCTGAATTGAAATTTATGCAATGTGCTACTCTACACTGCTGATAACATTGAAATCTCAAATACAAACTGTATATAGCTCTACACTGCCAGTATTGATTTTGTATACAAATGTACTTGTACATAATATTATTATGTGTATGTATTGTGACTGTGGGTGCAAAAGATTCATATTGCTTTAAGTAGCTGAGTGTGTTTGTCAAAGAACTACATGTAGAATTGTTGGTTATTATGCAAATATTCAACATTACAAAATGTAGTGGCTTGATGAATATTAGCAATATTATGAACAGATTACATACAAATACATGTGTACATGTATTTCGCTTTTGAAGTTATTTTTTTATTTTTATTTATCTGCGAAAATATATAGCACAGTAGGAGAGTTAGGGGACAGCTAATAAGTCGCTGCATTGTTTGTAAATTGATAGACATGAAGTTTTGAGAGTATTTGTTTTACACAGTAACACTGATGTCACAGAGGATCCATTCTTATTCATTTCTTTTTTTTGTTCCAGAATGTATCTTTCAAAGTCCTACATAATGTTTGTATTTAGGAAATATGTCTATAATTGGCAAGTCTCCATGTCTATTGTTATCTGTATGTCTCTTTTATGTTTTAAAAGATATGTAAATTTTGCTAAGTGAAAGGAGTGGTTGAATTTGATGTACATGTAAATTGAGGGAATTATAACATGCTGAAATTAATACAAATACATGAAGTTAAGTAGTTTTTTTATTGTGTTGATGTAATTAGTTTCACTTACTCAGATTCAGAAAGGCATTGATTCATATCATTTAACACAGAGTTGACGCCCTTTTGGCTCTCACCAGACAAGGGTGTAGGAAGCTTTTTTGAAGTGGGGGGGGGGGCCTGAAGCAAATTTCAGGCAAGCAAAAAACAACCAACAAAAGCAAATTTTTTTTTTTTTTTTTTTTTTTTAAAGGTCAGCATTTTTACACTTAAAAAAAAAAAGAACAAAATACCAGACTTTTGGCCATAAAAGATTGGGAGGGGGGGGGGGGTGGAAGGATATTCCTGCTCACCCCCCCCCCCCCCCTCCCCCCACTTCCACGGTTCCTATGCCTATGTCACCAGATGATTTGAAGATGATGAACAGTCTTGGTAAAGGTCAAAGGAATCAGGAAATATTTTTTTTTAATTATAATATATATGAGGATAGAACACAACATCTATTCAAAAAGATTGCCCTGGAATGCCTGCATTTTCATAAAATCACATCTTTTGTGTAGATCATTGATCAATTATCCATCTCCAAAAGATTTCTTTTGTTATAGCAAATTATTAAATGGGTGAAATTGTTTCTGAACTCATGATTTACAAATACATGTACGGTTCTTTTGATGATGCTCATGATACAAAAATATTGTGAAAGAATAGTGTATTTAAAGGGATAACTGACATTTTTTTGAGAGATAACTCATGCCCATATTGTCCTCTTATAAGTTTCAAAGGTAATCTTGGACCATCTAGATGCACCCTGAAACACTTTCACCAAGTTTGTGACTTAAAGCTTTACCGACGTGTATATTACTTTTTTAAAAATCTGCCAACATATACAGGTATTACATGTATAAATACAGTGGAACTTTGTTACAAGAAACTTTTTCGGACCTTTGATATTACCTGGTTATATTTAAACCCAGTTATAATCAGGGCTTTAAACAAAAAAAAAAGTGGGACTGATAAAATTACCTTGTTAAGGTGACTAAAAATTGAGTTACAGTGATCTTTATGAGGTTCCACTTTATATGACAAAGAAAGAGAAGCAGGGAGAGAGATTGAGAGAGGGGGAGAGATAGTACATAAGAAGAGATTACCTTGTTAAATGAGAGTTATAATAGTGTTCTTTATAATGAGGTTCCACTTTACATGAAAGAGAAAGAAGCAGGGAGAGAGAGATTGAGAGAGAAGGAGAGACAGTACATAAGAAGAGATTACCTTGTTATAATGAGTTATAATGGTGTTCTTTATAACGAGGTTCCACTGTATAACAGTGATCTTTACAATGAGGTTCCACTTTAAAGAGAGAGAGAGAGGCAGGGAGAGAGATTGAGAGGGGAGGAGAGATAGTTCGGTAAAATGGTATCCTCAGTAGTGGATCTAGGATTTTGAGGGGGGGGGGGAGGTGGACAAGTACATGTGTCCCAAATATTTGACAAAAACAAAAGTTTTTTTTTTAAGCATAAAAGGGGGAAAAGAAAAAGTTCTCATCCGTGGGGGAGGGGGGTGGGGTTGTTGAGCACATACCCCCTACCACCAGCGTACCCCAGGGAGGGGGGGGGGGCAGGGGGGCAGAGTGCCCCCTGACAACTTTTGACAGAAAAAAATAAATTTCCCCTCCCCCCCCCCTTTTTTTTTTGTTGCTTGCTTGTCAGAGTATTCTGGACCCCCATAAAATCTGAACCCCCCACTGAGCGACTTTTGGATTGCTGGGGGAATTTTTTTTTTTTTTTTTTTTTTTTTTTTTTGCCAACCCGGGAGAATGTAAGATTCAGAGAGAGGTCAAACCAGGGAAATGTTTCCTGATCAAACATATAGTCCCGAGAGAATGGTATAAAGAGTGGTGTTAATGGTCGGATTCCAGGATTATTCAAAGGGGAGGGGGGGGGGAGGGGGACTCAAGAAAGAGAAGTTTTCCCGACGGTATTTCTTCCACAATTTTTTGGATCTCTTTGGCCCTCTCCAGGCGGGCGGTTTCAAAGGGTTTCAATGATCCTAAATACTAAAACCGTGAATACCTAACCTAAACCTAAATCCCTACTGCAATTACCCTTACCTTTATCCTATACATTTATCTTTGACCAAAAAAAAAAAGAAAAAAAAAGGGCCCAGAGATATTAATGATGGAGCATGTCGGACGCGGAGTATCCAGACGGACACAATTAGATTCTGATATTTTTCAGAATAAATATCTCTCTGACTGCATTACTTTTTTGATTATATCGAGCTATGTAACTGAAATCAAGTTTCAATTTCATTTTATATGACTTTCTACCAACAATAATATCAGAAACAACAGTAAAAGTAATAAACATGTACTTAAGGTGTAACAAACTTATATAGAGAGAATGAGAGCATATAGGCTAATATGTATTATAGTCTATGTAATCTATAAGTACAAAGTCAACTGTATTTTGAAGAGAGGCAAACGAGGAGAACTTGGTGAAATATGGCTTGTGAGATAAGGTCCCTCAGTATTTTTCTTATAAAGCTGTAACCAGGTTTCTTCTTCTTCTCCCCCCCCCCATCCCCCCCCCCCCCCCCCCCCCCCCGGTCTATGTGATCCTTTAGATGGCCATGCGATTTCATTTCTCGTGTCAGTAAAATGCAAAGGCAATTCGCAGAGCGCGTTGATAGAAATGGATATGGATAGCTCTGGCAATTCGCAAACAGCGCCATCTGAATCTGAATCTGAAATAATACTGCTCAACCAGGGAAAAAAACTCCCACCCGTCCCTGGCTCAACCAACAAAACTCCTGCGGAGTTTATGATGAATTAGTCCAATTATGAAAAAAAAATAATTAAAGATTAAAGATATTTAACTGATTCACTCACTTGAATGTTCGTACCCTACACCTCGACCCGCGCCCCCCTTTTTTTTTCTAGAAGTAGGCCTATTACGGTACGGTGAAAGAACTTTTCATATTCAGCAGGGCACTCACAATACAGTACGAAATTAAATTTATGATGCACAAGTTTAGATGGTTTAGATTGGACAATGTGCAAGTAATGCGTCATATTTTAGCAAACAGACTGAAATTAAATTTGGATAAAACTTTCTGCATGCTGTTTCAACCAAAAAATCAAAATATAAATCCTAATGAAATAGACGTAATTATTAATGGTTATACAATTCCGTATGTACACTCTACTAAATTTCTAGATGTTAAAATAGATGATAGATTAACATGGAAAGATCATATTAACGATGTGTCATGTAAAGTATCTAAAACATTAGGTGTAATGAATAGACTGAAACATATTGTACAATTGGATGTCCTTCTTAGTTTGTATTATACCATGATATTCCCTCATCTTAACTATTGTAATATTGTATGGGGAAATTATGCTGATTGTCATCTGAATAGATTAAAATTACTCCAAAAACGTGCAATAAGAATAATATCAAATTCAAAACCTCTAACACATATACAGCTCCATTGTTTACAAAATTTAAGTTATTGACTGTACATGAAATTAATAAACAACAAATTGCCATTTTTATGTATTCTTACTGCAATAATATCTTGCCAAAATTTTTAGAAAATTGCTTTATACAAAATAAATTACTCACCAGTCGTTCTACCGGACAAGCCAATAATATTTTTATCCCAAATTTGAAATATCAATTCTCACGTAATACAATCAAGTATGCCGGACCCAAATTATGGAACTCTAGGTTGTCCCACACTTTCACCTTTTAAACGAAAATATCAGCTGTATCTCCTGAAACTTTGATAATCTTCTTTTTGCCTCTCTTTGTTATGTCCTTTTGTTGTTTCTTTTTGATGTAGAATTAGTTTTCATATTTCACTGCTCTTAACAATAATTCATATTACATTTTGAAGTTTTTGCTATATTTCAATGTTTTGGGGGACTGACTTTAGATAGGTCAAATGGCCTCTGTCAGTCCCTCCACATTTTGATTTGTTTGATTTGTTTTGCTGCAATTTATTCTGTTTTCTAGTTTGAATGTACATGTATATACTTGTTCTTGATGTTTTTATTTCAATCAATTTGTGGAAAATAAATGAGCTAAATGAACTGATTAACTAGAAGAATGATCCCACTGGGAAAGGGATGAGGGTTTGTTTGTTTGTTGTTTTTTAGAGGTTAATTAAATGGTAAATCTACTCTTTTCAAGAGGAGAATAGGTGTGAACCGTGTGGGAATGTGGATATTATGGGGTGGGGGTGTGGAGCGTCGATGGGGTGGAGCCACTGATCTCTACGGAAAGAGATCAGTGGGTGGAGCATAGGGGTGGAGCTGTATACTCAACCTCATTGAAGGTGTCAAACATAGTTTGTCAAATATAATTTTTTTCCAAAATGACCAAGAACAAAAATGATATAAAAGGATAATATTTCTTCTCATAATATGAAACCCATTCTTATGAATAAAGACAAACTCATATACAAGTACTTTGTACTTTCCTTTATTCTCAGATATTCAATGCTAGACTAATAAATAATTTAGTATGATAGAAGACTAACTTTTTGTAAACATTCGGAACCTTAACCACTTGCTCCCCTATAATCGGAAAGACAATTCCGCCTACGCCTGCTTCCGAAGTTCAAGTATCCAGATTAACGAATTATTTACCAGAGGTCTTTTACACTGCCAGGACTGTTGATTGTGAGGTAAGTTAGCTGATTTTTTAAATCTTTTAAACGCATTTTACTAACTTAAAAACTTCATATGTAGGCCTACATGATTTGGTCATGTGTGAGTGCACGTTGCAATTGAATTGAAGCATTTCCAGCGCAGCGCTCCGAACCTCCGTTTCCAGCGCCCCAGCCCGCTCACGTTCTTACTCCCAGTCATGATCATGCCATGCAATCCCTGGAATGGATAGAAAGCTTTGACCTAGATCTACTTTATTTTCTCATGACTTTATGAACCATATAAAATTGTTTTACAATGAATTGTTATTCAAGTGGCAGATTTTGATAAAAGGAAGATGACTGAGTCATCACTGCCCCTGGTCCGATACAATAACCTTGCATGAGTGCCCCTGGTCATGATCTTGATTGATGGGAAACAGAGCAATGAATTGTAAGTTACATGTATTTCTTGCTCTGGGAAGATTTTTATCTATTTTAGGTCTATTTTTTTATTTATTTATAAATTGATTGATTGATTGATTTATTGATTTATTATTATTATTTTTACTATTATTATTATTATTATTATTATTATTGTTGTTATTATTATTATTATTTAGAGGTCTGTTTATTTATTTATTTATTCATTTTTTTAAAAATTTTTTTATTTATTTATTTTTTTTTGGGGGGGGGGGGGGGGGTTTGGGGTTGTTGTTGACTTGAAATCTCACCATTCTTACATGCCATCATCTTTGAATGACCGATGCAGCTATGAGGGTAGTGCATGATGTTGCGGGCAAAAGTGGCAAGATCTTTTCAATTTTTTACAATGATTAATTTTGATAAGGAGCGAACATTTGGGGTCAGGTTAACTCGGCACCAGGGCCAACTTGGACTTGGTGGCAATAACATTTCATGAGTTAAGTGCAAGCTACACAATTTACCACCAAATAGTCATAAATTTCATGTTTTATAGAATTTCACCTATTCAAAGTTTGAACATCAAGTTTTTAGTAATTATTTTACATATAACTCATGTAAAATAAAATTGAATGTAGGAGTTCTAAAAGACATGCATACATGTAATGCAAAAAATTGATGCAAGTATATTTGCCATCAATTCAGCTACCTTGGCAAACTTGCCATAATTTCTGCCAAGTCTTAGGTTGGCTCTAATAATAATGATAAACCATTCTTGTATAGCGTATATCATGTTGTGGTATAACAAGCTCCGGCAGCCGTAATCAGCGCACAATGCATTTCAAGGAATATATCCTGCCAGGTACCCATTTAATGCCTGGGTGGAAAGTGGCAACCGTGAATTAATGTCTTTCCTAGTACCGGGCTGAGATTCGAACCCTCAACCCTTGGATGGAGAGTCAAGTGAGTGAATTTACGATACCACGACACCTCCACTCCAGTTTAGCCTGGAATATTCGCATAGAAAAAACTGGAACTATGTGTAGGTATTAAAAAAAGCATCTAAGCATATTCCAAATAAAATGATCAGTAGCAGTGTGCAGTGTGCACCATCTGCAAAAATTTTCAAACTAGAAGGTGGCAGATGTATTCTAAAGAAGAAGATGACTAAATGATTTCACTGTTTTTTTTCAGATGTCTCGAGTTCAAGTTTCTATGAATTTGTGCACATAGCAAAGTGCATGTACCCATGTAAGAGTAAGACTTCATACTCTGCAAGGGCAGCATCAGGGTCTTACATGTCAGACATGCTACAAGTATCATTGTAATTGCCGATATAGTCTGGGGGCCTGTCCCAAAATAGTCACCGCATTTTGAGATTTGACCCCTTAAAGTTGCTTACCTCCCTTTCAGATGCACCATGTTAAAATATATTCATACAACGTACGGATATACGACGTATTGATATGAGAGCATTCAGACACAACTAACCGTTATATGATAATTATATGGCAGTATTCAGACCTTGCTCACTGTCAGGTTTCATGGGAAGCTAATGTATGTACCAGTCTCTTCCTTGCGCAGTATGAACTTTGCGCGGGTTTTGCGCATTGTGTTTATATAAGCCCTGCCAACTTATACAACGTATGAATATGAGAGCATTCAGACACAAATATACGTCGTATGAATATAGGATCATCGTACAAAATGATGCTTTTAGCATTGTTTCGATATACGATGTATGAGATATGACGTATCAATATAAGAGCATTCATACACATAAAAACGTCCTATATCCATACAAAAAATCTCTAGTCTGAAAGGGGGGTTAGACCATCCACACCATTCACAAAAAGCTTGTCAGCCCGAAAGGAGTCGCCGGGTTTGGCCCCCAGAATCCCCCAAAAGGGCCCCAAAGTTGGGTCGATTTCAACCCATCTAACATATGCACCATACTTTGTCAGAAGAAAGCTTTATTACTTTACATTACCAAAACACAAAAACTGACAAATATTTTCTGTCGGGATGGGTTGTCAGACGGCCCCTAAAAATTGGAGCAAATTTGTCCTCTTAAAGGGAAAGTTCACCCCGAAGAATACTTGAGTTTAAAAAATGCAGAAAAAATAAAGAAAAATATTGGCGAAAGTTTGGACAAAATCCGTTAAAGAATAACGGAGTTATGGACTTTTGAAGTTTTGATTTTGTGACGTCACATGCGAGCAGCTCCTCTATTATGTAATGTGATAAATATTCCATAAAATACAGTTTTCTCAGAAAATTTAGAATATTTTCGTCTGTGCATTTGATATATTGTCAGAAATGTTATTCAATACTAGATTCTGAAAAGAAACAATATTAATTTATCGTGGAACGTAAAAAAAATGCGAATATATGGAATATTTATTATATGACCAATGGGCAGCTGCTCGCATGTGACGTCACGAATCCAAAACTTTAAATACTCATAACTCTTTTATTATTTGACCGATTTTCATCAAACCTTCGCCAATATTTTTCTTTATTTTTTCTGCATTTTTTAAACTCAAGTAATCTTCAGGGTGAACTTCCCCTTTAAGGCCCATGAACCAAATTTCGTCAGAAGGAAGAGGTATGGGTGTACATTTGAAGACAGGCAAATGTTCCCCCCACCTTTTTGAAGATAGGCGAATGGCCCCCCCCCCTCCCCCACCATTTTGAATAACCTTTTTTTTTTGTTGCTTGTCAGAGAATTTCGGAGGCAAATGTCCCCCACCTTTTTGAATAACCTTTTTTTTTTTGCTTGTCAGAGAATTTTATTTTAGAGGCGAATGTCCTCCCCCCCTTTTTGAATAACCTTTTTTTTTTTTTTTTGCTTGTCAGGGAATTTTGGAGGCGAATGTCCCCCCCAAATTTCAAAATGGATTTGCGCCACTGAGTACAATCTTGAGTATTGTAACTTGCTTAGGGTGCAGTTTGGTGTCAAATGAGCTTTCCAATTATAAGTTATTAAATTGTGAAAATTGTACATGTAATCGTTTTTCAAAAGAAGTAAAATGATGTTGTCAGGATTATATAAACACACCCATTGTTTGACAAGGGATAATAGCAAGCTTGCAAGGTATTTGTGTAATAAACACATGAATGGTAAATTTCAGCATAGCAGCCACATAGCCTAGATACTTACAAGCTCCTCTGTATTGGTAATGTATAGTCATACACCTTCCTTCCAGATGACAAAGTTTGCTGTACATGTTAGATGGGTTGAAATTGACCCAATTTTGATACCCTTTGGGGGGGGGGGGGCCTCTGGAGGCCAAACCCAGCGGGCTTCGTTCAGGCTGATAATCTCTTTGTGAATGACATGAATGGTCTAAGTAACTTTAAGAGGTCAAATCTCATGTAAAATGGGGTGACTATTTCAGGACAGGCTCCTGGCCTTACATTAACAGAGCTGCACAGATCATTAGAGTCAAGTGTCTTATGCATGACAATATATAATATGCATATTATTCACGCTGTTGCATGATAAGTATTGTTATTGATTTCTGTCACACAAACCATGCATCTGGATAAACCATCCATCAGAAAAAAATGACATCAAGTTACAGTTCCTGCAAAGTGAAGTACAGTAGTATACTAATCGTAGGTTCTTGCAGTGAATGGCATGCTGCCAATTATCTGAATTTCCCTTCATGGAAATTGGTTTCAGGTTGAATGAGGTTTAGGGTTTACATCACTATTGTGGATACGGTCCTAGCTAGCCTGGCCTACAGTATGTCTGATGTAAGGGTATAAGACATGGCGGCCTACTTTAGACCTGTGTAAATTGTGACAGTTGCTGAAGACATGAAACAGACATGAGACCTACATGTTAACTTCTTTCTAACATAAATCCTTAATCCTAATTTTTGTCTTATTCAATCCTTTTGATAACATTGTCCTTCAATACTCACAAAGAAGAAGACAAATAGAGCTGACTTTTGCTGAAAGCATACTGTTTTAAACAGAGATTTTTATCATTACATCTCATTGTAGGCGCGTGCTAGAGCGCACTATCCCTTGTAATGAGAACTGGGTCTATTAAGATGAATGCAAAAAAAAAAAAAAAATAAGCGTAAATAGTGTAATAGGTTTTTAAAAAAAAATTGAATGATAAATAATATTAAAGTATTTCAGCCAAGTACAAAAAATTTTCTTAAAATATCTAATTTCTTTCTTATGCTTAAAAGAAAATAAAAAATGCCTTGTGGTATTTAATTCTTTATTTAAGGTTTGGCAAGTGTTAATTCTTGTCCACATACATACATATACCAGGGAAGTGTTCTAGACTTCCCTGCATGTACATTATTCCTTCTGTAGTTGGGTCCAGTCCAAGTGATACTGCGTATTCACACTGAAACAAACAAGACCTGTCCATTATACTATGGGAATGTAGGTCCACAATAGACCTGTTGTAAACTTCATAGGAGCTGACCTCACCTTCAAAGGATGTCGTCTTTTATTTATCTGTGACATAACAATACCAGGAGATTATCAATGAATGAGATATTCTAGCTAGTAGCTATATAGTAAAGCATGTAAATGCTCAGTGTGTTTTGTCTTCTAAACTCAATGACCAGCACTTACAGGAAGCATGATCATATCCTTCAGCTTCTGTATTTTATAACTCTAGGTCAATTCTGAAAACCTGAAAGAACAGTACAGTACTTTTGTGTGGGAAATCATTCAGTTTTGTTTGTGTTTTCTTTATCTACATGTACTGTAATACTATACAGTTATCACCTTTTTGGCTGATTTTCAATATATTCAAAAATTCTTTTAGTTACATTAAGCAATTTTATCCATATTATAACCATGCTTCATGTCATGGATACTAATTGCAGCTCCACATCTCTTCTTTGGCGTAAGTGATGATTTGTTTGGTAGTTTATATCAAGCTGACAGATGAGCACTTGGTACTTGGTAGATTTGGTAAATGGTCCTCCTAAATATTCCTCAATGAATTTTGACTGGAGGTGGTGGTGTTGAAAAAGGGCTGCCTTAAAATTTAGTTGCATCAGGCTGCTTAACTATAATTGAGGGATGCAGTTCATTCCATGTTTTAATTATGCGGGGGGGGGGGGGGGGGGGGAAGGAACACTTGACTTTGATGCAGATATTATAATTGAATTGAATACCCACATCTGCTTCTAAAAGCCTTAGGCTTGGTATACAGTACCATGTAGTTATGGTAGATTGATTGTAATTTATATTGTTGTTTTTGTGTATTGTAAATGTAATACTTTTGTTTCCAGGGTTGGTGACATTTTTATTAAGCAAAAACAGATTTGCTTTCACTTCATTTTCTTCAACAAGAACAAAAAAGATGTTTAAGTTTTTGAAAATAAGTTTAAATCAGTGTGAATACTGATTCAAATAGAATCAAATGTATTGTTTTTGCATCATCCAATCAAAATTTCTGTCTATTGCATACTGTAACGAGCATGTATTATCCAATTGTGAATACAGACTAACACCACACAGGTCTCTGTTAAGGTGAACTAATGAATAATATGTACACAATGTGTCATCACAGACAGCAAATTCATTAGCAATAGAAGGAAATTAATTCAGCATGAAAATATCATGATCGGTATCTATTTCAAACATGGTTTGAAGGCTAATTTGAAAGGATAATGTTTACCATAGTAGAGCAAGGCAATGTATACAATTAGGTGATGCAATGTAAATGAAAAGTGCATTCCCTTGTATATTTGTATTTCCTCATTTAAAGTGTAGCAGTCCTTTGTATTTTTTGCACAGTATTTTGCACAGCATTTTGATAACATAAAAAAAATGAATGACTTCCATTTTAAGTGAGACATCATTAATTTCACACACCATGATTATGATTTCAGCAAATTTCCCTTTCCTGTTTACAATGATTAGATTTGAATGATCAGTTCATCATTGATACTACTACTTTCTGTAGGCCTACTTTGATGTTTGAAAACATGATCAGTCATAAACATTTTTTGTACCAAAATTCATAATTTCTTTTAAAGGGAAAGTCCACCCTGATTACAAGTTGATTTTAAAAGAAGCAGAAAGATCAGAAAGAAACAAATCAGTGAAGGTTTCAGGAAAATATGATAAGAAATAAGGAAGGTATGGATTTTTGAAGTTGTAATCAATCAAACACAAATGGGCGACTCCCTGATGTATCTTCACTATCTTGTGACCTCTTCTCCCATTTGCCCTGTACCCCAAATATCATTAATTTTCATTTTCTCTGCAGAAAATGTTCAATCATACATGCACCTTGGATAAATCATTGCTCATATGTTTTTACACAAAACCTTTATGAATCAAATTTATTCCTTCATCAAAAACTAAGAAAATGAAAATTTATGAGATTTTCTGTACTGAGCAAATGGAAGAGGAGCTCGCAAGATACGTCACTGCATAGCCAATTTGTGTTTGGATGATTACAACTTTAAAAGTTCATAACTTTCTTATTTCTTGTCGGATTTTGCTCAAACTTTCACTAATTTGTTTCTCTCATTTTGTTTCTTTCCCTTTATAGAATCTTTTATTTAATTGCATATGCTCATCTATCATTTGCCTCAGGCTTCATTTTGTCAAACATATTGGATTATAGGACTATGGTTACTACAGCTGTAGTTGGTTTTGGTTAGGATTAGGGTTAGTTGCCTACATTGTAGGTGGTTAGGGATATTGGTCCAGGATTGAAGTTACATGTACAGGAATTTTGTAAGTGATAGAAATAAGCCCGTTCGTAATTGTAGTACATGGTACAAATGACCCTGAAATGACCCCAATTTGTACGCGTACGCGTATCTGTTTTGGTGGACGCGCTACTTGTTTTACATGTAAAATCATACTGGTGCGCGAATCATGGTGCGCACACTATGAAAGCTTATAGCTCTAGATCAATTGTACTCGGTACAGATGACATTTATCTACACATGCACAAATCGTAATTACAAACTGGCTCATTGATTGTGGAACAAATTGTTGCCATATCCTATGTTGTACAATCTTGACAAGCCAGGTTCACACGATGGGAGCTAAACTTGTAAGTTTCGCTTGTAGTTTCAAAACTTTAAGTTAGCTTGTAGTTATCTTGTAACTATTTCACAGACCGTATGAACAGACTCGTAGTTTTGAAACTTTGAGTTAACTTGTAGTTCTAGCAGCGGGGGGGGGGGGGGGGGGGGGGGGGGGGGGGGGTCCTCTGTCGCAGTTTCGGACCATGTGGACGGAATAAACTTTCGCAAGTTTCGCAAGCTCGTAGTTAATGATGACATCTCTGTTCATGTTAAACTTACGGGTCATACCCTTAGCATGAATTATGAACACAGAAACTGTATGTATACTGTACACACAATCGGTATCTACTTCTGGTGTTACAATGACGATCGCTCGGCTTGTAGTTTCAGAACAACGAGCATCATTATTTCGAGCCCTTGTGAACCCTCGTCGTGGTTAGTGAGTTGTTGTTTCGTCAACTTAAAGTTTCGTAACCACAAGTCCTGTATAAACGTAGCTACAGTTATTGACTTTTGTAGTGTTTGCAAGCCTGTTGTCATGAAATAAGCTCTTTGATGTCACTGTGGTATCCCTGTTACCAGTCAATCAAACAAGATTAATGATCGTTTGCTCAACATCTTGTAACCTGAACAGAGTGTTCCTTTCACAGTAGAACAAGTTTCAATCGTCAAATCCATGCACCATACAAATTGTCTTGTTCCTGTCAAAGGATTTACGTTTGAGTGATTCATCATGACAATAAACTTGTATACAATTGTGATTCATTCAAAACTAGAATGCTCTGTTGCCTGGAATAGGGGGGGGGGGGGGAACTAATTCCCAAACTATGAAACAACCTGTTCCAAGCACTGTGCATGTACTGTGCTGTTATTCTAGAAGCTGTAGAGCAGCACCATTCAAAGTGTACACTGCTCCTTCTGCCTCAGGGTACTTTGTTTGAAAAGTTAACAATATTTTGACCTGATCTGGAATATTCTATGGTTATTGTGCCAAGATCAAGGGTACAGATGTCGATTTTATGTAAGTTTCAAAATCATTTCTTTGAGTTCAGTACAAGAAGGCCTACAGTAGCTCACAATTTGAATACCATGCACTACATGTATGTCTTTGTGTAGCTTTGGTTATCAGAGGTAAAACCCTACAAATTTGTACAATTGTATGTTAAAATGTAATAAATTTGCAGCTTGTTTATATGCATGCTAGTCGTAAAATACCAGAATTTAATTTTAAAGCTCTGTGTTTATCAGATTGTAAGAGCTTTTCTTCAGAACATCAAAATTTAAATAAAAATATCTGTAAGCTTTAACCTTTTCATGACTACATGCCACATTTTGTGGATTGGCTCAATGACTTTTGATTCAGAGCTCTATAAAATATCCCAGATGCATGAGTAGAAAGAGCAAAAAAAAAAAAAAAAAAATTTCACACACACTGTCCATTTTTGTTGCATGACCATATTGCATTTGATGCCAGGAATTTAAAAAAAGAGAATAAGCTTTAAAATTGAGAGGTTCAAAATCATTGTTTCAATTATCAAAATTGGCCATTTTTTCAACTTTTTGACCAATTTCCTAAGTATATTGTTTTCAAAGACATTATATTTTATTAGAACCATGTAGTTCTGAAGAAAAGTATTACTGTTACCCCAACTGAAGAACAAAATGTGATCAATTTCGCCTTTAAAGAGAAGGGTGAGTTCTGGGAAAGGTGAAAAAATAATTTATGAGCTTTCTAATTACTTTTATGTCAGTTTGGAAGAACATCATAGTAGAAATGTCCCCTGAAAAGGCTTGCTCTTCAACTGCCCTCATATGAGAAGAAATAGCTGAAATGTTAGGGCTGAACATTCATGTCTCGTGTGTGTGCAGTCCCATATGGCCATTTCTGTGCACAGTGCATGTGCTTTGCAACGAGATTGGGTCAATTTCTTATCATTTTGATGATTCCAAAACCTCAGAGTATACTCCAGTTGTTATGTAGACATGGTTAACCTTTTCCAATTGCTTTGAGACAGTTCCTTTCACAATGTAATCACATGACCAGGACTCATCTTTATCTTTAAATAATTCCTGTCCTAAAAATGGTTAACGACTATATTGAGTAGTCATGTAGTGCCTCAGTATGTAGTCAATTCATATAACTCTATGAATTATTTATGAATATAGAATGTATTTGTGTATGAATTATTTATGAATATAGAATGTGCATGTCATTACCACTCGACACCACTCAACATCATCCAACACCACAAAGTGTGAAGTGAAATTAGATCAGCCTTCATGTATGAAGGATTACTACTCATTAGCTGCTCCATTTCATTTTTTGAAGAAGCATATTAAAGGTTGTACAGAGGCAGAAATGATAATACTCACATTTGTAAGGAAATACAATGTGATCCTATTCACATTTTAGATTTTGGAAATAGATTTCAAAAAGCTGTTTCCTTGAAATCGATTTCTTTGTAATTTTATGCTTGCAGGAGTTACATTAAAGGAGAATGAAACCCTGGGGAAAAATCAATTTTAATGAAAAGAGAGGATAGAGAGAACCATTTTTTTAAAGTTCCATTGAAATCAGTTACGAAATGAGAAAGTTATGGAAGTTTGAAAAGTCTCAATTTACTTTCTATGGCGATCCTCAAATCGGCAATGTTGCTTCAAAGTGGCAGTTTTAGTAGTACAACTCTCCATATGTTTTGTACACAAAATTTCATATTTTTCCCATTATCTCTCAAGGTGCAGCTTGTCTCCTTCTTAGCTCAAGATATATCGTGGGAAAATGTATTTGACACAACATATGTTGAGTTCACATAAAGACAAGCAGCATCTTTAGAGATAAAGGAGAAAATATGAAATTTTGTGTACAAAACATATTGAGAGTTGTACTACTAAACCTGCCACTTTGAAGCAACATTGCCAATTTGAGGATCGCCATAGAAAGTAAATTGAGACTTTTCAAACTTTCATAACTTTTTCGTTTCGTAACCGATTTAGATGGAACTCTTTAAAAATTGTCTCTCTCTATCCTCTCTTTTCATTAAAATGGATATTTCCCCAGGGTTTCATTCTCCTTTAACAAAATACAATGAATTGAATGAAAGGTAACTTACATTAGGTACAAACTGTACATGCAGCAAAGCAAAACAAAGTGGCACAAAAAGGCACATCCAGAATGTAAACTGCAAAATACAGTGTACATGTAGTTTATAATTGTGGTGAATAAAAAGTTGTAATTTGACATAATATGATGACACTTCTGTTAATACAGTGAAACCTGTCTATAAAGACCGCTCAAGGGAGACAAGAAAAGCGGTCTTTATGAGCAGGTGGTCTTTATGTACAGGTTCCTTTAATACACATTTCAATGAGAAACACTCTTCAAGGGAAACAAAAATTGTGGTCTTTATACAGGTGGTCGCTAAAGCAGGTTTGACTGTATTATTCCTAACTAAGTTTGCAAAGGTATTTTTACCCTCTCTGGATCCGCCCCTGATATTTAAATTGGAGCCTAACTGGGTTTTAAATGGGGGGAAAATAGTGCATGTACTTGATTGTCAATATGTCACAGGTGACATATTTTTTCTCTAATAAAAGATCCGAAGGAGCTCAGTTGAACCATGACCTTACGTTTTCAAGTTGATCCTGGCAAACTAGGCCAGATATCAAGGTTCATGGTTCAAGTACATGTGAAAAAATGTAGAACCTGTTAATCTATGTAAATTCCTTGAAAGAATTTCTAATGGGGGAGGGGGAGAGATGTGCCGTTTTAGGTAAGACAGATGATGGGAGTTATAGAATGATCCTGTTATAGCCTTCCTGGGATTTATCGCTATTTAAAGTGACAAGTGTGATGACTAATTGATGCAAAACTCTTGTGTTATCAATAGATGAAAGCAGAGTAAATATTCAAACATGTTAATTTACATTTATTTTGTAGAGTACATAATTACATGTATGTCAAGAGACTGATCGTATCAGGGAGGGTAGTCAAACATCAGTTGTAAAGATTTTTATCACTCTTTTTATCATGTCTACACTGTAGGCTAGGGGATTGAACATTACAATCATTTCATTTTAATGGGCTGGAATATTGTTAGTGGAAGTCTTGCCGTGTTGGCCTATCATATAATTCTATTTTTATACATGACACGATGGATGTCAATTGAACAATTTGAAATGCTGGCAAGTCGAATATGCTGTGTCTTCCTTCAGATGCTTGAGGAAATATCTACTTGATCTGGTGAAACAGAAAACTATAGAATGATGTAAAAGGGCCAAATGGGGTAGAGGGCACTTATACACATGTACAAGCTTATCTGAAGATAACCTTGTACTCCAGACTAGCTTTTACGAATGAATTGGCTTCAATAGCTCTTGTGTGTATCAGCGGGCCTTTTTCCAGTCTAGATCATTCATACATGAGAGGAAAATAATTATTTAAAATTTCACTTTCAATTCTGAATTCCCAAATTTGTGGCACAGTAAGAGTTAAAGAGTCCCCTAATCAGTTAATTTAGCAAAATAAGAAAATTAAAATTTGCTTTAATAAAGCAATTTTGTTGTCTGTTTTTGACTGCTACAACAGTGAATGTTGGACACAGTCCCACATGGGCAAGGGCCTATGAGTGGTAGAGGGTAAAGAAAATGAGAATGAATTATGATTTTTTTTAAAGTATTAGTGATGGTTTGCACACTCTCCACAATAGGGAATACAAAATGTACATGTAGATCACATTACATGTGATTTATATATCCAGGAAAAGGAATCAGCATTCCCATTTTCTGCATAGTGTAAAAATCAATAGAACTGTAAACCCAAGTACAGGTTACAGAGACAATACAAATATGTTGGACTGGTTATATATTGTAGTCTAAAAGTGCAGACTCTGTTTAAAGCTAACCAAGCAAAACTTGTCTTACATGTGTCTGTCACTACCACCTCAGGATGATAATGCATTTTATACAACTAAACTGGTATTGCACGTACATGTCATCGATCTCTACCATGTGGATATTGTACGCACGGCTCTATGCGAGCAGTTGATGCAGCCGTACAACCAAAATTAGGAGCCCTACACTCAAATGCTGTATGTGGGACACCGTGTACTGTGTACGATCCCAGTGTACTTCAAAAAAACTCCTATGCAAATGATACGTGATTGGATTTTTGATAAAAAAAATTTATTTTACCAATTGTCACATTAAAGTGTCTTTAGAATTCTTAAAGTACACATTCAAAGAAAATCACAAATATGATAAATAATGTATCACTAGAAACTGGCAAGTTAACCGATAGCAATCGTATCAGTTTAAAGTCAACTACATATCAGGTAATTAAACAATAATACAAATAAAACTACCTCCCAGCATCTGCGATATACAAGTGCTTCGCCAAAAAAATAACAATGTTTCAATGACGTCAATAAAGGGAACAATCCTGTCCAAGCAGACGACGTCCCATAAAGAATGAACATAAGTGCAGTGCAGTTATTTCTCAAATTATAAAGAATTTAGTGTATTCAAACGTGCCCATATTTCACACCATTCTAAAATGGGAATGAAACAGATTCTGATTACTGAAATCTTTTGTTTGTAAATATATAGGATGAGGGTTAATGAACAATCAAAGAAACCACACTTTCAAATTGAAAAGCCCGCTGAATGATTGCAAGGACGGTATTCATCCCTCATTCAACGCCGAACGTCCAGCGGTGTATGCAGCTGTGAATGCAATGGCGTCTATTTTGTTTACAAGCAACTGATTCCTTTATTCTTGTAACGCTTCATTTTCCATCCAAATAAACCCATGCACGGGGTTTAGAGTGAGGCAATATATGTATTAAACATAATAGACTAATGCTAGTGAAGTGAAATAACTGAAGAGAAGATGACAAAACAGGCACTGAAAATATGTGAGATGTTATGGGACATCGTCTGCTTGTGCAATTAACGTCCTGTCTTTGACGTCACACATTTCAGCGGCTTTCGGAGAGCTGTTCAGGTGCTATGTCGGGGCTGTATTTTAGCAATTTGTAATTGATAATAATCATTACTTCGAATGTTTGCAAGCGTCAAATTTTGACAAACTTGTCCGGTCTAAGCTTCACCTACGCAATAATGAAACTTAAGTCAGTTTTAAAAATCAATGAATATCTACTTTAAGGGTAAACTTGTTGTGGAAAAGAATTCATAATGCTGAATAATTTGATTCTAAAAAAGGACAAATATTGTATTGAAATAGTACAGCGGCAGTGTTTTTCTGCGATCCCCAACATGGCGACTGTGTGCATCAAACGTAGAGGGTGTTGCTTTATCCACTGATAGAGAGCGATGGTACATGTTCACTGAAAGTAAATGAATGCCTACTGTTAATTTTAGCTGGAGCTATACTCTATACTTACTCTAATTTATGAAGTATTTTGTACTGTACTGGGGTTAGTAATGGAAAAAGTTTTGCTTGTAAAGTGGTTTAGTGTTCAGACTAGACCAGTCAAAGCAATCAATCTTGTACAAGGTCAATGACAAAGTTTTCTAGTGTTAGATGGATGATGACCAATGTATCATATAGGCTGTGATACATATCTGATTTACGAAGGATACATGCCCAGGGTTGATAATTCATGAGAAGGTAGACCCCCCCCCCCACACAAATATACAAAAGTAACGTACACAACCACTCCCATGGAATGTACATGTATTATATTGTTTACAATGTAAAACCGGGTAATTTCACTACCTTAAATTTGTTTAATGAAGGCCATTTTGGTGTCAAGAAACTTGCTAAAGTGTTGTAATTCCATCAATTTGTTGCATGTAACTTTTACGAATCTAGACCACTCAAAAGAATCTGTGTAGATTACATGCACATGTTTATTTCTGCATTTAGTTATAAAGTAAATGCTTGAAGAAAGGCCATTTAAATCATGCATTCTAGTTTTTATACTAGGTGTAAACAAAAAAAATTGTTTGTTAATATTGTTTGTCAATAACTCAAAAGTTATAACTTGTATCTGACTGAGGTTTTCACATTGTAAAAACTGAAGGATGTCAAATTAATTTGGAATAAGTTTTGTGAAATATCCTTTATTAATATTCTTAAAGTAATCCTCTGAATATTTAATTAGATTTTCACTTTTTGGAAAATTAAGGCCGGTATATCTGTAATAAATTCAGAGTACAACAATGGCCATTGTGCACTGCAGTTGAAATTCCAGAGCACCTCTTTTAACCCAGGGTCATGAATCATTAATGACACTGGATAGCAAAATGTTGGCAGAAAATGACAGGTGTGATGCACAATTAATGGCAATTGTTCTGTTCTGAATTAATTATTGACATGCACAAATTTTGTGGTCTCAGTATTCAATCTAATTAAATATTCAGAGCATTATTTAGGGAATATGAATAAAGGAAATTTCTCAAAACTTATTCCAAATAAATTTGACATTCTTTAAAGGGAAATTCTTCACTGGTATTAAAGTTTATTTGAATAAAAGAAGAAAAAGAGAGAAACAGATCAGTGAAAATTAGCAAAATTCGATAAGAAATAAGAAAGTTATGACTTTTTGAAGTTGTAATCAATCAAACACAAATTGGCAACGTATCTTGTGAGCTCCTCTTCCATTTGCTCAGTACAGAAAATCTCATATATTTTCATTTTTTAGTTTTTTCGATGAAGGAATAGATTTGTTTCATACAGGTTTTGTGTAAAAGCATATGAGCAATGATTATATCTGAGGTGCATGTATGATTGAATATTTTCTTTAGAGAAAATGGAAATTAAAGGGGAATGAAACCCTGGGGAAAAATCAATTTTAATGAAAAGAGAGGATAGAGAGAAGCAATTAAAAAAAAGTTCCATCAAAATTAGTTAAGAAATTAGAAAGTTATGAAAGTTTGAAAAGTCTCAATTTACTTTCTATGGCGATCCTCAAATTGGCAATGTTGCTTCAAAGGGACAGGTAGAGTTGTACAACTCTCCACGTGTTTTGTACACAAAATTTCATGTTTTCTCCATTATCTCTAAAATATGTTGCTTGTCTTTTTGTGAACTCAAGATATGTTGTGTCAAATACATTTCTCCATGATATATCTTGAGCTAAGAAGGAGACAAGCTGCACCTTGAGAGATAATGTGGAAAATATGAAAATTTTTGTACAAAACATATGGAGAGTTTTACTACTGAAATTGTTACTTTGAATCAACATTGCCAATTTGAGGATCACGATAGAAAGTAAATTGAGACTTTTCAAACTTTTATAACTTTCTCATTTCTTAACCGATTTTGATGGAACTTTTTTTTAAATTGCTTCTCTCTATCCTCTCTTTTCATTAAAAATGATTTTCCCCAGGGTTTCATTCTCCTTAAATGATTTTGGGGGTACAGGGTGAATGAGAGAGGAACTCGAAAGATACATCACGAAGTTGCCAACTAGTGTTTTTTTTTTATTGATTACAACTTCAAAAATTTATAACTTTCTTATTTCTTATCGGATTTTGGTCAAACCTTCACTGATCTGTTTCTTTTATTGTTCTGCTTCTTTTAAAATCAACTTGATATCAGGGTAGGCTTTCCCTTTAATTTTACATTTTGAAAATCTCAGTCAGATACGACTTTTGAGTTATTAACCATCAACAGTGTCAAATGTGTTTTGTTTTTTTAAACCTAGTATACATGTATGTAGGTCCTACATGTACATATATGTTTGTTAAGTAGCAAAATATTGCATTCATCTGTTAAGTTAATGTATTTCAGTAGGCAAAATGCAGATTGCATGTAATTTTATTGGTTTAGATAAACACTACAAGTACATGTACATTGTGTGGCTTTTCTGATCTAAAAATTTGTTATTGAATAACAATAGACTATTACAGGTGAATTTAATAGTTCATTAGCATGTGACAAAAGAAGTGTGAATTGAATAGACCGGTTCTGTAATGTATACAAATTTATGCACACTTCTTCTCTGAGCATGTAGTGATGAGCTATTCCATTAACCTGCTTTTATAAATGAGCCTCAATGCTTGGAATCCAGTTTGCATACATTACTTGTTGCTATATCCGGCAAGCTTTCAGGTTGTCAAGGACAGCCTTTGTTTGAGAGGTATGTATAAAATTTGCATACATTACCAGAGCGGTCTATTTAAATGCAATACAAAAGGTAACTGTAGACTAAACACATGTGCACATGTAGTTAATTTATAGCTTCCTTTTTTCTTTTTTCTTTTTTCTTTTTTGTTTATCTACAGATTTAGAATGGCTTGACTTCCAATAGCCTAGTGTTACCTAATAGTTTTAATATTCAGGCCTACTATTTCTGATAGTCTAGAGATGAATTTTAAAGCCTCTATATTTTCACTGCTATGATAATGGCAAAAGACATTACAACTTCATTAGTATTAGGTGACAGTGATCAAATTTGAATAGTTGCCCATGCTAAAAGATGAAATGACAGACATGAAGATAAACATGCTGAGGGGACAGAGATGGGAGAGATATGATCAAAGATCAAGCTCATTTGCCAGACCTGAGCAGGGGCATCTGCATTAGTGTTATTAGTCTTTGTGGTCTATGTATACTGTCGTCATAGTAACAGGATGATTCATTCAAGGGCAGCTGAGAGGATATGCCATCTTAGTTAAACATGGCTGATCTCATAATAGATAATGGTAGTACTGATGATGATGATGATGATGGTGATGATGATGGTGGTGGTGGTGGTGATGAGGATGATTATGATGATAATGATAGTGATGATGGTAATGGTGAAGATGATGATGATGATGATGGTGATGATGATGGTGGTGGTGGTGGTGGTGGTGGTGGTGGTGGTGGTAGTGGTAGTGAATGTGTTGTTTTTGAGAATTACCCGTATGATGAAGAATTATAGTGATTGGAAAGCAAAGATGATGATTAGGATGATGATGATGGTGATGATGATGATAGTGATGAGGATGATGATGATGATGATGATGATGATGATGATGGTGATGATGGTGGTGGTGGTGGTAGTAGTGGATGTGTTGTTTTTTAGAATTACACATATGGTGAAGAATTATAGTGATTGGAAGGCAAAGATAATGATGATTAGGATGATGATGATAGTGATGAGGATGATTATGATGATGATGATGATGATGATGATGACGGTGGTGGTGGTGGTGGTGGTGGTGGTGGTAATGGTAGTGGAGGTGGTGTTTTTGAGAATTACACGTATGATGAAGAATGATAGTGATTGGAAGGCAAAGATGTTGATGGCTGCCTGGGATCAATGATGATGAGGAGAATTAATGACGATGATTATGATTAGAAGGAGGAGGAGGTGGAGGAGGAGTGCAGTGGTAATGGGTAATGAGAATTATTCCCTACCCAGCTAAGAATCTAACTGCAATGTTGGCTGCTTTTGAGCAATATAGTATTTGAGAATAATAAGGGGGAGATGACCTTGTTTTATTTCTGGATGAAGTTGAGTTTGTTATTTAAGTAGAGTGTGTCTTCAGTTCATCTACATGTAAATGTATCTCTGTTATGGATTTTCATTTTGCATGTTAATGATGCAATCTACTTTGAAAAACTGGTATAGAATAGTGCGGCATCTCAATTTTCTCACCGAGTTTGAACTGTTTTTAGAGTGAATGACAGGACAAGCAATTATGAAATGGAAGACTGTTAACATTGATATCTTTACCTAATTGATATATTAATTACCTCACAGGATTATTGGTGTATAGTACATGCATGTAAAGTTAAGAATTGTATCCTTAGCAGTGCCTCTCATTAAAGGCAATTAATCTAACCATTTAATGGTAATCCACTCATCTTTTGGCATTAAACCCATCAAAACCAGTTTTAACTATTGCCATAAATCCTCTCCCCACTCAGCTTGATTACCATATAAACGTGGTCTTTGTATCACTCTTCATTACATGTCTCCATGAAATATTCATTATTCTCCCCTACCAATTACCACCAAAGTCTCTTCAGCCAGGTTGCGTTGTCACGGCTATAAATACCCCGCCTCTGACGACGGGAGGCCTTTCGTCAACATTACTTCCTGCTGGCATTCAAGATGTGTGTGTGTGACGGACAATGTGACTGCACGTTTTGTTGATTATTAATACCGGAGAGGCTGTTAGAGATGGAGTAGATACAGATGGACAAACATGAAATGTTATTGATGGGCCTAATGGATGAGGATTGTATCCCTTGGGCCTGAGGTTTTGAATTGGACACTTGTTTGTTGGATGTTTGGTGTGTTCAGCTGGTCAATACCATGGTCAAGTACTTTTCTGCGGACAATGGCCGGAGATGGTGGAATAAACTACCAGGTAAAGATGAATTTATGTTGATTTGGAAAGCCTGCGGGAACAGATGGCTCACTGTAAAGCTATGTAGGTGGCCATCTACATGTATTATTTTATAGTTTAAGAACCTATGTAACCCTTGGATGACACAATTTCATTTATAACTGATTACAGAGAACCTAGAAACATGTAGGTTATCGCTGTGTTGCAAAATATGGGCTTTCTCTTATAATCTGAACAGTACAAGGTTAGAATTGTTATTCCGTCATGAAATGGAGGCTAACATTTCCAGTCTGTAATTTTTGTTCAGTAGATCCATGTGATTTGACATCATTAAGGCACAAATGTATTGGTTTCGTCAAGGAGTGATAACTCCTTGGCTTCATATTATTTAATTTCATTTTCAGTTAATTCCTCCTTCCTACTTTTACTTTCCTTTAACTATCCACCTTCTCCGTAGCTTCTCATTGAAGCTTTCTAGATATATGTATTGTTCGGCATCATCTTCTTTATTAAATAGTGAGCTTTGTTTTAAACTTGCATTTAAAGTTTCGGGTTTTTTATGTAAGTGTACACATTACATGTACAAAGTCGCAAAAAATGAGAATTAAAAAAAAAATTGCTGTACCTGGGAATTACTGCAAAACTCTTTCTTGAGGAATCTTTTTCATGCACCTTCCTAGTATTTATTACATTAAAAATTTATTATTTTGTGTGCACCAGTAATTGGCCTACAAATGATACACACTCAAGAAAAAAGTAGACAACATAAATATTCAAAATGTAATAAATATGATACTAATAATAGCAATTCATATACATGTAGCCCCTTTTCTACTGGGTACAAAGCACTTAAAAAAGAATATATCATATATTTCTTCTCTATTCTATTTATTACAATTGCATATACTTTCCGGCTAGTCTATTTCCACCACATGAGCATACAAGGAGGTAATATTAGTATGTTTGTATTTAAATGTTTACTTGTTCCAAACCTGTGATCAAATCAATGTTAGCTTGGCAAATAAAGATTAAACATTCAGAGGGAGCCAACATCAAGCTTAATGAGAAGATCTACAGTAGTTCTGGGAAAGGTGAAAAAAATAATTTGTGAACTTTCTCATTCCTTATATCATCTGTTGAGAGCCAAAAGGGGGCTAACTCTGTGTTAAAGCATATGAATTAACTCATTTCTGGCTCCAAACTGACATATCGTCTGTTTGGAGGAACATCATAGTAGAAATGTTCCCTGAAAAGGATTTTTCAACAAATCCCCTCGTATTCGAAATATGACAAAAAAATAGATGAAATGTTTAGGCTGAACATTCATGCCACGTGTGCATGCAGTCATACATGTATACAGATTTCTGTGTGTAGTGCACATGCTTTTCAGCGAGATTGGGTCAATTTCTCATCATGTTGATGATTCAAAAACCTCACAGTATACACCATATCTTATGTACATGTACATGTAGACATAATTGACCTTTGCCAATTGCTTTGAGACAGTTTCCTTAATAATGTAATCGCATGACCTGGGCCCTCTTGCATAAAAAGTTGCAATTAAACGCAACTAAAAAAATTAAACACAACTTGAATTTCAACCAATTGGGATCGCGTATTTTGGATTTGCGTTTAATTTTTTGAGTTGCGTTTAATCACAACTTTTTATGCAAGAGGGCCCAGAACTCAACTTTATCTTTAAGTTCTGTCAATGTACAGTGTAGCATGATGGGAGCAAGGATCTGGAAGAGTAAAGTGCATTATTGCATGAAAATCTCGAGTGTTACGTTGAGGATGCATTCAGGTGTAATTAAAACCTGCATCTATTCACCTGTGCATTTTGTGAACAAGTACTGCTAATAATGGACGGATCTCCACCAGACCTTGGCTTCAGCAGCTATACAGGACTATATGCACATTAACTTTTAATCATCTAAATTACTTACAAGTGTATTCTTTCTTGTATTTTATTGAAAATTGCATATGATAGCTATGTGTCATACATGTAGCTGAATGCAGATCCAAGCACATATCGTCGTTGAATTCACAAAGTGGCACGAACGCCAAAAATAGCGTAAAATATCAAATTTCATTTTTTTTCAATTTTTAGCATCTATTTTCCATCATTTATCACATAATGAAGTTTCAAGTATCAATTTTGATTTATTCTGCAAAAAAAAAACAGTATGATCAAAATGACATGAACCTTAAAAAGGCCAACCATTTAATTCACGATGTAACACAAACGGTTTTTATGTTATGGTGAATGAAGTGCACGTATGAATAGATAGTGCGCACGGTACACACACGCATCCAATGTGTCACTTCGTGAAAAAGTAAAAAGCGAATTATGTGAAGTGCGCGGCACAGACCGTCGTGTCACTTCGCGAATACAAAAACACATACGGTGTGTACCAGATTACGCTTATCATTTTTTTCACAAAGTGACACGAAGTGACACAAATGTTTGCAGCCTTGCACTGTTAACATTTCACATGAACAACTCTATTTTTCTACATGAATGGGAAAACAAGATTCTTTTCGTTCTTAACATATATGATTTATCAAATTTAATTCCTATCAACAAGTCACATTTGCTGTTTTCAATATGCAAAATTTGAATCACGTTTTATCTAGGAATGCGTTTTGAAAGATGCGCGGGAGGTTGTGCCACTTTGTGAATTCAGCGACGATATATTGTACCATTGCTTGATATTACTGTTCTTGAAAAATCATGCTTAGTGCTGACTTGGTCCCAAATTATTTTTGTTAAAATCATGTATTGAAATGAAAGCTATGGCCAGTCTGAAAGTAATTTTCCTCCAGAAAAGGTGTAGAATTTTTACCGTTTCAACTTTCAAGCTTTTTTATGTTTACAGTTTCACTTCATAGATAAACCATTGACATATGAGATCCATATCCTGGTATTGGTAAAAGTAATATTGGAATCACTCTCATTTTGAAACCTCACTGTGACTCCACCCTTGTTAGTTTCATCTGCTTATAAGTCTTTGCTTATATCTCACATCCAATTATACATTATGAACCCCGTTCTCATTACGAGATTGGAAAGTGGATCGCCCTATTGTTGGGCAACCCATGGCGTGCGCTAGGGAGGTCCACTTGCATGCCGCTGGTTCACACCTGCAGAAGTTAGCGCGATCGATCTTGGCACTCTCTGCACAGGAGAATGCGAATTGGTGCGCTCTAGATTGCGCCATCTCTTGTGAAGCACCCCTAGAGGATGTCCAGCGGTCTGCCGTTTTGGATCACCGCGGACCTCTGTGGATCGCACCGAAACAATGTCGCCGCGTTCTCATGTTAGAGATGGGGCGATCTAGCGCATGCTATCTCAGTCATGAGAATGGGGTCCTTGTCTCTCTGGTTCTTGTGAGCTATCTCTATCTACAAAAAAATGTTTTTGGAAGAAAAAAATTTGAGTTTCAAACAAGGAAATCATTCCAAACACACTCTTTTTTCTGTCTCTTGTAAGCCTCTTTCCAAGCCCTTGTTTGTATGTGGATAAATGACGATTCAGGCCATGTATTGTTCTTACACTGAAAACGATAAGAGGAATTTATTTTTAAATGAAAGAAGAATTTGTGTTTTAAATGCAGGAAGTAATTGTCAAAGGCAATTGGTCTTCCCTGTCAAACTTATGATGTGTTTTGAACACAGAAAATGCTGTTTATTTGAGTGTCAAGTTTAAAGCTACATGTAATTAGCTCATGCACAGTTTTAGTAATGAAAAAGGAAAAAAAATGTGTAAGTACATGAATAGTCTCATGTTGCTCTCCTTGTATCAAAAGATGTATTTGCGAGATAATTTGGTATTCCATCCATGATTTCAAGTGAATTTTAGTGTAATTAGCTGTGAGGAATGCTAGATAAAAGCTACACACTGCCTGTGCTGGTACCCTTCCACCCCTTATGGCTGCCTGTACAACAATCTCAGTGCTACGCACGGAGATAGCATTGTGTATATTATACACAATTCCCCATAGGTTTTACCTGTGTCTGCGCGTTGTAGTGCAGCTTGCTGTTGTAGGAGTTTGATCCCTGTCCTGGTATCTAAATTATTTGTTAACTTGAGGAGGAACAAAACTTCACACCAGATTAGCTAGTTTCTTGCTATGTTTCTTCTAAAATCAGAGAAATCTGACGAAAAGTTTTTGAGGGCCTACCAAAACTGCACATTACAGTGTACCTTTAACCCATGAAAGTGTTATTCAGTCAGTCTCCAATGTTTTCATGAATGTAAGATGATTCTTGGGGATGCTGTTAATGTAGTGTGAGATGTTCTCTCTTGTATATCTTGTGAGATAATATATCACTGTTGATAACATGTCAGATGTGATTTGAGAGGCATCAAATTCTATTGGGAGCTGAATTAATGACTAAATGGACATGACTTAAAGGAAACCAAAACCCAAGGAGAGAATCAATGTTATTGGAAAGTGAAAATTCAGAGAAGCACTTTACAAAAAGTTTCATTAAAATTGGTTAAAAAATGAGAGAGTTATGGAAGTTTGAAAAGTCTCGTTTTACTTTCTATGGGGATCCTCAAATTGGCAAAATTGCTTCAAAATGGCTGATTTTGTGAACAACTCTCCATTTGTTTTGTACACAGATTTTCAGATTTTCCCCATTTTCTCTCAGGGTGCTCCTTGTCTCCTCCTGAACTCAACATATGTGGTGTAAAATACATTTCCCCATTATATATGTTGAGCTCAGAAGGAGATTAACTGCATCTTGAAAGATAATGGGGAAAATCTGAAAATCTGTGTACAAAACAAATGGAGAGTTGTTCACAAAATCAGCCATTTTGAAGCAATTTTGCCAATTTGAGGATCCCCATAGAAAGTAAAACGAGACTTTTCAAACTTCCATAACTCTCTCATTTTTTAACCAATTTTAATGAAACTTTTTGTAAAGTGCTTCTCTGAATTTTCACTTTCCAATAACATTGATTCTCTCCTTGGGTTTTAGTTTCCTTTAAGTCTTTGCTAGTAGACTTTTACTGCGGAGAGTGTTTCCCTAAGGTGATTAATCAGTTACCCTAGGTATCGAAAATGTGCTTACATGTATACAGCCTGAGTCGCGTAATGGAATACTAGGAATATACTAGGAAAATGGGGTATTTTGACAATATAGTTCCCTGCCTATTAATCATATGAATAATTAATGGAGGTATGTTTGGCATTAAAAAAAATAGAGTGCAGTATTTATAAGAGTCAATTGGAATATTAATCATAAAGATGACATAGATTTTTTTAAAGCCATATGTTGGACTATGAGTTCTGTGTTCTGTAATTCAGACATGCAGCATGCAGCTTTTTTTCCTTACTTTTCATCTGGTGAAAAATCACTCAAAGTATCCATTGACTGATATACAATTCAACGGTTGGTTAGGGCTATTTCTATGGCATTGCTTTTAAATGACCACAAAACAAACTTTTATTAATCAGCTAGAAAATATCAAAATCTGTATGACCCATGTAAAGGGGAATTCCACCGTGATTACAAGTTGGTTTTAAAAGAAGCAGAAAAATTAAAGAAATAGATCAGTGATTGAGCAAAATACAATAAGAAATAAGAAAGTTATGAATTTTTGAGGTTGTAATCAGTCAAACACAAATTGGCAAATCCGTGACGTATCTTGTGAGCTCCTCTCCCATTTGCCCTGTACCTCAAAAATCATTAATTTTCCTACAGAAAATATTCAATCATACATGTACATGCACATTAAATATTATCATTGCTCATAAGTTTTTACACAAAGCCAGTATGAAAAAAATCTATTCCTTCATCAAAAACTAAGAAAATGAAAATTTATGAGATTTTCTGTGCTGAGCAAATGGGAGAGGAGCTCGCAAGATACGTCACAGAGTTGCCGATTTGTGTTTGATTGATTACAACTTTAAAAGTTCATAACTTTCTTATTTCTTGTCGGATTTTGCTCAAACTTTCACTAATTTGTTTCTCTCATTTTGTTTCTTTCCCTTTATAGAATCTTTTATTTAATTGCATATGCTCATCTATCATTTGCCTCAGGCTTCATTTTGTCAAACATATTGGATTATAGGACTATCGTTACTAGTTGGTTTTTGGTTAGGATTAGGGCTAGGTGCCTACATTGTAGGTGATTAGGGATATTGGTCCAGGGTTGAAGTTACATGTACAGGAATTTTGTAAGTGATAGAAATAAGCCCGTTCGTAATTGTAGTACATGGTACAAATGACCCTGAAATGACCCCAATTTGTATGCCCACAGGCGTCTGTTTTGGTGGACGTGCTACTTGTTTTACATGTAAAAATTTGTAACTTTCTAATTCTTATCAGATTTTGCCTAAACTTTCACTAACCTGTTTCTCTCATTTTTATTCTTTTATTCATATCAACTTAATACCAGGGTGAACTTTCCCTTTAAGTGATATTGTCTAGTTGTGCTGTTTTTGTCCTAATAGTCCACTGTTAGAAAATTGATGGAAGAAACTAAATGTTGATTTGAATTGAATTGAAGTAATTCCTGAGTATTGATATCAAATTAAAAATTAACTTGGTTCACTAGGATTATTCCATTCTTACTGAGTGAAGCTTTCTTACCTGGAGCTCTGAAATTAGAACAGATGGCTCCTGTTCTAATTTCAGTGTCAAATTAATTGTGACAGGTGTGCATTAGAGTCTGTAATTGTAATTCAAGTCTGGTAGTGATACCCTTGTGAATAATTGAGATATATTTAGTTTTTCAATATTTTTATCTATTTTTATAGGTTTGCAGCAGTGTATAAGTAGAGAACTTTATTGATTTGTTTTTGAATGGTAGTTGTCTAGCGAGAATTGAGGCAAGGTTGATAGAAATTAAGTGAATTATTATATAATATGAATAATATCAGAAACAAAGAGGAAATTGCATAAATCCATAAATGAACTTAATAAAGACTGAGGACTAGATTTGTTTCTTAATCTGGTGATGATGATGACCAGATGATAATAGAAAATTACTAACTGTTGCATTTATACTCTGTAGTTGTCAAGAAGGATACATATTTAGACTTTTACGAGTCTATGATCTCCCCTGACTAATGCCATTATCCTGTGACAGAGGTGAACAGTTTATGCCAGTCTTCTGTTGTTTTTTATGGTTGTATTTTAAAATAATTATTCAGGTTTATTTATTCCTTATGCAGTCCTTTAGAGATGTGGGAAGTTTGTGTTTTCCTTGTCCACTTTTCTTTTATGTTTCCATTCAGAATTCATTTTCAACTCCTCCCTTCCACACATCATGTCCTGAAAAGAATTGTTAGTACCTCAGTGTTCAAAGTATATATATATATATTTCTATCTTTAGTTTTGAAGTAGATTGCATTCTTTTGATGTAAGAGGAAATTAGAAAAGCTCCCATTTTATAGTACTTACTCACCATGGAAACCAAAAGAGAACTTCCATTGAAACTAGGTGTTAGTTCTGACTTTTGACTGCAATCTCTTATCAGTAATGGCTGTGATCAAAATATTTTCCTCCTATCGTTCTTCTTATAAGCCACATATTTGCTGTATTGATCCACTTGTCCATTTCTTTTGAAATAGTCATCTCTCACTTCTGTATATCAATACGGGTAGTACTTCACAGTTTCACACTGTCTGTCTCGTTGCCATGGTGATCTGTAGATTACAGTGGGTTATACCTCCTACACATATGGAATGGAAGAAGAAAAAAAAAAGAATGAAAGGAGAGAAAAAGTGGGAAGATGAGAGTGGGGAATATAGGGATTAGAAAAGAAGCTGATCAAACCCCTTGTAAATTTGTGTTTCATTTAATACTAAGAAAGACTGCCCCTCCCCCTCCTTAGCTGGACCCACGCTATGCCACTTCTGTAAATTATATGCCAGAGATTAAAGGGTACCAATCACCAAAAATATTTTGCTCTGTATCTTAGATTTTCCATGTCGTTATACTATATTCAAAATAAGGGCTTCAAATATTAATTCTGTAAAGAGATATATTACAATTTCAATTACCCTCTCTATAATCGTAAAAGCGACTCGTGAGTAGACTACTCGAAGTGGCACGCCGAAATTTGCTCCTGCGACGTTTGCTCCACAGTCAATATCTTGAAAGGTCTAAGATCAAGGTCAAGGTCATGATTTGTTTTTTTGTTCAGGACTATGTGAAGATTAGGATTAGGGTTAGGGCCAGGGTTAGGTTTCGGTTTAGGATTAGTATGGCAAAGTTAGACCGGAGCAATTGTTGCAGAAGCAAATGTCATACATCCCTTGAAGCACCCGTACGCGCTGGCCAAGGTAAGGGCTTGCGCAGAACCAAACTTGGAATTAGGTTCCTCACAAGCATTTTCATGTTATCCTTTATTTCCTTCATCCTCCTTAACTGTTGACCTATAGAATGCCAGATAGAGTTCTTTGAGGTTGATTTCATCCTTTCTAGCTGTACACAAATTATTTTTTCAGGTGATTGGTACACTTTAAAGAGAGCTGTTGAAACAGTTTTAAGGTCTCTTTCACTGAAACTCGTTTCATGAAGTGACAGAGCTTATGACTTGCTCTCTACTATTTTGTCTTATAACCTTACATAATAGGCACATGTGCTTTGATCCTTTAATGATGGCATTTGAAAAAAAATGTACCAGGTAATTTCTTTTTTCTTATTCATGTTTACCATAAAATGTATATGTGGTATACATGTTCAACGTAGAATCAAATACATACACATGTAGGCCCTACATACATGTATGTGTGATGTTAGTGAGACTGAAACAGGTTTATGATGAGGATTTATATAATTGATTAGGTCATAAATGCATTCATTTTGCTGACACAATATTCTCTCTCTTTGTCTTGTAGACAATAGGGCAGTGTAATATATACATCGTACTACAGTTGTGATCATGCTTAGAGATGCTCTAAGTTCTGTTTCGTATCATTTTCAATCATGGTTCTTGGTAATGAGATGAAATGAGACAACGGAAACAAAATTCATATTTGATATATTTTTAGCTTTCATTGTATAAATGATAATAAGTTATAAGTGTGTATGTAGACCTAAGGACATATTAGCCGTAGCCTTTCATAAACTTCATCTTTCAAAGATATCCATCTCTTCTCATCGACAGGTTCATCTCGTAAATCCAAGGTCATGGACAGTGATTCTGAAGACCAGTATGGAGAGGATGATACTGACCATCAGGTTGCCACAGAGGGCGACGAACCACTCTCCACCTCCACCCCGCAGTATTCCCACGGCAAGAAAAAGAAACGACCTGGCCTTTGGAAGCGCTTCAAGCACAAAACCAAACCCATGCGCAAGATCGGCTCCCACGTCATGGAGAAGGCCCACCACAGATCCCACGGGCATTCTGACGATGAAAATATCACCTCGACGACGAGGTCTCGCTCTTTCGTGTCCTCGTCAGAACCGCAGCTCCACAACAAAAGTCAGAACTACAACTCGCTTCCCCGCTCCCATCGCTTCAGCGGATCGGTGATTGATCGTAGTAAACTGTTCGTTGACACGACAGACGGTAGACAGCAGTATTCCAGTGATTCGGACACTGGTGCTAGGACTAATGGTAGTAGTATCCTGAGAAGATCTAGCTCTTCGTCTTCCAGAAAAATCTTGTCTTTCGATGTGAACAATGAGTCTAGACATTCTAAGAGCTTGCCTACAGATAATGAATTGGAATTAAGTGTGCCTCAGCTATCGGCCTCAGTAAGTATACTCAATTTTTATAAAGATTGAGAGCTAGAAGGGCGATATGTCACATCCTTTGACACAGATACCCTTCTGGCTGTCACAGATAATATGTGGAGAATGCTAATAAAATGCACATCAAATGCTATAAGGGAACTTTGTCAGATGTTAAGTGCTACCATTGTCCACAGGAATAGTTTCTATAGTGACCAAGTAAAGTATACTTTTCTCCTGGCATGGAATTTGAAGAAAATTTACACCGAGCTGATACATGACTTACAAACATACATGTACAGGTGCTTTATGTATCAGTTTTATAATGGAATTTCATTTGCATGCTTAATGTGTGACCAGTTTGGATTGGAATTTATCACTGATAAGAAAATGGGACAATGATATGTGTTGGAAGCTAGAAGGACATTAATTCATTTTGCATAGTCATTACCTGATGACTCTCAGCAGAAGGTATATCAAGTGTATCTGTAAATTTAGATCCCTGAAATCTGCTATCTGGGGAGCGTTTCATCAAGCGTTTTGTCAGTGATTTTTACTGACAACTGTTAAAAGCTACTGAAATCCTTGCATCTGACTGGCTGAGAGCAAATTTGTCAGTAAAAATCACTGACAAAACGCTTGATGAAACGCTCCCCTGAGGTATATTTAATTTTTTTTTATTTTTTATCATGATGTATATTAGTTGAAACTCATCCATAGCCATATGTTTCTCCATAAATCTGGCCCAAACTCTCATCATGGAAGTTGTCAAGGTTGATTTCCATTAGATTTCAAGGATTGTGGCTTGGTGTGCCAGGAAGGTATTAGCTGGAATTGATCACATCCCACAAAATCACCAGTTTGCAGGTGCAAACCCTTGTCAGCCATATTGCATAAACACAGTAGGGTATGAACTGTAGACTGCACAGTCTACTGCACTTTACAGGCCCTCTACTCTACATGCAGCTGCTCTGGTCTTGGCCAAAGTTAAAGATAAAGTTGAGTTCTGGTCATGAGATTTAATTGTGAAAGAAACTGTCTTAATGCAATTGGGGAAGGTTGATTATATAGTACATAAGAATTGGTGTATGTTGTAAGGTTTTTGAATCACCAAAATGATAAGAAATGGACTCAATCCTGCTGAGAGTCGCATGCACTGCACACAGAAATGTGTATTTGGGACTACAGTTCGGCCCAAACATTTCAGCTGTTTCTTGTCATATTTTGAATGTGAGGGCATTTGAAGAGCAATCCTTTTCAGGGGACATTTCTACTATGATAATCTTCCAAACTAACATAAAAAGAATGAGAAAGTTCACAAATTATTTTTGACCTTTCCCAGAACTTAACCTTCCCTTTAAGCCGGGTTCAAGAGTGGAATAATGTTTAAGTCTCAAATGAGTCTGTGCTTGGAGACTAGGAATCAACCATATCCCACAAACTCACTAAGCTTGAAATTAAAGCACATAAAACATATAATTGACTTGTGTTGAATATTTATCAACCAGATGAATTTTGGATACTAGTATCCCATTTCCCTTTTAAGCATTGTGCATGTGACACATGACCGTTGCACCAAAGTATTTTTTTTTAAATTGTGCATTTCAGATTGCTTTACGTCCCCATCAGTTTTTTCCTCTATTTACTATGTACCGTATTCTACCTATGTCATGCTGCCTGAGGAAAGTCTTGGACTCTTGCCTTGGGTTATTTAAATTTATTCTTTATTTGAATAGATATTTTTATGATAAAGATGAAATGATAAAAGAATGTGACACACAAATAAGGGGTCTTTGTTGTGCGCAGGTTATTTTTTTCCCCTTGTTTTTACACAGGATTTTAAAATAAAAAATGATTTCCCCCCGCTTGTCCAGTCTGATCAAGGCGTAAGTCATGATAGAGGTGCACCCTTGCGTTAGTACAGTGGAACCTCGTTATATAACAAACTCCTTGGGACCAAGGAAATTACATCCTTACAATGTATATCTAAACCTTGTCATATCAGGGCTAAAAAACAATAGAATACAAAGAAGTAGGATGGGGAAAATCACATTGTTATGATGAGAGTTTGTTATAACAGTGTTCTTTATATCGAGGTTCCACTGTAATGAAAGGGGTAGGCTATAAAATTTTTGAGAGAAAATGTTTCATGTGTGCACACAGAACTTTACCACTTTTCCATGCGTGTATGGATGTTCTTTTTCAAAACCCTCTGGGTTCGTCATACAAGGATCCTGTAATGAGAAACTGTTTGTTGTGCCTTCTGGGAGGATGGAATTTCAAGTCCAGCATCTCAACAGCTCTCATGTTCTGTCAGCCATTTACAAGAGCTCTTCAGACATGTTGAGTTTGTTGGCTCTCCCTCCTCCCAGCAAGTTGCCTTCTCTCTTTATTTAAATCTCTTATGTTATAGGACTAAACACACTCTGTATTTGTGTCTCTCTCTCTTATTGTATATAATGATGGCGTCATTGTATCATTGGAAATATTTGGACATTTTTTCCCTTGTATCCATTTTTCCTTTTCAACTCACTTTCATAACATCTCTATGAGACAAAATTATCTTTGGTATATACAAGTAGTGTAAACAGGGCTTGATTGCTAACAGAGGCCCAGCACCCCTTACATGTAATTTTAAGTTCTGGATTCTCATTGAAATTTGAACAGGGACCCAATGCACTCAAACCCTAAGATTTCAATGCAGACCCCCTTTCTGTGAAGAAAATTAGTGGAGCCTTGATGTAAAACAAGATAAGAATCAATGTTTTAGCCCTAATCTCTTTTAAAACTTGATGCACCATATTTTGACTTTTCAAGATTTAATTCTATCAAAAGTATTTTTCTCATGCAAACCTGATTAGATTTCAGTTGTAGAATTAAATATTTGTAATAGTGGTCTTTTCAAATTCTTCCCTCTCTATTTTTTATTCTTTCCTCCATTGCCTCTGTACTCAGTGCTTATTGCATTTAAGCTAATGAACATAAAGCTTTGAAAATTGAATAGATTGAAAATCATCCTGTTGTTGATTTTTCTTTTGCATGGGAGACTTCAACAAAGGAAAGAGGGAAATATACAGATGTATGATACCATGTATTCCATATCTACTGTAGATTTCAATTCATCATGCATTGATGCATTGTTGATGCATAATCCATTCTCCCAAAACCTAATCCATTTTGTACCTTTGCAATATGAAATTGTATAAACACAGGTATAGATTACAGCCAATGGCAAATAATGATAACATTATATTATCTGTTTGTGGAATTCTATTTCATTTTGCAGTTATGATGATGAAAAATAACCTGGATTTTGAATTATTAAGGTTGATCTATCCCTCTTTGTATCCTTCTTCTGTAAATTAATGCTTGAATCTATTTTGTGGGAAACTGCAGGATTATTAACTCTTTTCTGCCTTATGTTTCTATTGTGAATTATTTTTTTGGAAGTGATGTGTTTGTATTGGTTCAATAAATCATATATAGATACAGTTATAAGAATTTGTTTGTTTCTACCACACTTGCCCCCAAATCTGCAGAATGAATAGTTGATGGCTACTCTTCAGAAATTGATTTAGTAATTACTTGGGGGGGGGGGGGGGGAGGATGGGAGGGGAAGATATTTCTTTCTGTCTTGAGACAGGAAAATAATACAAAAATTTATAGCATTTGTTGTTATTGTTGTTGTTGCTGTTCATACATGTAGGTGCTCTATAGGTTTTCTTTTAAAAGGAGGGATTTCTTTGTTTTTTCCAGAATTTATTTTTCGAGAATTTTTCTGAGGTAAAATGCTCTCAGCTGTAAGTTGAGTACTCAGCTGTAAGTTCTTTACTTCATTAATATGGTTTTCTTGACATACATGTACATGTATGCTTGTAAAGTTGATGAAAAAATTCTGAATTAGTTCTTATTGTGTTAGGCAGTAACGAGTAACAACATCATGAGCTTTATGTACACATTACTGTTGGAGCATATATCCGAAATCGTGTAAAAGGCCAAAGATATTGTATTGAGAATAATCATTAACTACCTGTACATATGTGATGAACAGTAGGTGTGCCATAGCCTTGCAAAGTAATGAATTCTCACAATGGTTTCTCACTTGAAACATGATTGCCTAGCAGGTGGTATTGAAGGAAGTTGAGATTCTTAAAGGTAATGGACAGTTTTGGTAAGCTATCAAAAACTTTTCGTCAGATTTCTTGGATTTTTTGTTGATAAATAGCAAGATACTGGCAGTACTAAGATTCTTAGAAGATTTCCCCTCCTAAAGTTTAATATTAATTAAACAAATGAAAAGCAAACAATAAATTTTATATCCTACATCATCAAATGCTTGTGCAAGGATTGGCCAGGAATGTCTCACATGACATGAAATAATTTCACCATGAAGAAAAATGATGTGACGCCATACCTCCTTTCCTATACCAATATTTTGATGTCACTTTTTTGTTATTCTGCATATTTCGAAGCTATCGATATCGCGACAGTGTATTGCAATAATGTTTGTGCATGACGAGCCTCTCATTGTATGTAGGTCTACTCTGATTCTACATTTAGTTTTTATTTTGTATCTATGTAGGCTTATTCTTGTAGGATATAAATCAAATATACCATATACTCTTTTCGAGAAACCATTTAAAATTATGGATTCTTCGGTGACTGGCATAGTTACTATTTTTTTCGGGGATGCGCCACTCAGAAAATAGTGCTATGCCAGTCACCTCAGAGAATCCATAATTTCAAGTAAAGCCAATGAGGATTGTGCACACACGGACACACATGCTGTCTCCATGTGAAGCCCCAAGATTGTTGTGCGGGGAGCATTCGGGGTGGAAAGAAAGGTCCTAGCAGTGATCTAGCGTTCCTTACAGATATTTACACTGAAATTCACTGGAAATCATAGATGGAATACCAAATGATCTCTTACAAACATCTTTTGATACAAGGAGAACAGTATGATACTACATATATATATGTAACAAGTTTCTCTCCAATTTCTTTTTTTTGCTACCAAAAATGTACATAAGCTGTAAGAGCAATATTAATACTAATTTGAGATGGAGTTTCATTGTAATCTGGAGATCTGGTTGGAGTTGCTTATCCAGGAAAAAAAAAATGTTTTACTCACTGTAGATTGGGTGGTTGAACAAGCAAAATAAAAATAAATGACAAAAGCTTCATTGGAATCGACATTCACTAAAAAGTGTTTTATGATTATGGAGACTATTGCTTTCCATGTGAGTCTGGCTACTAGCTTAATTTAATATCCCTTTTTACTCACTACTCCACTAATGTGCATTTTCTACCAGAGTCGTTTTGGCAGAAATCTTTTATTTGTAAATCTTAAATGTTCATTATAAGTTTTGGGAGAATTCATTGTTTGTCATTACCAGATCTCAAGATTATCTTCATTTTTAGAAATACATTTACCAGAAATCAAGCTTCTCTTTAACTATAACAAACAATAATGATGCTATAACCTTGTAGAGTATTGAATTCTCACATTGGTTTCTATCGTAAAGCCTGGCAGGTGGTACAAGAAGGAGCTGAGATTCTGAGGAGCAATTATGTCAAGATTCCATAAGCGATAATACAGTTGTCAGACTTACACTGTAGTTGATAAGTATCTAGACATAAGATGCTTACAATTATGTGTAGGCAGACATGAACATGTACCGGTAACTCCAATTTCTTTCCCTGCTAAGTAAATCCTTCATGACTTGACATCTTTGTATTTTGCTAAATTCTAAAAATAAACATGTACAGTTTGAATTGATGTATAAATTAACTCTATTCATTTAATTGCTAAATAAATGAACTTCATTCAATTAATTGCTAATAGTTTTCTAGCACCATAACCTTTAGGCTCCCCTCCTTCCATCAAATTATTGTAACTCCAAAAGCCATTTGACAAGGACATACGCTTTACTTACAGTTATAAATCTTATACTGTACATTTTTGCAAAAATAAATAAACAGTTAAAAGTAGTAGCTGGTAGAAAGCCGTCTTACAGTCATGGATATTATCATGCATTGAGCACTCACTGTAACCAAGTCCTAAACTAGTATACTGCCCTCACCTGGTGTCCTGCTTGTATGTCCTGTGTTGGTTTCCAAGTTTTCAACCTTTACACAATATATCATTTTCCTGTAAATAAAATATATTTTCATATCATTTCATAACTAAAAGCAAAATAAATATGAAAATAAACCAATTGTTTACATTCTTTCCTCTTTGTTAATTTAAATTATTTTTCACTGAATGATGTGCTATTTTCTTAATACTTTTTGGAAGTACATTAATTCTTATGATTTCAGCTGATCTGCTAAACTGTATGTTTAGGCATGATGACTCAGGGGTAGAGAAGTGGTCTCTTAAATGGGAGGACCCAGGTTTGAAATCAAGTGGATGTGCTAGTGCCCTTTGGTAAGGTATTAATTAATCCTCATTACCAAGTCCCTTGGAGAGGACTTAAAGCCATCGGTCCCCTGATTGCTTACAAGCATACATATGCTTTCTTAGCAGTCAGGTTAAATAAACCATTAAACCATCAAACCATCAATTTTCTGTAGGCATTGAAAATGTGAGGGGTGTTTTGTTGCTTCCTCATATCATGCCAACCATTATAGAGTTAGAAAAATCCATGGGAAAGTATTATGCTTGTGGCTTTGTGCTTTTAATCATAAAAATTCCTTGTGCAGTTTCCCAATCATTTAGAAATACTGATTTTGATTTTTATAGAATGGGGTTTTGTCACTTTGATAAAAAAAATTTAGATTTAAAACGAGACCATTCTGGTAATTGCATGGGAACTAATTCCCCGTGCAGTATTGTTTTTTTTATTTGTATATCATGCACATCTATATTGTTACTTAAAATAACTTTTTTTTTTGTGCTGGTATGCATGTACATGTATTAGAATATTCATTGTCGGTTACGATATTCAACCAACAGCAAGGTTATAGTTGTCTTTACATGTACGTATGTACACAAATATAAATTCAATTGAACAGATTAGAATGGCAATTCTTGGCTTTCATTTGATTCATTATGGGAAACAGTACTCATGAAATTGGGCAGTTTTATGACAGAAGTAGTCTCTCAGATCACACTTCCAAGGATCAGACCTATTTGAATAGATGATATGTCAGGAAGAGCACAAAAATACTTGTTAAGTATAATATTATCTTTAAATTTGTTATGATATTACTCGCTAAGTTGTCAAATGTGGCATATGAATAGTACATATATTTTAAGAGTCAGTTTCAACACAAGATATCATCTGCTGAGTGCCATAAGGGTGTTATCTCATATCATTTAACCCTTTCAGGACAGGAATTATTCAAGGGCTAAATTGATCGCATCTCTTTCTTCAAATTGGCAACAATAATATTTTTCTTTTGGTGCTACATGGGCCTAATAAGGTGTAATATCTTTGAGGACAATATACATGGTTAGAAAGTTTGTCGAAAAGTTGAAAAATTGCCAATTTTGATGAAAACAATGATTTTGAACCTCTCAATGTGTTGCCAATTTAAGGATTTCAGAGCTTATTCTGGCATCAAATGCAATATGGTCATGCCATAAAAATGGACATAGTGTGTACAGCAAACCACAAAATGTATCCAATTGTCTCGAAAGAGTAAATACAGAGTTAACGTCCTTCTGGCTCTCAATAAACTATGTCACAGTACATCATCAAACCTTGTGTTTGTGGTCTGCAAACTCATCATTGTTTTTCCAAACATGTTACTGTTTGCTGAGAGCCAGAAGGGCGTTAACTCTCATTCGTTTACCATTGCATAGAGTTAATGCCCATTTGTTTCTCAGCTGATGTTCTTTCATCATGATTACCATTTGAATTTTTTTTCTTGCTTTAGCAAAATTATATATCAATCCTCCAAGACATTTGTTAAAATCATTTCCTTTTCTCAGAAAGTGGAATTTGTATTCGTTTCTTTTCTGAAGTATATTTCTGAAATGCATACTTTGTTGATAGCTGTAATGGGAGGTTAGTGATATCTCAATTACTTGAAAATAGTGGACCTTGTTGAGAAAGCTCTGAAAGCCTTGTTTTCCACAAAAGGAATGGAGTTCCATCCCAATTTTTGATGTTGTTTGCTCTGTATATCAAGAGGGCCAAGCAAGTGTGAATGTGGATGATATGCCTCTCTTTGCCTAAGGGCTGATATCTTCCCTTGGAAATATTTATATTCTTGAATCATTCATGAGTTACAATACTTTAATGCAGTCTCAAGATGATGATGGCTTCATTTTAAAATCATGCCTCAGAGGAAGTTTGTACTTGTGTACTCTTGCAGTTCAATTATAGACCTCTCTCTAGTGTTATTTGAAGACTGTCTTTTAGAGTGTTCTGCTTCATATTTTGTTTGTTGAAAATTGTGTCCTCTTGGGTAATAGAACTGTGCCCCATTTCATAAAACTTGTTATCAGTAACAACTGCCACATTTCTATGACAGATTTGCTCTCAGCCAATCAGATGTAAGTATTTCAGTAGCTTATAACAGCTATTGCAGCTTGTTACTGATAACAAGTTTCATGAAACAGGGCCCAGATCAGTTCTCATAATTGAAGTTTGTATGGTAAAAGCTGAGGAATTTGTTTGTTGAGAGCCAGAAGGGCATTAACTCTATATTAACCCTTTCGAGACAATTGACCACATTTTGTGGTTTGGCCCAATAACTTTTGATTTAGAGCCTTAAAAAATATACCAGATGCATGAGTGGAAAGAGCAAAAATTTCTGCACATACTGTGTCCATTTTTGTTGCATGATCATATTGCGTTCGATGCCAGGAATTTTAAAAAGGAGAATAAGCTTGAACATCCTTAAATTGGCAACACATTGAGAGGTTCAAAATCATTGTTTTTTTTGTCCAAATTGGCAACTTTTTCAACTTTTCGACAAAGTTCCTAATCATGTATATTATTTTCAAGACATTACATCTTACTAGAACCACGTAGCACTAAAAGAAAAATATTATTGTTGCCAATTTGCAGAACAAAATGTGATCAATTTAGCCCTTAAATAATTCTTGTCCTGAAAGGGTTAAATGATATGAGTTAATGCCTTTCTAGCTCTGAAGAGATGAATTATACTTTGCTATTATACGCCAATCACACTATGGAGATTTTTTTTCATTTTAAGCAAAAGAGAATGGCCTAGTACAATGTTTCGTCACCCATCCTTCTCTCTTTGCACCAGAACCACATTAACGTATGATTTGTGTCAATTAAATTTGCACAGACACACCCAAAAATTGTAATCATTTTGAAATTGTCATAGTGTATTCATGAATCCAGAATATCTTCCAGGGCCCCCTTTCATAAAACTTGTTATCAATAACAAGTTACAATAATTGTTGTTAGCTACTGAAACCCTTGAATCTGATTGGCTGAGAGCAAATTTGTCATAGAAATGGGGGAGTTGTTAACAAGTTTTATGAATTGGGGCCCAGATGCCTTAGAATATTTTTCCAGAACAAGAAAGAAGAAAAAGTCATCAGAATGAATCAGATTCTTTAAAGAATTTTTTCCATGAAAGCCAGATTGTTGTGATTCTGGTTGTGCTTCTTCCAGAGGCAAGGAGATGTGACCCCCAAAATGGGCCAGGGCCCCATTGCATAAAACTTACCATTAATGGTAACTCTGCCATCAATGGTAACTACCATGGTAACATCACTCAAGAGCCAATCAAAATCAAGGTTTCCATGGGAGTTACTATTGATGGCAAAGTTACCGTTAATGGTATTAGTTTTATGCAACAGGCCCTGCTCTTTGTTGGTCTTTTAAAGTCACATTATGACTTTGGCTTCATGTTCTGACTACCATAGAAAATAAGTAGCCATTGCTTTTTAGAAAGCAATTCGTTCTTGCTGCATTTAAAATATCTCTACCTGTATCTTAACCAGATATGAAAACACTCTTTAAGATTTTCAAGACTACATTTTGAGGACTATTTAATTGTTTTTTCAATAAAAGCCTCGAGACTGATGTTATGATAAAATTTTATGGCTTCAGCATTTAAAAACTCATGGATATGCATCAAAATATTTTCGGTACCCAAAGTAAAATCTTTAAAAAAAAAGAAAGAAATTGATCATGGCAGATTTACAATTAAGATTTATTTTTACTCTTTCCCATGTCACAATCACTGTTTCGGGGTTGTTTTTTTTCAGGACCAATAACTGTATGGTGAACCACTATCTAATCAGCATATAACATACTGTAGGTTTTCCTTCCAGTCTTTTGTCTTTACGGTGGTAGCTCACTCATGATTGGTTGTCTAATCAGCCGTGTGGGGAAGGCTGAAGATTTAAAGTAGATGTCCTCCGGTATCAAGCGAGATGCTGAGTGGATGATGATGGAATGATGCATGTTAGAGCCGATGCCACACGTGTTGTCGTGACGATGGGATGAAGGTCCCTCGTATCCAGGAGGACTCTGTGTAGTATCTCAGGGAGGAAGATTAGTTTATTCCGCCTATTGGATTGATTTATCTTGGTATATGAGAAGGGATGTGTGCATTCTGCTAGGAATGGGGAATACAGGGTAGTTGTCTAGGAAGCAGTGACTCATAGCACATGCCATTTTCTTTTAGCGAGAATTGCCATTTGTATTTTCTGAGATTGCAACACTCTGACACTATGCCAAAGGTAAGCTGTATTTTTCATGATTTTAGCTTGATATAATATCAATAATTATGATAAGAAAAGTAACATAAATAATAACTATACAATTATACTCTGCCTCGTACTTTCTATTTCATCAGATCTACATTTTTCAATCATGGTAGGAATATTCCTCTACTGGAAAGAATGTGGTACATTTCATTATCTTTTAAAATGTTTGTCATGAATCATACTCTACTTTTATATTCAGGTATAAAGTGATTTCATATGTAATGACTAACAGTGTTTGGTACCTCGAGATCAGTCTCGAGATTGGCATCAGTAACCTCGATCTTGTTCTTGATCTTATTCTTGATCTTGAAGGTGTTGATCTTGATCTTGATCTTGATCTCGGAGCTTCTGTTCTCTGAATTTTCGCTTGAGATTGCTTGAGATCAACATTGTTATTATGTAAATTATCAAATGAAAAAGCTTTTAAAATCGTTCACCAATCAGCGAAAACACGACTCAGTGTTGGGTACCTCGAGATCGATCTTGATCTGGAGACCAGTCTTGAGATGGGCATCAGTAACCTCGATCTTGATCTTGATCTCGATCTCGGACATATCTGATCTTGATCTCATATGTTCTAATCTCGATCTTGAGCTGCGGATCTTGATCTTGATCTGGATCTCGGACTGTCTGATCTTGATCTCGGATGTATCTGATCTTGATCTCAGATGTTCTAATCTCGATCTTGAGCTGCGGATCTTGATCTTGATCTGGATCTCGGACTGTCTGATCTTGATGTTGATCTTGATCTCGGACCCTCTGGTCTTGAACCCAATACTGATGACTAATGATGATGATTATGGTTCTTGAATATCACTAATTGAAATGGTAAGCACTTGTTGGTATTGTTTATCTGGTGATTTTCTGGAAAACCATTAGAAATAATTGAATTTTAACCCATTCAGTGCTTATTACAAGATATTTAGTGAGAAAAGTGAATATTGAATTAAAATGATGAGCACTTGTTGGTATTGTTTGGTGATTTTCTGGAAAACCATTAGAAATAATTGAATTTTAACCCATTCAGTGCTTATTACAAGATATTTAGTGAGAAAAGTGAATATTGAATTGAAATGATGAGCACTTGTTGGTATTGTTTATCTGGTGATTATCTGGAAAACCATTTAGAAATAATTGAACTTTAACCCATTCAATGCTTATTACAGGATATTTAGTAAGAAAAGTGCATGTTAAAGAAAATGAAATTTTCTTCAACAGATTAAAATAAGAGAGTCTGATGCCACCAGTTATAATTCATGGTCTATACAGGTAGGCCTACATTTACAATGATTGAGTGCTGATCAGCGTCGTCACTACGGTGGTCGGCGCCGGTCGGAACCTTCCACCACTCGAAATTTCCCACCGGCACTCAATGCAATATCACACCCGTCCGCCCGGCACTAAATTCCCCACTGACAAAGAAAAAATACTATAATTTTGACCTACGTGGTTTAAGAGAGTAATTTGACAGCATTCACAGCACGTATATGTACAAAGTAAACCAAATACTAGTACAGTAGTTATAATGCTTAATGCTGCAGCTACAGTACTGTGTGTACTGTGTAGATACATGATATTTTTACTGTTTAACTATAACTTATAAGCCATGAAAACTGACTAGTTTTTGTCCCCCTGAACCCCCGTGCCAAGGTTTCGGGCGATAAAATTTCCACCACTAAAAAGTCTCTGGTGACAACCCTGGTGCTGATCATATAAAACAATTACAGTAAAGATACAAGAGTTTTATTCTTCAAAAAAATCTCCATTCTCGTGTCTATTTGAAGTTCGATGTAGAATATTCTAGATGGGATGCATCAAGCAAACAAACATGTCTGTTCTTTTTATTCCCTTTGCCTTTGACTTTGTCAAACATATAGCCTTCGCATCTATCAAACATATAACCTTCATTAGCTTACCACTATCATAAGAATGTTATATCAGCAATGTCGCTATACATTTCTCTATCCCCATATACTTCTAATGGTGACTGTGGTGTGTTCATATAGCTTTTAAGCACCCCTGTACAGTTTTCAATTCCCATTTTCAAACGGAGGTTTGCCATGCATGATGGCATTAACTCATTTTGTTAAGTAATTACTTAAAGTGAAAGATGACTGGGAAATAGATAGGAACATGCACTTTAGTGCACTCGGACACAGTAAAACATTTGGTTTCAACGTAGAATATAGAGCATTATAAAGCTTTCCGTGTAATATGTACAGCCATTGTAATATGAAGTAGATCCGTTGTAGATCATCCTTGTGATAGATTAGTTGTACACATTCATTCTGCAAAATACTCAGTTCATTTATTGAATTATTTTTCTTTCTTGGCCTTTTCCTCAAAGAGAACAGTTATGGAATAATAGATGATGGTTCACCTTTGTTTTGTTTTTTGTTTTTTTTTGTATTTTTACTTGATATTTTGTATGTCTGTGCTCGGGTACATGAAGGTGTATAAAATGAGATCTTGAATTTATGGTCATTAATGTTATCAGGGCCTTGTTTCATAAAACTTGTTATCAGTAACAACTACCACATTTTCTATGACAAATTTGCTCTCAGCCAATCAGATGCAAGGATTTCAGTTCTTAGCATATAACAGTTATTGCAATGTCATCCTCGACATTGCCTTGGACTCGTTGCAACTTGTTATTGATAACAAGTTTTATGAAACGGGGCCCAGATAGGCTTGCAACAAAATCAGTGATTGGGGCAAAACACCTCTGACCTCATTTAAAGTAAAGTCGCAGGTAATGCTTTCTTTCAGCATTTCTCCATGTGTTTGGACATCAAAGACTGTTCAGGTCAGTACCTGAAGAGAAATGTCATTTAATGAATTTCAACATATTTTTTTCAAGTTAAAGCATATACCTGAATAGGCAATACTCATGCATGCTTCTGAAACCTGCTTACCTGATTTTCTTCTCCAGTATGTAATTCATCATCTCCCTGTCTCGGTATCATCCTCAGAGCACAGACAGCCGTATTTGGTAACATGTATATGAATGTAACTTTCACATCAAATCAGTGGATAAATCGGATATCAACCCTTGAGAGCCAGAAAGGTGTTAACCCTTTTGTGACATCACTCCACATTTTGTGATTTTGCTCAACAAATTTTGATTCAGAGCCCTCAAAAATATACCAGATGCATGAATAGAAAGAGCAAAAATTCTGCACACACTATGTCCATTTTTGTTGCATGACCATATTGTGTGTCATGCTAGGAATTTTTAAAAGGAGAATAAGTTTTAAAATCCTTAAATTGGCAACACATTAAGAGGTTCAAAATCATTGTTTTTTTCATCAAAACTGGCAATTTCTTCCACTTTACACCTTATTAGAACCATGTAGCACTAAAAGAAAAATATTAATGTTGCCAATGTGAAGAATAAAATGTGATCAATTTAGCCCTTAAATAATTCCTGTCCTGAAAGGGTTAACTCACATCATTTTACATGGAGTTAATGCCCTTCTGCTTCTCAGCAGATGATATAACAAGCAGTAGATTACCTGTCAGCTTCTAAGCCTTCAATATATCTATCTTGATGCATGGCAAAGATTGCCTGCTTTGGGTAGATTCTCCCACAGGCAGTCTCTCCTGATGGTTTAGAATCCAATTTATATACTGCTTCTCCACCAAATTTGATTCTATTCAGTTATCAGAGGGAATACATATTCTACATGTATATCTATGCTTTTAAGTTACATAAGGTGCATGCAGTTGAAAACCGTTCATGATGATAACATCAAATTGTAGAGCACAGAGCACTTTCACTAACGTGATCTCTATGGTCTCTCCAAAATGTAAAAAACATTACATGGTATAAATTTTAAAACAGAGAAAACCCTCTGTCATCTCTATTTCACAATTTTTTTTAAACACCACTGAAAAAAGATACAAAATTATATTCTTTTTTTCTGTTTTTGAAAAAAAAATGCCATTCTAACTGATTTTCCAAGAATTGTATACATTACCAATGGTTGTTAATACTTTTAATGATAACATACACCACCTTAAATTCATACTCTAATCAGTAAGGTAATCAATTAAAAAGTACTGAGTGGTAAAAGTGCATAAAGACTTTATATCATTATATGATATGTGCCATACAAGAATGGAATATCATTATTATTATCTTTCTGAAAAAAATAAAACAACACACTTTTGCACTGCCTCTTTTAACTACAGAATTAGTAAATCAGGTTTAAAAATCAAATTACCTTATAGGGCCTATAACAAAAAAAAGTAGGACCCTCTTTTTCCTGAAACTTGTTTTTTAATAATACAATACAAACCACAGAAGAAGTCTCTTAGAAATGTTGGATAGTATAGCTGTAAGAGTACCTGTGGTTGAATACATAATGAATTCACCATGAATATTCCGGAAATGTGATCAGTAAATATTGTGAACTCCCCAGCCAATCCTTCTCCCTCTGTGGTCAGTATGCATTTCACTTTAGTGGTCAGTTCTTCAGGCCATCAGGCATTCCATCATTTTCACACACGATAGGATGGTCAGAGCAATCCAATTCAATACTCCCCTAAGCCATACCACAAAATAAACCTGTATGTAATCCACACTGGATCTCTTTTGTGGATTAGGTGTGTGAAATCTCTGTGAAATCTTGTAATTTTGTATTATTTTCAAACCACTACATCTTTGCTTGCTTCAAATCTGCCACCAGATCTAGTTTCAGGTACACTCATCTGTATGTCCAGGGGGAAGGCACAGGGGATTCATAGCCCTCCTTCCCGATCCAATACTGATATGATGCATGATACGAGAACATGGAAGAATGGTTTGGTGACATATCATCGCTGAATTCACGAAGTGGCACAACCTCCCGCAGATTTTTCAAAACGCATTCCGAGAAAAACATTCAAATTTTTGCTTATTGAAAGAGCAAATTTGACTTGTTGATATGAGTTGAATTTGATAAATCATATATGTTAAGAACGAGAAGAATCTTGTCTACCCATTCATGTAGAAAAATAGAGTTGTTCATGTGAAATGTTAACAGTGCAAGGCTGTAAACATTTGTGTCGCTTCGTTTCACTTTAATGATATGCGTAATCCGGTACGCATCGCATGCGCTTCTGTATTCGTGAAGTGACACGAATGTCCGTGCCACGCACTACATATTAATTCGCTTTTCACTTTTTCACGAAGTGACACATTGGATGCGTGTGTGTACTGTGCACGCTATTTATTCATACGTGCGCTCCATTCACCACAACGTAAAAAAACATTCATGTCACTTTGTGAATTAAATGGTTGGCCTTTTGAGGTTCATGTCATTTTGATCATACCGTTTTTTTTTCAGAATAAATCAAAATTGATACTTAAAACTTTGTTATGTGATAAGTGATGGAAAATAGGTGCTAAAAATTGACAAAAATAAAAATTGATATTTTACGCTATTTTTGGCGTTAGTGCCACTTCGTGAATTCAACAATGATATGTACATAAACAGTAAAAAGAACATTGAGATACTTGCAGGTCCTTTATGATATTGATAAAACTCTGGGAAATTAGGATTACTTGTTCAAGATACACTTTGTTGCACCAAAACTTGCTTCAAATTGTGCATTCTGTTTTTAATGTGTGAGAATGGCACGGTTACATGTGTACTCATTACTACTTGAGGGATGGGTTATAGGCCCCTCAAGTACTTTAAGTTCTTATATTAGATGTTTGTTACTTCTGTCTGTCTGTTTACAGATGAAACCTCCCTTTGGACATATCGTCAGCCGAAGATCTAGTAATTGGTCTCATTTAGGAGCTCTTGAATTAATCATTTTCACACAGATGATGGCTATTATGTTCCCTGGTTGACGATTCTACCTTGCTAGGCGAAGGATTGTTGCATATATTCTCCTTCTACAGTATTGAATTTCACAGTATTCAAGGAGTAGCTAGGGAGCATCTAAGGTACAAATAGGCAGTCTTTTTAGTGGTATAAATGACAACGCTTCTACTAAAGGGAATCTATCAGCCTCGTTCTTGTTGCAATACCTTGAAATACAAGGCGGGGAAAGAAGAGTGTATTTGTGAGGTAGAAATTCCATAAAATTCAGGCACAATTGAGCCTTAGAAGAATTGAAGCATTGAAAAGAGCAAAGTACTATAAAAGCAGTCTTTTAAATCTGATACCAGATACATTCAGAGATAGAAGTAAATTGAGGAGCAGAGATTATAAAGCCATGTAAACAAAGAGGCAAAATGCTCATATCTTACTACTTGATAGATAATTCAATTTCGTTATTTTACAAATCGTTTTGCAAGAAACTTTTTAATTGATTGGAATTTGAGACCTGTATCTTTTTTTTATTCATTTTAAATTTCACCTTAATGATCATACACTGATATTTTCAGCTAAGTAACAAACTATCTTATCATATTAGAGTAATGTTTTTATATGAAAGTCATGTTTTTAATATTTTTTCTGTATATGTACAACTGATATGATAGCTACCCTTTTCTCATGACCTTTCCAGAACATCATCCTTTAATTCCTGTGTCTGTATACTTATGTGCAAGCATATAGAGATAAGAATAGTAGTTAATAATACTTGTCACACTAATGGAACTTTAGTGTGCTGCATGAAGTATGCTGTCAGATTAGAGGCTATTAAACTGGGTTGTGAAATACTCATCATTGTAATTGCATACTCAGTGAAAGTACATCCAATTCAAAAACATTCAGAGATGAGATAAATATGATTAGCAGCACTACCCAATACAGTTCTTGGTAATGCTGTACTGTTAAACCAGCAACTTTACTATTTGCAAATTTCGCGAGGGGTTCAGATTTGTGAAAGTTTTGTGCCGCGAAATCACTTAATCATGATTGGCATAATAGATTTTTCTGAATCGCGAAAGTTTCCTGCTGTGAAAATAGCTGCCATTTACAATTCATGAAAGTTTGATCTAGTGAGCATTTCTGGTTTTACAGTATGCTTACTGCTATGAAAATCATCTACTTAGAGCAAGAAGGATGTTACCCATATCATTTAACACAGGGTTAATGCCTTTCTGGCTCTCAATAGAAGAAACATAAGACATGGTAAATTTCAAGATCAGAATATCACCTAAGAGCCATAAGGACGTTATCATGTATACTTTTACACGGACTTAATGTCCTTCTTGCTTTCTACAGAAATAATATTTAAAGTAAATTCATAGCTTACCACTTTTGAATCTTAGATACTGGTATACCTTCATTTGGGGGGGGGCTGGGTGTGAAAAAAGCCCCATTTAAAGAATTAAAAAACAATTTTGAGAATTGCATACAGGAATCGTCATCCCTGACCCTAATCCTGAGAAGTAAAGAAGTGAAGGCATGCATCTGACCTACTTGTCGTATCTCTAGATAAGATGGTGATAGGATCGGTGATATGTTCTTGCCTCCAGTGAATCTAGGTCATTTTATAATTACAATGAATATTCTACATATTTATACTAAAAAAAAAAGAGAGAATAATGTGGAAAAATTACTGGATCAATGCACCATTAAGCTCTAGAAAGCTGTTAGAGAGGTCAGGTAAAAATGAAAAAAAATATCAAGATTACCACAGGAAATCTCATTTTGACTTTATAAACATGAAAAAAAAGCTCCTGGGAACAATATGGAAAATTATCCCCTGTTACAGTGGATTTATATAGGAATGGCTCCTACCATCTTTTACAGTGCCATAGGAGGGTGTGCGTATTTTACTTGTAAGCTTTTCTTATATGGTTTGAAACACAAAGCATTTTTAACAGGGAAATCCATTTTCTATTTCAATGGATCAATTTACTTTTATATTTCACTGTTTAGGTATTGGTTCAGCTTTTTGATTGTTTACATCAGATGTAGAACTTACAATTTTCCTGGCATGGTTTCTATGATTTCCAAGAAGAAAGAATGTCAGTAGCAATTTATGTCCTTCCATCCTTAAAAGTTTAGCTTGAATAGCAGTAGAATTGCCATGTTCACTTTCTACTGTATTGAAAGACAGACAGTCTGTGCTGACATAACATAGGTTATGTCCACACACGGCTATGTGTTTAGCACACTCGCTGCAGTGCTAAGCAAATGGTGATGTATGTTGAGAAAGTTTGCACAGCCGATCATGTAAACCTTTCATGTATAGAACAGCTTGAGAACTGTTTTTAAAGGGAAGCTAATCAGATCTAAAAAGTGGTTGGCAGGGAAAACGTGCATTGTGGCATGATATCTCGGTGGTGGAGTAGTGGTCTCATAATTGGTAGGTTCCTGGTTCAAACCAGGTCATTTCGCTAGCACAGTGCGGTAAGGCATCAATCCTTATTACCAAGCCCCTTGGATGGGACTTGGTTGGGCTTTTCACACTTGATTTTTTGTAACCCAGTACTATCCTTAACCCAGTACTATTTTTTTGCTGTTCTCATTTGCAGTTTAGTCCCGTACTATCTCCCTAGCCAGAGTGCTTATCCCCACTATTTTGCGTTTAGCCCCACCTTTGTTGGAGCTTACCCTGCTTTTTTCCAGGGCTAATATAGTAGTAGTACGGGACTAAGCAAAATTTTGTTAACTGTGTAAAAAGCTTAAAAGTCATACATGTAGGTCCCCCTAACTACAATATATCAATAATTCTTCCTTAGCAGGTATGGTAAAAAGAAATTATCAGCCGATCAATCAAAATAATGAGCCTCAGAAATATTTCTAGAAGTTCTGTCTATAGAAGATATGAACATGGTGACGTGAGTTCAGACATTGCAAAAAATATTTAGAACATTGAAATGAGTCAAGATATTAAAGATAAAATGGAATGCAGACATTTTTTGTGATTACTTTCCCTAAAGATTAAAAAGAATTAAGAATCATATCTCTAGACAAAAAAAAACAACAAATGGAAAGCAGAAAGACTGAATTGGAATAAAGACCAAGTTGGAAACTCGAGAATAGAAGAAAAGGAGAGGGGTAAATCTGACAGTGTGTGTGTGTGTGTGTGTGTGTTTGAGAGAGAGAGAGAGAGAGAGAAAGAACAAAGAGACACATAAAAGGAGGGAGTAGAAGAGATGGCAAAAGTGCTTGCTGCTGTAGCCTCTTGAGTAACGTGAGTTGTCTTCGGCTACTCTTGTATGCCTCATGCATGGACATACATTCTTGACACATTCACCTATTCTCATGTATTGACATTAAAGGGTCAAATTTCCATTGTAAATCATCATCACCTGTGTAACCTCAACAACAATTTTGTATGTTTGAGTATTAATACACACGTTGTTAGCTGAGCTAGTAGAGAGCTTACGAAACAGGACGGGAGAGCGAACAGAACGTTCACTCGAGCGGAAAATCGATCTGCGCATGCGCCAATGCGAAACTCTCTCCGTCCCGTTCATTTTCAGGACGGTATTCAGGCGAATTAACGTCCGGTCTGCTAACAGGACGGATCTATGCAATTGTGTACACTGGATGTAAACAAGACGCACGTGTATGACAGCGGACAGCAACTTATGTTGATACGCACGATCACCAAGTCCAAGAAAAGAATTGTTATATTTAACTGTTAGAAGTTCCAGTTAGTTGTGAAATATGGCTACCAGCACAAGTACTTGCTCGATGAGTGAATTTGCAGATTTAACTTTGTGTCTTTTCCAAATAAATTGTTTCTAAGTCCAACAAGTTAATCAAACTTGAATAGGCCTACTACTTTACTAGTTCAACTAAGTCACAGTTCAATACATGATGGTGGGCTTTATGACTGTGTCCGTGCACCCAACATTTCACTTTAGTCTTTACATTGACAAGCTTTATGTTTGGTGTTCCCCTAATGGCTTACTTCATTTTAATCTTCATGTTCTGGAGGGTAATTGTGCCGAAAATCTCATCAAATTCTAATGTTATTTTCACAAGAAAAGGCGATGTTTACATGGTGTCAATTTGACATTGCAAAGAAAATGTCTGCGCACTCATTTACACGCAGTTTGGGTTTGTTTGTATGAAAGGTGACATTTTCAAGGCCTAGATGTTATGTAAAGTAGACCTTTCTCATCAGTTTTTCATAATTTTTGCACATGCATATCACTATAAATGATATTAAGATTATGTGTAGAGAGTATGCTTCCCTTTTTGACGTTTGGATTTGTGCAGTTGTGCGTATATGGGCAAACATGGGGCACCAATCAATACTGAGGCGTATACTGTTAACGGCGGGGGTCGCGCTCGCGTCGCCGTCCATTTCGCATCGTAACTAAAGTTAAGAACAGGACGGGAACGGTGTGCGAGGACGGTCACGGTCGGTCGATTCCCCCGTCGCACTGCCCCTCCGTCCCGTTTCGTAAGCACTCTAGTACGCTGTAAACAACTGCGCACCTCTCCCCCAAAATAGTAGCTTTGAACGATGTTCCTTCTTACTATATTCTTATCTTGTTTATGTCTCTTTTGATATGTATGTCATGTGATTCTCTATCCAACATTTCTTAAAAAGATGTTTTAATTAAGTTTGAAAAGCCTCAGTCAAAGTACAATTCCACATATAATCATTACATTTCATTGTATATTACATTGTTCATATTCACTTATTTACATCAGTTTTAAAGTGCATAGAAATCTAGTTTAGTTGTTATGCGCTATATCAGCATTTACTGTTATTACAGTCAAACCTGCTTTAGTGACCACCTGTATAGAAAGACCACCTGTCCATAAAGACCACAATATTCATTTCCCTTGAAAAGTGTTTCTCATTGAAAAATGTATTAAAGGAACCTGTGCTTAAAGACCACCTGCTCATAAAGACAGCTTTTTTTGTCTCCCTTGAGCAGTCTTTATATACAGGTTTCTCTGTATTATTATTATTACATATTTCTTTAACTTTGTACAAAGAAATATGTACTATGACTGAGGCTTCTCATACAAGAGAAAACATCGATTGGCACTCTATAAATCATTGGACTAAATTCAGCTAGGATGGTCTTAGTCTACTTCTATGATTATGAGTCATAATTATTTCCTTCGTAATAAAATATGAGGATACAAGACATAGATTATAATCCTACCTTAAAGGGTACCAATCACCAAACAATATTTTGCTCTGTATGTTATAGGTTCTGTGTCATTATACCATATTCAAAATATGGGCTTGAAATATATAGAGACATTGCAAGTTTAATTAAACTCTCTATAAGCGTGAAAGCGACTTGCTGAAAAGCAGCCATCCGGCTGAATGCAGGCTTTTATTTCTGTGAATGAATAAATCAAACTCAAACTCAACTCAAACTCAAACTCAACTCAAACTCAAACTCAAACTCAAGAGTAGACTACTAGATGCACCCGTACGTGCTCGCCAAGATAAGGGCTCGAGCATAACCCAACTCGGAGTTTGGTTCCACATACGCACCTTCATGTTATCCTTTATTTCCTTCATAGTCCTTAACTATTGACCTATAGAATTTCAGATAGTTCTTTGAGGTGGATTTTATACTTTTAGCTGTACACAAATTATTTTTTCATGTGATTGGTACACTTCAAGTAATACCATTTATCAATATTTTAAATTTTAACCTTTAGCAAGTGCAGATTCACAGGTCACGTTTCAACATAACATGAAATTAAATATTTTCTTCATCATATCAGTTTCATAGGAATTCTGTTTTTAAAATTTGATACATTTAATTCTAGAGTTCTTATTGCAGTGCAAGATCAAAAGATGTCCGGTAACTGTTCATTGATTACCAGCATATTTCTGTCTCCTTGATATTTAATATATGGCCTCTTGTCCTCAAACTGTATTGCATTTATTGTTTACATCCACTTTCAGAGTGCTACATCTAACTTTCACAGTGTACGCATGCATACATATGTGCAGCGAGTCAGGGTCTTTATGACCTGGGGTTTTACGTTTCTGTACATGTACACAGGCAAAGATACATGCATGTAGAATGCTCTGTTGTGTTTCAGTATCGGCCATCCACCAAAAGTAATTTATGTACTCCACCTCCGTCAGAATTCACACATAATTAGGGATTGATTTCATCCAGGAAACCGTCCAATAATGCCTTGTCGATTTTATCTCCGTTGTCGCAGTTGTGCAGTGTTTAGATACATCAACAACCATGTGTAGCATGTATCTTGTATGGATTTAATTCTGTGTTTAATTCTGTGTTGGATGGTCTGTGTAGATCAAGGATACAGAGTGGATCAAGATTGGTGATAATGCAAATTGATTTGCTGACTATTGTTTGCTGTGAAAGGACAAGGGCTACTGTTTAGAGATCCATGTAATGAATGGATTGTCGGGCTAACTTTGTGATGGATATACATGTAGATTGTGCAGAGCTATTATTGCGCATGTGTGCACTCGTTGTGTAATCATTTAGACTGAAGTTCATTCATAGAAGAAACCACGGTTTTCAAGCAAATGTAACATCACCTATACGATGCTAATGCAGTTTTATAGTGGATGCTGCAAATGTAATGGATTCGCTGGGTGTATGTAAATCACCAAGTCAAGTCAATCCTATATGATGTTCACTTATCTGATTAGATAAGACTGACAGCTCAAAAAAAGAAAATGTGTGTGTTTACATCTGATGACGAGGACACATTTTCGGAATTCTTCGGCAATTGTGAATTGTTGGTGAGTTCTGTTTAGTACAAAGTCCTGTGCATGTTTCTATGGCAATGATTAAGGTATTATTGAAAGAGCCTAATCCACTGATAGATTGATCAAAATGGAGAGGAGAGAGAAAGGGGAGAAACAAGTGAGGATGAGGGGAGAGAGTGATAATAATGATTATAATATGTAAAGCGTTCAGAAGCAAAGTAGTAAGTGCTATACAAATGTAACTCTACATTATTATTATAATAACTGAGAAGAGGGGAGACTGTGAAGGAGTTGAGAGAGAAAGGGTAAGAGGGGAAAGAGGAGAGAGAAAAATATGAGGAATAAAGGAAAAGTGAGATATATAGAAGAAGAGTAGGAGAGAGAAAGAAAGAAAGGTAGATAGTGAAATACTTGACATCATCAGCGAAAGAAGAACTAATTGATCACTTATGTTCTTTATCTTATCATTACAGCCAGCAGCAGTACGTAAACGCCTTATGGACAAGAAGCATGTCGACCAGTCGTCGTCTGCTCCCGAGTCCAGCCCCCATGGGACATCATCCCTACCACTCACCAACCAAAACAACAACCAGCAACACACCTCTGGAGGCAGCGAGGATGACTACCATGGTAGGCGGAGTCGGGAGTCATCGTTTGGTGCCGTCGCCATGGAAGCTAATCGAAAAGGATCAGGGGATGACACAATGATGGGTGTGGATGGGGGTTTCTCGTCAACCCAAGGGATGAGTCTAGAGGAGATGGATGAGAGGGTGGCAGCCAGGATCAGTGGGGTACCCCAGCCGGGCCATTTCTACCGGTTAGAGGTGCATTTGAAGGAGGGCCGGGATCTGGCCGTTAGGGACTGGAGTGGTAAGACAGACAATATATGTTTCAACAAATAAATACATGAAAAATATTTTTGTGAGATAATTTTTTTTTAATCGTAGAGCCTGTTTTCATTGCTCAATGGTTGTAACGTTGTTCCATGATATCTAACATCACAGTTCATGAACTCATTTTGAATTTCAGCACAAAAGAGAAGCTTTTCTTGATCCAAAATTATTAATTAGATACAATATTAAACCTTGGGCAATTTATCCTCTGGACCCCAAAGGGTTATGGGTCGATATTTTGTTTTCAAGTTTCAGTTTAGACCAAGTCTCCTATTACCGCCTCTTTTCTCAGAAACAATGCCACAGAGTGATCTTCCCTAATTTATTAAGAAATGTCGATATAAAGATAATAGTAATAGTAATATTCTGTGTTTTGTATAAGAATGTCACATTGTGATCTGTTTAATCTTTCACTTCGAAGAATTTGAAATAAGCAAATATCAACAATCACAATCAACCATTTTGAATTTCCTTTCTCTCCTACTCTCATCTGGGCCCTCTTTCATAAAAACTTGTTATCAATAACAATTGCAACAGATCTATGACAAATTGGCTCTCATCCAATCAAATGCTCTGACTTCAGTAGCTTATAACAGTCATTGTGACTTGTTTTTTATAACAAATTTTATGAAACAGGGCCCTGTTTCATACATCAGCTTAAAGATCAATGGCAAGCAGGTTTATCTAAAGGCTATTGTTCACAGTCTCAATCCCAAATGGAATGAAGGCTTCCCCTTGTCTTTACACAATGTCACCAAACCTCTCCAGATATATATGATGATGGAAATGAAATAAATACCAATAATCAATCAATCATTTGAATTCCTTTTTCACATAGGTTCATCAGATCCATACATCAGGTTTAAGATCAACAGCAAGCAAGTATATAAATCCAAGACCATCGTTCACAATCTAAACCCCAGATGGAATGAAGTATTCTCTGTAGCTATTGAAGATGTCACCAAACCTCTCCACATACATGTCTTTGATTACGACATTGGCACCTCCGATGACCCGATGGGCAATGCCAAGTTTGACCTCATGACCCTGAAGACAAGCGAGTAAGTATTATTACCCCTACTCCTACACTCAAATGCCTGAATTCCCCCATGAAGAATGATGAATATGAAAGAATAAATAAGAATGTTAGCCCTTTACTTGCTGACTTTCTATGGGTCGAAACCCAGACTGCCACATTGTTGGGAGTGTATGGAACACATACACTGCATATGTGACAAAAGTCAACTGTGGCAGTCTACTGTGTTTATTCCATAAGTCAACCAAAACTGGCAAAGAGTTATAGAAATAGTAATCCTCTAAAGATTCCAGGACTCCAAGCACATCTCTGCTTTCCCGTACAATATTGAAGTAATTCATGACATTTTGATAGAGATTGTCAGCACCTTCAGGGATAATATGATTTTTATTCCCACCAAAATGTGAGAATATGGTGTTAATAATTGAAGAGCATTTTTGAATGACAGATGCCTTGCAGATATTATCCATGCTCTCCCTAGTATTTAATGCCAATAAAAGACCCATTCCTCTGATTGCATGCGTATTGGATTTTAAGTATTGATTTTTATCCAGGGAAGCTATTTCTCCCTCTGAAAACAACCCCAGAGATCTAAAGCAAAGGAAGAAAAGAAAAAAGGGCATATATATATATATATATATATATATATATATATATATGTATGCCAAATAAGAGTCATAAAAACTTTCTGCTACAAATTCAAAGATTTGTTTAACTTTGTATGCGTGTCATTGCTAGAAGAAATTTAATGCTCCATGTTCACTAGTACAGAAAAATATACACATATAAAATTTATATCTACATTTGCAATTTTTGAAAATGCATTTGAAAGGTGACAGCTATCAAAGTAAACACATATTTAATATTTTTGAAGTTGTGTTTGTTAATTTTCAAAGAGGAAATATTAAATGGCTAAGTAAGAAGAGAATTTCATTTGCCAAAATATGAGTAAGTAAAAGTATTACGCAATATCTTCTGTATTAGTCTTCCTAGTACAATTTGATTTGGCATGATTTGAATTGATTTGAATTTTTAAAATGTGAACTAGTAGGCTTTTATTCCTGATTTTTTTTAACCCCGTACTATCCCTAACCCTGAACTATTTTTTTTTTGCTGTTCTCATTTGCAGTTTTTGTCCCGTACTATCTCCCTAGCCAGAGCATTTAGCGCCACCTATGGTAACCCTGCTTTTTTCCAGGGCTAAAATAATCCTGCACTATCATAGAGTTAGCCCACTATGGTCAAATGCAATGTGAATAGAAAGTAGACTAAGCTTAATTAATCCTGTACTATCGGTGAGGCTAATCCTCATTTAGCCCCACCGATAGTATGGGACTAAGCAAAATTTTGCAAATGTAAAAAGGCCATTACAAACTTAATCTATAGTTTAAGTTAGTAAATTTTCTTATTTTAAGGAAAGAAATACTCTATGTTGAAAATATCTTTTACAAATTTAAAAAAAAAAAAGAAAGTGTCCTTTCTTGATTTCTAAAGAAAATGTTTTTAGTAAAGCGAAATATATCATGCACATATATTCCATGTTTTGCAGTACAAGAGGACGAACGTGAAATATTTGACCCTCTTTCTAAGTGACTTTTGTGTCTTTGTTTATTAGCACGTCCCTCCTTGCCATCCATCATATGACATTTCAATGGATTAGCATATCATCCTTCGGCAATCCCCTTTCATCAAAATAAAACATAAATATGAGACTATCTGAGAGAGCTTACATAAAAGGATTACGAGAGACTTTAAGGTATAGGTGATGCATATTGATAAGTTTAATGCATAGCTTGGATGTCATTTTTGCATAGCCATTTGCCTTGAGGTACATGAAGATTTCTTGTGATCTAGAAAGAAAAATAAGAAAATAAAGGTTTCCAATATCTTGACTTAATGTGTCTTTAGTCAAAACAAATTTCTAATCTGTTTTCTGAATTTTAACTTTGGGATTTAGACATTATTCCTGCTCAGGCTAAGATCCAAGTTTTCAGTATTGATTATTATCATCATTAGAATCTGTTTCTTGACTTTCTTCCTCTTTTTTTTTCTGTAATATTAATTATAAGGAATTATAAAATATCTCTCCTGCTGCACTTCTAGTCTTAGAGTGTGATTTGAAGTTTCTTATCGAAAATGGCTGCTGTGCCATGAAGATACTTTGAATTACTTTTATGCTAATTTGATTTGGAATAATATTGAAGACTTGTGTCTTTCCTGACCAAATGATATGTATGTATTTTTGTAAAATTTTGTAATGTTTTTCAATTTTATACCATTTCCATACTTCACTAACCACAAGCAAAATCGTGATGATTCTAAACCATCTGCTTGCTGTATTGTCAGGTTTCTTCTTATGGAAGATATTATGTGCAATATAGCAATTTAAAAATAGTTTAAAAATAAAATTTATAACTCGCTCCATGAAGTTCAATTATCATAAGTGCTTGTAAATGAAACGGCCCAAAGGGTTGTTAGAATACAATTATCATGTATATGTTTTCATTTTTTACAGTATGAAAAGTAGATAGCAATTAAACAATTAATATTTTATTCTATTATTGTGCTTACTCCCCTTATAAAGGTACTCCGGGTGAGTTCATGTTCAAATTTTAGATTATGAGTCACATGTAGCATAATATTTATTATGAGTGCTGCATTGCTCATATACATGTACAAGTGTAACCTTCTTTTCTTCTTAAAATTTTTCCCTGTCAGGCTTAACTTAGTCAAAAATTCTCTTTTGGGATCCTATGAAAAAAGGGTCTTCTGGCAAATGCTCTAGATATGTCACTCTACACATTAAACTGGCGGCATAGGTTGTGTTGAAAAAGAGAGAGAAAAGTCAATGGGATGATTGCTCTGTAGTGGCACTTGATGGAATGTCTCCAAATTGGGGCACTTAATTTTGTTTGAAAAAATTGTCTTCTCTATTTGCTTTCTGCTGTGTTAACAAAATTTCACTATGGAGGTGATATGACGATTGTGATTTATCTTTTGTTGATTATTTCTTTTATTTGAACATGTAAATATCAAATTCTATATGCATCGTTAGTTTATGTGTCTACTCTATCTTATAAGAAATTTATAAGAAATTAAATGATCTAATTTCCAAAGTATATATATAAAAAGCAATTTGAATTGATTTAACTACATGTGTATCAGTAAACCAGGAAAATAAAAAGAGAAATAAAGCAACAACAATAAAAATGAAGTATTATGTAGGCCTATATCATTTTGTGTCTGACTTTACTGATATGGATATTCTTTAAATTGTTTCTTAAAGCTCATGTACAGTTTTGGCAGCAAAAAGGATATTGGATAGAAACATGTATTATATATACATGTATGTTCTTCTCCTTATATCATGATGATCTAATTTCCAAAGTATATATATAAAAAGCAATTTGAATTGATTTAACTACATGTGTATCAGTAAACCAGGAAAATAAAAAGAGAAATAAAGCAACAACAATAAAAATGAAGTATTATGTAGGCCTATATCATTTTGTGTCTGACTTTACTGATATGGATATTCTTTAAATTGTTTCTTAAAGCTCATGTACAGTTTTGGCAGCAAAAAGGATATTGGATAGAAACATGTATTATATATACATGTATGTTCTTCTCCTTATATCAAAATATATTTGTAAGAGATCATTTGCTATTCCATCCATGATTTCTAGTGAACTTTAGTGTAAATATCTAAAAGAAATGCTAGATCAAGGCAACATACAGCTACGGTAGGACCTTTCCATCCTGACGGCTTCCCGCACAAAAATCTTGGGGGGTTCACATGGAGATAGCATGTGTGTCACTGTGTGAAATATACAAACAATCTAATATAGGTTTTGCATGCATATTATAATATATAGTGCATGCTGCCATTATTGGGAGTTTACATCCCTAGCCCTGTATATAGATTATTTTTTGCATCTCATTTGTTTAATATTCCACTTGACTTTAAGAGATGAAAGCTTCACAGTATCTTAGTATTGCTAGTATCTTGCTATTTATAAACAAAATTCCAAGAAATCTGACGAAAAGTTTTTGAGGGCTTACCAAAACCATACATTACCTTTAAATTTATTGTAAGAAAGAATGTACCTGAAATAAATTTTCAGTCTGTATTAGCAAAGCAAATTTCTATGTAAAATGCATGTTTGGCAAAAAAAATATAATAATAATAAAAAAGTAATTTGAAAAATATGCAAAACTTATTACTGTATGATCATTTTGCCAGAAAAGGTTAATTTGATGCCTAATTCAATATATTTATTGCTATAAAAAATAGTTTTTCACTTTTGCAAAAAGTTTCTAAGAAGCATATATATGCTACATTTCTGCATAATTCAAATTTCAAATATTTCATTTGTTTTGTCATTTTTTTCTAATTTCTTTTTGTTTGTTTATTTTCTTTTCTTATCTTCACTTTCAATTTTTTTTTTACTACAGAAATAGATATTTATCAATTTAAAGGGAAAGTCCATCCTGATTACAAGTTGGTTTTAAAAGAAGCAGAAAAGTTAAAGAAACGGATCAGTGAGGGTTTGAACAAAATACGATAAGAAATAAGAAAGTTATGAATTTTTGAAATTGTAATCAATCAAACACAAATTGGCAACTCGTGATGTATCTTGTGAGCTGCCCTTCCATTTGCGCTATACCCCAAAAATCATTAATTTCTATTTCCTCTAAAGAAAATATTCAATCATTCGTACACCTTAGATGAAATCATTGCTCATGTTTTTGCACACAACCTGTATGAAACAAATCTATTCCTTCATCAAAAACTAAGAAAATGAATATTTATGAAATTTTCTGTACTGAGCAAATGGGAGAGGAGCTCGCAAGATATGTCACAGAGTTGCCAATTTGTGTTTGATTGATTACAACTTTAAAAATTCAGAAATTTCTTATTTCTCATCAGATTTTTGCTCAAACTTTCACTTATGTGTTTCTTTCATTTTCTGCTTTTATTCAAATCAACTAAATACCAGGATGGACTTTTCCTTTAAATTTATGCAAAAACATGTTAAAAGCATAAAAGACACAAAAGGCAGTATTTTTAGAGCAATTTTTTAATGAAAATTGGTATTATCCATGTGTTTTGTAAACACATGCAAAAATTTGATGTGGGTTCCATTCTGGCCTCATTTACATTTCATTACAACACACTGATTTTTGCAACTTGGTTTTAAATGATGCATGAAAGTTTATATTAAAAGAAGAAAAAAAAATGAGAAAGTGTGTCCTTCTGGAGGCCAGTGAAGATTAGGTTTAAAGAAATCCTTGAAGTAGATTTTTCTGCCATTTTTCTGTTTAGACCCACTGAAGTCAAACTGGACCTATCAGACGACACAACTGATGAGTACCTTGGCTATGTCATCTTAGTCTTCTCATTAATACCAGTCAATGAAGGAGAATATGCTGCTGTAAGTACAACAATTCTTCTCTCTTATTTTTTTTTCTTCATATTTTTTGAAAGGCAATTGATTGTCTCAGAACACTCTATAGCCCTTTTGTTTCAGTGGATGTTTAATTTCAAGTCTACTCTATGACAAACTTGATTAAGCTATATGTAGTATTAGTCTTATAATTTATACTGGTTGATGAAGGAGGGTAGGCTGCTGTAAGTACTCTGGGTCTTTTTTGCAAGGCAATGGATTGTCTTAAGGTGCATTTATATATCAATTGCAAAGCCAGAATCAGCGTTTTGAAACAGGATTATGAAACACTGTTTTGAAACTGTACCCTGTTTTTCCATGCAGATTTGGGCTCTGCCTTTTTGTGAGTTGTGTAACTGTGTTTGAAACCATGTTTCTGCGAAAAAAAGCTCCAGATACAACCATTTTTAAAAGTAAACATGTATCCAAATGCTGATTCTGGCCTGAAAATGGGAACTATAAACGCACCATTAGAACACTCCAGCCCTTTTCTTTCAGTGGATATTTGATTTCTTGTATAATCTATACATGGCAAACTTAAGTGAAGTTAAGTTGTACTAGTATTCTCACTTATATACCTGTACCGAGTACTGAGACTGCACTCATTCGACTGCAGAATGACGTACTTTGTGCAATCGACAACAGGCAAGCTGTTTTCTTATTAATGCTGGACCTCTCATCCGCCTTTGATACGGTGGACCACACAATTCTTTCTCATAGGCTGGCCGATGACTTCGGTCTACGAGATAATGTCCTTTCCTGGTTCAAATCGTATCTTAGCAACAGGTCTTGTAGAGTCCATGTCAATGGATCATTCTCCAGTGACAAAAGGTTGGAATTTGGGATACCGCAAGGGTCAATTGTTGGGCCACAGTTATTTACATATTACATTAGGTGTATTGGTAACATCATCAGCCAGCATTCAGTTCAATACCATGTGTATGCTGATGACATCCAGATGTTTACCATTTTTGATCCTACCAAGCCTGGAGATGCAGCTTGCGCATACTACCGTATCTCGAAGTGCTTAGAAGACATACAATCATGGCTTGTCAGTAATAAATTGAAGTTGAATTCCGGTAAAACTGAGTTCTTCATTGCTGCATCATCCACCGACTTGAATCGGTTCAATGACCTTTCATTTTCTATTGATGATCTAGACATCCCAATGTCTTCAACAATCAAGGATCTGGGTGTTGTCTTTGATAAGGAAATGAAAATGTCTGACCATGTAACAAACTTGTGTCGTACCCTCAATTGGCAAATTTACAACCTCAATCGCATCAGGGGGTACTTAAATAAAGACACCTGTCATAATGTTGTTAGAGCACTTGTGCTATCCAGGCTTGACTATGGTGGATGTTTGCTTGGGGTCATCAGTAAACAGGACCTGGGCAGACTTCAACGTCTTCAGAATAAGTGTGCTCGTCTAATATGTCAAAAACCAAAATGGTCCCACGTCACTCCATTACTCAATGAACTTCACTGGCTTCCCGTTTCTAAGAGAATACAATACCGTATACTGGTTCAGACTTACAAATCACTGTCAACCACACTTCCTCAATACATCTCCTCACTCTTTCAGCAACAGAGAACATCATATTCTCTTCGTTCTACCTCTGCTCCTTCCTATGTCATTCCAAAATCCCGAAAACAGGCTGGCTTCAAGTCCTTTCAGTCACTTGCTCCACAACTTTGGAACAGACTCCCCGCATCTCTCCGTAATAGCACATCACTTGACATCTTCAAGAAACATCTAAAAACTTACTTATACAATTCTTAATTTACTTGAATAGACTTTAGGTGACAGCGCCTTGTCCTTTGGAAAGGCGCTATATAAATCCAATTATTATTATTATTATTATTATTACCAGTAGTATGGGTGAAGAGTATGCTGCCTTAAAGAGAAAGTTGAGTTCTGGGAAAGGTGAAAAATAATTTGTGAGCTTTCTCATTCATTTTATGTCAGTTTGGAAGAACATCATAGTAGAAATGTCCCCTGAAAAGGATTGCTGTTCAAATGCCCTCATATTCGAAATATGACGAGAAATATCTAAATTGTTTAGGCCGAACATTCCTGCCCCTTGTGTGTGAAGTGCTTGTGCTTTTTTGCGAGATTTGGTCAATTTCACATCATTTTGATGATTCCATATTCTCACACTGTGCACCACTTCTTATGTATAGCAGTGCCGTCACCTGGCGACGCCCATGTGTATAGACATGATCAACCTTTTCCAATTGCTTTGAGACACAATGTAATGACCAGAACTCAACTTTAAGTATTGAAATCTACATCTCAGTTTATTTCAAGGCGATCAGTTCACTTTTTCAAGCACTCTGTCCCCGTAATTCAAAGGACTTAAATTTCATGTATGCTCTATGACAAACTGCAGGTGAAGTTGTACTAGTCCTTGTCATTAATACAGTTATTTAGGGAGAGTATGATGTTGTAACTTGTAAGTACTAATTATGTTTAATTTTCACATGACAGTCTTATTAGTTGTATCCAAACTTATAGTTTCAAATGATACAAGTACTTCAGGCCTACTTGCAAACCTTGGAGTACCTGAGGTACATTCTGGAGAAATTGACTGAACTTTGTTAGGAGATATTGTTTGTGTCATAAGGCTGTAGGATTTCTTTTCTTTGAATTATTCAGCCGTTTACTTGTTCTTACGGGATATGGTCAGTGCTTTCGGATATAAATATTCAATCAGTCAAGTACGTACTACTCACCGCGGCTTTGACCTTTTCCCTCAGAATATTCTTGCCTTGTATTCACAGGAACAAATATGGCCTTCATGTAGAAAGCAAAGGATATAGCCATTTTATAGGTATCACTTACTTAAAATCCAAGTGTAGCTCTCTACCTTGGCTCAGCTCTTAATCTGACCTATGCATAATATATATGGCTTCCCAACCAACCTGTCAAGGCTTTGAAATTCAACCCATTTGGGTTTTATTTGAAATTCATGGAAAACTTCTCTGTCAGTGACTCGAGTTTGAATTCCCTATATAGTGCTCTCTTGTTCTGGAGCCCTTCAATCAAACTTGGATGCGCTTTTGACTGAAGTTCAGTGATTTCACAGAGAAATGCAATATCCTCTCCACGTCGTTGGCTATATCTTGTTTTGCATAATTGAAGACTATTGGCTGATTTGTCAGATATATAGTTTCTTATCCACAATGATGTAGATAAGTACTAAGAACCAGAAGTCTTTCTAGATTTCAGTGGACTAGATTTTCTTCTGTATCTTCCGTTATAATAATTAATCATGGGGGGGGGGGGTGTTTCCTTAATCACATCATTTTCAGTGCTTAGAGAACAAATAAGAACAATAGTACAAGAATTTCATAATCTGATCATTGAGCATATATATTTTATATTTTCTTCGATTTTCTTTGTACCCCCCCCCCCCCACTTTTCCTTTTCCAATCATCTTATCATACAAGGTATATATTCTACTTCACAAAGTGAGTAATCTCAGCTTTAGGCTACATTTATAGGGTAATTGTGAACATGAATATATGATTGTGCACATTGTTATGTTCTCCTCATGGGACGAACACCCTTTGGCCATGGAGATACGCATCAATTCTTCAGCTTTTACATCTTATCATATTTCACCATGGGCCAAATGAGTCAGATTGGGTTTCCTTCCCTCCCATTTTCCGAAAGACCCTCATAGTTTGCCTCATACCCGTGAATGTAATTGACTTGCTAACACCATTCATGAAGTGATTTATCCTCTCAGACCTGTTGTTTGGCAGTTGCATCTACACTGCAATGTTAGACCACTTTGATTAAATCTAAGTTGGTGTTCGTATGTCATCCACCGTAAATTGAACATTGAGTTACACATGTAGCTGTCATGACACAGTGAACTTTTGTTACTTATCTATTAAAATAAAGAAATGACTAAAATTATCTATTAGTCATAGTTAACAAATCTATTTCATCTTACAAAATACTTCCTCAGTCTATGCTCTCTAAATTGTTTTACTGGGCCCAATATTTCTTTTCCTTTTATGCCCCTTTTATTTTCCTTATTCGAAAATCTTTTACTTCTGATTAATTTTCTACGTATGGGCCATGGGTGCATTGCCCTTTCATCAATATTTGCTAGCTCTCTATGGGGAACCTTCTTTCAAATTTTCAACTCCTGAATTGTTTCTTTAAGGAAAATACAGGGGCTACTTCAAAGGATATTTCCAGGAATTCAGTAGGTTTGGGGGCCAAAGAAATATTCATCCAAGTTCCCTTTGTATTTTGAGCACTTCCCATCTGGCTGTCTCATACCCATATCATCTGTTGAGAGTCAGAAGGGTGTTAACTCCATGTAAAATTATGTAAGTTATGCCCTTCTTGCTCTAAGCAGAAGATATGCTCCCTGTACCTCGACTCCTGATTCACTACCCAATAGCAATTTATTCTTTTGTCTACTCTGTCCCCTTTGTATTCTGAGCACTGCCCGCTTCATCTTCCCATACCCATATCATTTGCTGAGCGCCAGAAGGGCATTACATCTATATAACTTATGCCCTTCTGGCTCTTAGCAGAAGATATAAATCCAGTATCTCAGCTCCTGATTCAGTACCCCATGCATAGCAATTGCTTATTCTGTCAGCTCAGTCCGATGCACATGGCATGATATCTGATAAACAATCTGAGGCCCTTGCAATGCAGTCTCAAGATGCTCCCATTAAGAAAAAAAGAGATGGGAAGCAAACTTTTTGTAACCTTACCTGACTTCTGGGTCATTTTAGGTTTGTTCGCACTCTTTCAAATAAACATGATTTTCACCAATGTCTTGTTCACACATGAAGTCTAATACACAATGAGTGTTTGTTAAAAAACATGGCAGTATGAAGAAAATTAAAGAAAGTGATGATACGAAGAACATAAAATTCAGATAAACCATAATATAATACTTGATTGCCTTGTTGATAATGATAATGGTCTTATTTACCCAAGGTAGTCATATCAGTATGTATAAGGATGCAAGCACCGAATGAGGATGAAACCTGTGACCTTTCGTAACATTGGCTCCAACGATAATAATGATAATAAAACCTTCAATTTGATGAGAGTCAAGAGCTTTCTCCAATATACCATGGTGCTCCCATGATCAATGTACCTTATTGAGAAAAAAATTCCATTAAACTTTGACACATAGCTATAAAGGTTAATGGTTAGAAAAGATGAATCTTGAAAATACAGTGGAGCCTCATTATAACAAGCTTATTATAACAAATTTCCTTGCTATATTGAAACCTTGTTATATCAGGGCTAAAAAAAACCCCCATAAAATACAGAGGAGTGGGACCAGAAAAATTCCCTTGTTATAATAAGAATTTATAATAACATTGTTCTTTAGAAAAAAGGTCCCTCTGTATGTATACTGTATGATTGTATTCAGTGCAAGAAAGATACATGTATGCACCTTGGCCCCGTTGCATTAAACTTACCATTAACAGTAACTTTGCCATCAATGGTAACTCCATGGAAACCTTGATTTTGATTGGCTGTTGAGTGATGTTACCATGGTAGTTACCATTGATAGCAGAGTTACCATTAATGTTTAGTTTTATGCAGCGGGGCCAGCTGAAGCACTTAACGGCAGTAGAAACACAGTGAAAGCCTTACCAGTGTCATTGCCTTAGGATTGATTTTAATGCTTGGACCAGGAAGTTGCAACCAACACATGTAAACTATATGATTGAATTGACTTGGCATTCATTATTTACGACATCAATCCTACCAGTGGCTACATGTACATACCACTAACCCAAGAGGGGATTGCTTTGATTGCTATGGATGATGACAGATGAAAAATATCATACAGCTATGTGACTGAAAAACCTTGGCAGTGGGGGTGTGTCTCCAGGCGTTCCTTATAATGTAAACAGTGTCTATGTTTGCTTTTACAAGTTGCACTGTCACTGCACCCATTTTGGCTTTGTAGCACACAGGTAGATTGAGGTTAACAAGTATCAAAAAACACTCATATATCATGATCATGTTTGTCATATTTTTGGTATGGACAATATCTAAAATACCATTCACCTGAACTTTATACTGTGTGACATTTTTATAAAATCAAGCTAATATATAATTTGGTCAGGTGAAATGAATAATTTTTCAAATCTTTGTGTCTTACTCCATGTTCAAAGATAAAAAAAAACGAGCTATAATTTCGTCGCATCAGTGTAAAGAGGGGATAGCGCTCATTGATACTACATGGATGTTATCACTTTTACACTGATACGATGAGATAAAGTCATGAATATCGTACTATGTATCAACTGAACTCCAAGTAATGTTACCATTTAATCATCTGTGGTTTACATCTTCTACACATTGGCTGTAATATCCATCCTGTAATGATTTTGTAGGGACAATCACAGAGTTTCTTGTCACAATTACAGTACTATTATCACAGTAATGTACATGCAGAGCACCTCATGGACTATATGTCTGGCTTAAAAGTTTTGGCTGTGAGAATGTTCTCAGAGGTGTGACAACAGCCTCATGTTCTAAATCCATGCCCCAAAGACACTGCTTGGATAGCTGCCATGTTATCTGACCAAGCATGAACACACATCCTTCCGATCCATAATTATGCTAATGATGTGCAGCCATAATTTGAAGTATCGCTAGTTTGTGATGATTCCTCCCATGTGTGTACATAAGATGTAGGTTACCAAGTAAATTAGGTCTTCATGTTCATTTTCACAAAGATGGAAAGAATGTGGTTCCACTCAGTCTTGGGTGAATGAAGTTTTGACACCTTCTTTACCTCCAGGGTCTATTTTATGATGTAATTATAAAAAAAAGATATAATTTGATTTCGAATGGTGGACATATTCTTAATGATTGCAAAGAGGAAAAATACACTAGAGAAAAATGCAGTTATCTCTTGTAAGCTTCAATAGAGCTTTCACTGACAATTCTGAGTATGAAGAGAGTATGATAAAATGTTGAAATATATATATCAGATTAAATTTGATACTATCTAAACAAAAGATATCTTCTGAAGAAAGTTGTGCATATTATAAAAGTGGTTTGATATTGATGCCACTTCCTGTAAAGAAAAAGAAAGAAAAGATAATTTTGCAATTGACATGATTGCAAATTTATGACTTAGTTTGATAAATTTATGAAACCCATTTAAATATTTCAGTTGTGAAGCCATAAAAGAGCTGGTTTGAAAAAAAAAGAGTGTTTACACCCTTAGAGTAATGGGCAGTTGCTAACTGACAGGTACTTTAGATCTATCAATAACAAAACATTCTGACAGTTAAAAAATGATAGATATTGTTAATAGGATGTTGCCCTATCAATAAAAAAAAATCTCTTTTTTGAGAGAGAGAGAGAGAGGGGGGGGGGGGGGTTGAAAAAGAAAGAGAGAAAGAAAAAGAAAGTGAGAGATAAATATAATTCTATTTTCGTGTTTTTTACCTAATTAGATGCTACAACTAGATGCTAGAACCTGTATGGAATGTCTTTGTATTATATACACATGTAGACTGTATCTAAATAAGATATGAACACACACTGATGACCTTGCAAGAACACTGATGATCCTTGTGACTTTAATTCAACTTGTTTTTACATTATTCAGTCTATGCATGCTTTTCAGTTGTAATTGTTCTTGACAACCCTCAATCTTGTCTGAGGTCGTCCAACATAGCAACAACACATGTATGCTATGTGCCTTCTGATAAGACTGTATTATATGTCATGAGAGGTGATGTCCCACCTATTCTTGATGTGACCTCTAAAGGCAAGCAGATAGTTTGCACGTTCAGGCTTAGGCTTCCAGCTGCTGAGAGCAATTTATGACTTCTTCTTTTTTCAGGTTGAATAGTTTTCTTCCCTATCAGTGGTACTCATGTTCACTGTGTCTTAATGAAATTATATCCAACTTCCTCTCTCTTAACATTTCTTAGACTAGAGGAAGGCAGGGAGAGAGGATTTACTGTTAATACTTAAGCTTAAAACTTGTTCAAATCTTTTCCAGAGAATGGGTGGGGGGAATCCTTTTTGCTCAGAGCTGAGTTGATTTGCTGGAAATACATAGTCTTCTCTGTCCAAACTTTACATTGTTGATGCATAGTATATTTCACATATCATTAAGTCAATCTGCGGTGAAATTGCCCTTGCAGTAGATGTGGTCTTTTAAGGACCAGCTTGCAGTACCCTCAGCCATTCACACTACATTGAGTACCCATCCAAATTTGTGCTCAATTACACAGGGTGATAAGAGGAACATTAGGGAAGGGTTTTGTGAGAGAATGAAAAAGAAACAGGAAATGATGCACACAAAAAAAGATAAAGCCAACTTCTGTTTTAGTGTACATAATATAATTGAGCAGAAATGAATTCTGAAGTTTGATGGAGAGAGAGAGAGGTGGGGAGGGGACGGGATAGAGAGAGAGAGTGCACAGAAATTGACAAGTTTAGAAGTTGGGAGTTGAAAAACGGGAGGAAAATAAGGAGAAAGATAGAAAGAATGTAGAAATTGTAGAGGGAGGGAAAGTAAGAGAGAGAGAGAGAGAGAGAGAGAGAGATAGAGAATGGGGGGGGGGGGAGAACAGAAATTGACAAGATTGGAAGTTGGGAGTTGAAAAACGGGAGGAAAATAAGAAAGATAGAAAGAATGTAGAAATTGTAGAGGGAGGGAGAGTAACAGGGAGAGAGAGAGAGAAAGACAGATAAGGGAGAGGCAGGGGGAGAGTGCACAAAAATAGAGAAGTTTAGAAGTTGGGAGTTGAAAATAGGAGGAAACTATGGAGCAAGATAGATAGTATGTAGAAATTTTCATCATAGCAAATATCGGGATAATATATTTCACCTTTTCGTGGAGATAGAAATCAAAGTATATGAAAATTGTATAAGACCTTGTATTTCACTTTTCATTAAGAGAGAGAGAAAGAGAGAGAGTCAGATGAAAAAAAAGATAGATACATAAAAAGAAAGGAAAATTTAGAATGATTAGAGACAAGAGAAAGAGAGGAGAAGGGAAGAGAATTAATGAGAAGTGGAGGTAAGAACAGTCATTTACAGTCAGGTATAAAGGCAAGGGTGATAATAGATCAAATGGACTTATTGTTTAGATAGAGAGAGCAGAGACAGAGAGAGAGAGAGAGAGAGCGGAGACAGAGAGAGACAGAAAGAGAGAGAAATACAGAAATTTGGCTGTAAAAGATTGCTAACTGCTATGAAAGAGGCATTTAGGAAGTGCTTTTCAATATTACTGTTACATATATCTACCTATCTAAATCTAAAGTCCTATCAACTCTGAATAATTTGAATTTGATGCAGACACTAAATCTATAGAGAAGCAAATCCTTATCCTTTAGATTTCTTTATCAAAATCCTTTGAAATGTCAGTAGACTTTTAGAACAAAATCTATGGAAAATGGTGTAGTAAGCAGTAAAGAGTTAGCAGTAAACATCCATGACCTTATCACAGGAAAAAGTGATTTATGAGACATACAACTACATGTAGATTGGGTAGGAATGGGGGCAGATGTCAAGTTCTTATAAAGTGTGTAAGGCGGTAATTCAATAAATCATGTATACAGCAATTTAACTGTACTGTATATCAAATAAAGCTTGTCAAATTAGTTTATTTAACAGTTGGAAAGTTTGATTGGGCACTTATAGTGCTTTTATCAAATATATTGGGTATTTTTATAGCACTCATTTCCACCATGTAAGGTGCTCAAGGTGCTCCAATATTTCCTGGACTCTCTTATCCACCTATTCACACTCCATTGTAGCCTTGTTCAATAGGTTATGTAATTAAATTAATACTCTATGACCAAATGAAGCATAAATTGTGCATGTTAACAGTAACTTCTAATAATTATGAACATGTTAACAGTAATTTCTAATAATTATGAGCAGAGTATAATGACCTGTATATAGTACATAACTTTTTAAAAGGCAGAACTTTGTTTGTAGTTTGACAATGTCAACTAATTTGATTTATACAGTCTAAATTAGTCATATATGTGATGATGATTGCAAACTTGCAACAAAAAATGCTTTCATGTGTACATGATTAGAGAGAGATGTTTTGTATACTTGTAATATGCTCTTTTAGACAGTTGCCCTCACTGTCGAGTATGACAAGAAATGGCTTAACTTTAAGTTTCTTGGCTGTGGTTTCGTTTTCAGAGTTTTTCCTGTAATTGAATATGAAAATACAAGAGAAGACCATTTTTAATAGATGCTGGCATTCTCTGTATCAGTCGTTAAAGAAAAACCCACAAAAATGTTAATTCTCCTTTGGACTTTTCACATCCTCAATGAGAAAGTGATACAGCAATAAGCAAGCTGCTATTGCATTTATCACTGCATACATCCTGTAACCTGTATGTTATACTGCAGACCCATCCACAGAGTACATCTCAAATGTGTTAAATTAATCTTCTAATTTGTTCAGTGAAGAGTGAATGAGTGCTATGGTATTTTGCAGACTATCCGTAATGATTGATAGCTACATCTAATTGATTTAATTCTACTCTGGAAGTCATACATGAGATCTGCATGTCTGCAGAGGGGTAGTCATTGGAGGCTATTCCTAGACATGAATGATTGAAATTGCTCTGTCTTTTAATTTAATTCCAGTATTTAAATGACTGCAAACAATATAAGAGGGTGGGTATACGTTATATTCATGGTGTGTAAAGCAAAACGGGAAAGTCTCTCTCTCTCTCTCTCTCTCTCTCCCCCTCTCTCTGTCCATTTGTATCTGTTGTCTATCCCTTTTCTACATGTATGTATCTCTGTCTCTCCCATTTATCTTTTTCTGTAGATCTTAGTCTCTCTCACTCTATGTTTATGTCTGTCTGTCTCTCTCTCTCTCTCTCTCTCTCTCTGTCTTTCTCTCTCTCTCTCACTTTCTATCTTACACCCTCTCTATCCTCTCTGCCCATTTTTTGTTTCTCTGTCTCTGCCTCTGGTTTTCTATCTCTCCTCTCCCTATCTCTCTCTCTCTCTCTCACTGCATCCGCCTATCTCTGCCATCTACATGTATGTCTCTCTTTGTCTTTCTGTCTGTCTTCTTTTCTATTCATTGTTCTTCTCTCGTTTTTTTAACACAGTTATATAATACACCACATAAACACCACACATTAAACAATTAACATTCATGGTCAGCATTATGCCTGTTCATACTCTTCAACTTCACTTTGCAAAGCTTAAATATGTTATTGCTGTATTAGTGGACAGCAACCCCCCCCCCCAAAAAAAAGTACGATGAGTCAGCAAGGAAAACATACATGAGTACATGCAAATATACTCATGACTCAGGGCACACAAAGAGGTCTTGTTCATATTCAGAACACTAATTGCAATTTTCATATGGATGCACATGAAGGTAAATAAAAAATGCCATGTTTACTAAACTGGCTTTTGTGTAACATTATTTTGAACTCTCCTTAAAACAGTGTATTTCTGATAAATGGCTCTTTAGAAGTAGGATGTGCATGATCACACCATTTCTTTCATCTCCTTGTGAAGAGAGCTTTATATCACTTATTGTGTGCTAAGAGCCAGAAGAGCATTAGCTCAGTACAATTGTAAATTGTAGAGAGTAATGCCATGGCACTCAACAGATGATATATTATGTATATGTATCCAAAGAAGATATGAACACACTCTAGACCTGCAAGACTGAGTGTCCAATAAACATGCTGACCCAATATACAATTTAAATCCACTTGATGCAAGTCTCTTTCTACTCTGGTAGATAAGTTTTATATTCCTTTTCCATTAACAAAATGAACAGATTTCCGCAGAGTGATTTCTTTTTAAAGCCAAAGTTCTTCTTTAGTTATTAAGAGCTCTTTTACAGCTTTCCATAGCTAAGTTACTGACTGCTCCCATGGATTATTTTTCACTGATAAAAGTATGAGAGTTAAAACTTGCCCTTCTGGTTACAAACAGACATATAATGTATCTAAAGAAGATATGAACACAATGTTGACCTGTAAGACTGAGTGAGCAGTAGAACAGACATACTGATATAATATACATTTTAAATCCAGTTAATGCAAGTATATATGCAGTCTGGTAGTTATCTGAATTAAGTCTAGATAGATTTCATATTCATTTTCCATTAACAGAATAAATAATTAGATCTGTAGCAGCTAAAAGCTTCGAGACAAAAGAGCTTGGAATAGCGTCCTAGTAATAAGTACCATGTTAATATACAGTGTGGTTATTTCGTGCCTTAATATTTTAGATAAATATATAGAAGATGGTGACTTATTTACATAAGTTATGTACATCAGTCATTACCTTCTGTACAATTGACCAATTAACGATAGTGAAGATAAAAATCTTTATCCGCAAATTTACAAGTTATTACCTGGTATTTAGAATTTAGTTTTGCTAATACTGCTTTCTTTGTTCGGCTTATCTATATTGTATAAGGGCAATATTTAGGACAAAATTTGACAATGTACATACAGACACATAATCTTTCCTAGCTCATCACGACACCTCTTTGGAGGTGTCGTGGTATAGTGGTTCAAATTCACTTGACTCTCAGTCCAAGGGTTGAGGGTTCGAATCTGTTCCCGGCACTAACTTCTTTTAGCAAGCCATTAATCCACATTTGCCACTCTCCACCTAAGTGTTAAATGGGTACCTGACAGGATTTATTCCTTGAAATGCACTGTGCGCTGATTACGGCAGCCCGAGCTAAAGCAGGGGTAATAATATCCAAACCCTTTGGAAGTGCATAGGGATGTTATAACGTAATATGTGCTATTCAAGGTTTATTTTATTTTTTTCCAACTGCATAAATATGTATTTTAAAGTGATTTGGTAACTTTGTAGAGGCTTGATAGAATCTGAGTTGCCTGGCCTTATATGCTATCAGTGTATGTAATATGGTGTAAAAATGAAGCCCAGGAAAAAAAAAAGCACTTCATTATCATCATGTGCTTCACAAAAGTAAACATATGCAAGTGACCGGAAATGCCAGACTCATTTTCCCCCATAGACTCAGTGTTAGGCTAAAGCGTATGGCCATACGCTTTCGTAAATGGGAGTATTCAGTCATAGATATCTTAATAATAGCATTATATATTTGAAAACCTTTCTATGCCTGGCTATTTATTTATCCTTCTGAACATCATTATACAAGACAGATATCAAAATTCAACAATTTATTAAATCAAGTCTCCACAAAGTTACCAAATCCCTTTAAAATATATATCTGTTCAGGGTCTGAAGGGTATTAACTCTCTGCAAAAGTATAATGTCTTTCTGTGTTTTTCAGCAGATGAGCTGAACTTTCGGTTTATACATGTATGTATGTATGAGTACGATTGCTATCTACCCAGTTTTATAGTGATTATTTAATGTGGGGAAAGTGAAGTACAACTTTTTACATTTTTTACATCAGAAATAAAGATTTAAAAAAGAAAAATCTGTGAAAGGATATCATGTAGCACAACAAAGCAGGGTGCTAATCTTAAGCTTATCATTTTGTGTAACCTGTATCTTGTAAGAAAACTTGAACGCTAAACCTAATGAACTGTATTGTGGCTCTTCCTAATCTAAATTGTCAATCACATTTTTGTATGAACTTCTGCAATGTGAATTTATAATTACCTAGCCAGATGTTATGTACTGTAGGTTATTATGCTTCCATCCTATGGAATCAATTTCATGTTGATATGAGTCAAGGCGACGTTTAGGAGCACCTATTAATGAGACACTGTGTAATAACTATGAGGTGCAATCGGTGTAATAAGCATCTCTTGTTTTTAATATTTCTGGATGTCAACAGCAGACTGCCAACAGCTGTGTTAGCAATCAATACTTGACAATGAGTAATGGTGGTAGTTAGTCTGCTATTAAGCTTAGCAAGCTAATAAGTTAAGATGTGGGATATTGGGATCATTGTGCTTTCAACTCTCACAGTGTCAACTTGTAGGATCCTGAGGTGGTATGTTTTGGAATTTCTGAGCAAAGGAGATGTCAGTTCTTTAGGCTCATCTTTGATGTTTAAACTGTAAACTAGAGTTCTGCTTAATTACTTCTTATCGTGTACAGTGTGTTTCATCATAGGGGCTTTATAATACTACAGCAATATTCCCGGTTTACCTGTTTTTATTGTGTGGATGAATGCGAAATCAGTGAAAATCTTTGGAGAAGGAAGATATTGGATTATTCTGTTTTCTTTACCAGTGCCGGCAATAACGTCAAAAAACAACTAAACTAATAGCACCATAATATTTGAATATTTGTCTGTCTGAAACTCTTGGAGCTGTCTTGTCACAATCCATGGGAGGTATCACACAATATTTTATACCTCATTCTTTTACCCTACATCTGTGGACCACTTCAGGAAACTTGAATGCCCACTTCTTTTTTTCTGTTGAGGTACATGTATATGTATTATGTTTTGTTGGCTCAGCTGGTTATTTTGAAGTATCAAGTGGCCCATACATTACTTTGTGGAGCAAATTGTGAAGCGCTTAATGACTGAAAGTTAAAGGTTCTTTACCAGGTACTCTGTATATTGGATTGGATTGGATTAGGATATTTATATGATGTTCTTGTGGTAGAAAGACAATATGATTTGGTCACTGGAATAATGAAAGTGAAGCTGGATTACTCCATAAATGACAAAGTGGTTAGTGCAGGATACCAGCTCTTTCTAGAAATATGGTTTAGCAAGTAATTTCAAATTTAGAGTTCTGAAACATATGGTCAGATATACAGGCACTGTGATATAATTTCTAGAAGTCATATTCCACCCCATCTTCATATGTGACTCTGCTTACAAGCGCTGGTACAGAGCAACAATCAACTTCTTGCCAATATTATTGAAAACCTCGTAATTGTTAAAAGTCATCTGCCACTGTGAAAAGAAGATGGAATCTCTAGAAGTAAGGAAACAAAGGATTAAGAGACAGTCTGATCAGTCCTCGGATGATTTCCTTGAAGAAGCGGAGAATGCCTTAGGGGATAAACCCACTCCTGCTACTTCCGCTGTGGCTGTTGTTACTACTTCTACTTCTCCTACTTCATCTCCTCCACCTACTACTGGAGCCAGTGGTAGCTCAAGTCATTCTACATCATGGGTAAGTGTGTAGAGCCCTTAGAAGCAACAACAATAAAACATAAATTAAAAAAAAAATACACAGGAGCAGTGAGCGATTTAGCTTTGGAAAGTTCTAAAAGAGCTCTGGGGGTGTTTCATAAAGCTGTTTGTAAAGTTACGCATGACTTTACGAACGACTTGAATATGAAGTCCCAGATAAGATGCCCAAAGTTTTTCCTGATGTTTGAACAAAGTGTGACTGTATTTCCAATAACCTCAATTGAATTATGGCAAAAAATATACTTTGCATTAAAAATGTTTGTTATAATAAGAACGTTATCTACATCTGCACAGTTCAACTTTCGTTGATGCATTTAAAAATGAATGAGCATCCCATTGGGTTTGTCATATTTAAGTCATTTGTAAAGTCATGCGTAACTTTATGAACAGCTTTATGAAACACCCCCCCCCCCCCCCCCCCCCCGTAAACTAAAAATAGCCTTGTTAAAAAAAAGTAAAATATATGAAATCAGTGTGAGAAAATCATACTTTAACAACACCAAATCCCAAAAGAGCTCTCATGAACAGAAAAGTAATTTTTCAGGCTTGTTCAGCTGCATGCCGCGGTAAACCACCTAAAAAAAGTTTTTTTTAAAGCAGACTGCCCTTCACATTTCTCTATCTTATAAAACACAGGTAAGTGAGAACACGTTGGACATATGTGAATAAGCCATTGAACTGGCCCTTACAACATGTACCATGTGACTTCTTTAGGGTTGTGACTAAATTGATCAAAGGACAGCAAAATGTCATCTCAGTTTGCTTTATGGGAGATACCATTAACGTGATAAGAGATGCAGCCCCTTGGAAATGTCAGACCTTGTCATCTATGAAATGTGATTGAAGTGAAACTTGATAAGAATCAAGGAGTGGAGGTCCATGTTAACATAGGTTTGGTGGAGTGGAACATATTTCTGTTGGACATGAGAGTGTGCTGTCGATTTCTGTATGAGCAGATACAGTGTATATGATTTCAACTGACATAGGCTTGGTAGACTTAACTTCTCACTGCTTGGCAATATTACTGCTGTATGATTAGGAAAATTCATATTACAAATTGTACAAATTTGACGCTTTCTCTGCTATTGATTTCTGTATGAGCAGATAACAGTGTATATGATTTAAGCTGACAAAGGTTTGGTAGAGTGTGACTTCTTTGGTAGAGTGTGACTTCTTGCTACTTGACACTATCCCTTTACGGCTGTATGATTAAGAAATTCATATTACAAATTGTACCAATTTGACACTTTCTCAGCTCTCGGTTTATGTATGAGCAGAAATATAGTTTCAACTGACATAGGCTTGGTAGAGTTAACTTCTCACTGCTTGGCACTATCCCTTTACTGCTGTATGATTAAGAAAAATTCATATTACAAAGTGTACCAGTCTAACACTATCTGTGACGCTGATCTATTATATGAGCGGAAATACTATTTCATCTGACCCAGTTCTCTATATATCCTCTAGTAATAATTACCAGTAATCATAATTCTGTACCAACTACTGAGCTAAATGCAAGAAGTATCCGACTTGTCATATTAAGCCGACTACATACTATACGATCTTCAACCAGTCATGCAATTGTCTACGATTTTGAAGCTCATTTGGCCTTTATTCCAAATAGAAGGCTTACAGTGCCCTAAAATTTCGATTGTAGTATTCACATGATTATTCAGAATCTCATTCAAGAAGATTATGATTGTTTACATTTCAATATCTAATGTAATTACAATTTTTTTCGAAATCCTTTCGCAGTCTGATCGTATAATGTGCAGTGGGCTTGACATTTACTTATCAGTAGAGGATGTAATAAATGTGGTCATTTGAAATAGTGTGTAGGAGCACCAAAAAAAAAAAAATATTCTCACTGATCCAATCATATTAACTGCTGAGAACCAGTAAGGTGTTAAATCATATCATTTTATATAGTAAGATTTTCTTCTGGCTCTTGAATACATTCCATTAACCCTTACGTGACAGGAATTATTTAAGGGCTAAAGTGATCACATTTTGTACTTCAAATTGGCAACAAAATATTTTTCTTTTTAATACTACATGGTTCTAATAAAATGTAGTGTCTTTGAAAACAGCATACATGATTACAAACTTTGTCTAAAAGTTTTAAAAATTGCCAACTTTGACAAAAAGCAATTATTTTGAACCTCTCAATGTGTTGCCATTTTAAGGATTGTAAAGCTTATTCTCCTTTTCAAAATTCCTGGCATCAAATGCAATATGGTCTTGCAACAGAAATGGACACATTGTGTGCAGAAATTTTTGCTTGAAAGGGTTAAGAAGAATTATGACTCCTTGCAAATTATTTGCATGAGGTATAGAAAGCTTATATAATTACTAGTTCTTTATAGTGCTACATTCTTTTGAAAAGTTCATTAACAAATTAATGTGTAGATCTTTCTGTCTGAATATTATATATAGCTATTGTTTCTTTACCCTAAAAAAAAAATAGGGGAAAAAGAGAAAGTAAAAGAGAAGTTCTTTCTTCAACAAGTATGAAACAAACTTATTCAAAATTTGTAGGAAGAAATATTTGTTGAAATTAGAGGGGATTGAATGGATTATTCTTTTTTCTATATAATATCTGTGAAAAAAACAAACATTTATCCAATTACATATGTACATGTTTCAAATATGGGTGTGATGTTATTGATTCAGATATACTCATGCTTACATACGTTTGGAGAATGATTGAGTCTGAACCATTTCAAAAAAATGTCCATAATGAATAAAAAGAGATCGTTATGAATTTTTTCTTCTCCACATCAAATTTAGCGAATGGCCCATTTCACTAGCATTTTAAAAAATGCACCTGTTCTTCCATGGTGAACAAATCAAACAGCTTACATTTTATACATCGTGAAAATTGGCGTGTAAATATTATTGAACGAAAATCCACTTGAGAGAGATGGTATGAGAGCACTTGTTGATTTCTTAATAAACATGAAATGAGATGGAAAGGTAAATATGCTTGTCAAGTGCTGAATTTTAAAAAGTCAATTAGTGTTGTGAGCATATGGTGTAGACTATAGAGACTCCCAAACAGATGTCTGTTCTAACTTCCATGTATGTATTGTATTCATAAGCATTTAATGCCAATTTTATGGTTGAGTCGATGTGTCTGTTGGAATATAATTATGCGTAATACATTTGGATTTTAATCAACACTTTTCCGTGCTCAAATGAGTGAATTTAATGATGAGAAATTTATTAGTTGGTTGGAGACGTGTGCTGATTTATGGAACATGCATTTCTAGTGTGATGAACCTGAATATTGTTGTACTTCAAGAGGCTAAACAAGTGAGATTAGTTTGCTTGGAGCCAAAATAAATCTCAGCACACTACCTTGTAATGATGATGACTGTCTGCTTATTTGGGGACTATTTTGAGCATTAGATTTATGATGCCTTTGATGTAAACCAGAGTTGTGTTCTGAATGAACTCAGATATTTATTTGTGCGTGTGTATGTGGGTCTTGATGTGTTTTTTATACTATAAAAATTTTTGGAAAAAGATGATAAATTGGTGAGTAAAACCCTCATTTTTTCTGCAATTTTTGGGAAGAAAAATGTGTTATTGCAGTTATAATTCTTTCCATCTTTGACATCTTCTTTGTGCAATAAAAAACCCCAAAGAAAATCTACGACGAGGGATTTCCCGTTCTGTGACAAGCATTAATTCAGTGGATTAAGATTCATAAGAGCAGTTTATATGGTACCTTATCCTTACAATGAATATTGATTTCTGCCTGAATTCCATTTCCTGATTTCCTTTTTCAATTTTGTATGTAAACTGTTTTCAGATTGCATTTCTACTGTGCAGAAATTATGTTTATTGCATCACATCCTTGAAGAAGGGCAGTAGATTTGTTGAAGTTAGAAGCAGTTCCTCTCTTTATGTAATCTCACATTAATTTCATTAGAGGCAAGGTGTGCATGTTATGTCCATAAATAATCCACAGAAAAATCTTGAGGTTCATTTATGGTGATAAGACATTTGCTCAAGGTTTTATTTCACGAAAGATATGTCGGGTTCACACAAAGGGAGCTAAACTTTAAGTTTCGCTTGTAGTTTCAAAACTTTAAGTTAACTTGTAGTTATCTTATAGTTTCAGACTGTATGAACGGACTCATAGTTTGGAAACTTTAAGTTTACTTGTAGTTAACTAGAACCACAAGTGTGCTCGTGGTTAACGCCAAAACCATGAGCAGCGGGTGGTCCTCCGTCACAGTTTCGGACAGTGTGGACAGAATAAACTTTAAGTTTCGCAAGCTTGTAATTAACGATGATCTCGCTGTTCATGTTAAACTTCCAGGTCATACCCTTCACATGAGTTATGAACACAGGATTGGTATGTATACTATGTGTACTGTTCACCCAATTGGTAGTATCTACTTCCGGTGTTAACAACGACGATTGCTCAGTTTGTAGTTTCAGAACAACAAGCATCGTTGTTTCGGGCCCGTGTGAACCCTCGTGGTTAGTGAGTCATTGTTTCGTTAACTTAAAGTTTTGCTAACTTAAAGTTTTGAAACCCCAATTCCTGTATGAATGTACAGTAGTTAACAGATTAGGACTTTTAGGTTCAAGTTATGGTAAGGCAATGGTTAGAGCTCTGCCTAGGTGTTTTGTGTTACGCCAAAGATTGTAATCAGGAATTTGATTAGCATTACCAAAGAGCAGTTGCTGCTTGTGCAAATGTCATACAATCTGTTTGATGCTGATATGAATATATTATCTGTTAGAAAAGCCCCTACATGAGCTGAATATTAAACAAGCTCTCCACTTGGTGATTGACTATCTTAAAGCAAGCAGGAGGATGACATCATAGTTGCAATGTGGGTTTAGTGCTGGACCTGGGCCCCATTTCGGAAAACTTGTTATCAATAAATAAGTTAAAATAATTGTTATAAGCTACTGAAATCCTTGAATCTGATTGGCTGAGGGCAAATTTATCATAGAAATGATATTGATAACAAGTTTTATGTAACAGGGCCCATAATAATACACAAGAGATAGAGGGCCTACTTTGTGTGTTCCCTAAAAGTGTGAAGAGTGTTTTTTCTCCTGAGAGCAAGAAGGATGTTAACTCTATGTAAAATGATATGAGTGAACCCCTTTAAGACAATTGACCACATTTTGTGGTTTGGCTCAATAACTTTTCATTCAGAGCTCTAAAAAATATTCCAGATGCATGAGTAGAAAGAGCAAAAATGTCTGTGCCTTTTTGGTACATGACCATATTGCGTTTGATGCCAGGAATTTTAAGAACAAGAATAGGCTTTACAATCCTTAAATTGGCAACACATTGAGAGGTTCAAAATCATTAGTTTTCATCAAAATTGGCAATTTTTCAACTTTTCTACAAAATTTGTATTAAACCATGTATATTGTTTTCAAAGACAATACACCTTTATATTAGAACCATACAGCACTAAAAGAAATGTATTATTGTTGCCAATTTGAAGAACAAAATGTGATCAATTTAGCCCTGTCCTGAAAGGGTTAATGCCCTTTTGGCTCTCAAAAGACGATTGTTGTTATTTCACAGATAGAGTTGAATCCCTTCATGGAAAGAAACACATGATGATCATACCAGAAAGACTGGCTTACATTGTAGAAAATGTAAAAAATAATGACTCTTAAAAGCAGACAGTACATATATAGAGATACTTTATGATATGACCAGCAAAAATAACATGGATTCCCACTCCATCACATCTAATATTCATCCTTGATCTGAGATGATATTTCATGTGATAAGTTATTGATGCCTACAATACTTTCCAGAATACAAAATGTTATCATCCAATTGAGCTTATATTTTTATATCCCATACAAAAAGATATTGCCTAGGTATGGCTTTTTTTTTTCTTTCTCAATTAAGAATACCCAGTATGAATATTGCATTGGATCCCTTCTGCATGGTTCTTTTTTTGTTATACGTAGATTTGAGATGAAATGAAACATTGCTGATTAGTTGTGCCTGTTAGATATTTCATACTCCAATTTATATCCAATTCCAAACTATTTTCATATACGAAATGGATTTGATTTGATTTGATTTGATTTGATTTGTTTCCACGATCGGTTTACATTTGTACATGAGAAAGCAAAATATAAGCATATAAATCAAATGGCACAATACAAATGGAGCTGGGTTATGGCTTTTTCCACTTTTCCAAAGTAGAGCTTTAATAATGCAGGAATCCCATTCAATCACTTTATCAATTTTTTTTTTAAATACAGACTTTACTTCTGATGAATGTCACAAGCATTTGTATATTTTTTCTCAGAATCCAGTGTGGTACATACAATGAATTAGAAAACCTACATTATATTGTGCGACATAAAAACATGTAGCACAAGTAAGATTTCATGAGACAAAGTTTAAATGATGGTCCCGTAGAGGTACATGTATGTCTCATTGAGGCCTGTACGGAATCCGTGTCCATGAAAATGAGTAAAAAGGGTTGTTTTTTCACCACCAGATGGGTAACACAGGGATCTCATTTAGGGTATTAAAGACAGGAAAATTTTGAAATAAAGGGTATCAAATTCACTAGTGATGAGAAAAGATCCTCGAAAAGGGTAGGAAATTTGACAGTACCATTGATTTGGCATCTGAAAATCTTCCTGTGGATATTTTTTCATGAATCAAAGAGGTTCTTTTCTGTTCTTTCAATGAAAACATCATTCTTTAATGTGTTCCAAAATAAATAAAAATTTGTTTTTAACTCCTCCTTTTGGGCCAAAAAAGGGCCAAGAAGAACCAGTCATCGAATACTAGTAGGTTGCACAATACTATGCAAGATCTAAAAAATCCCTGTTAAGGATCTAAAAATCAGAAATTTTTCGCCGGGGATTCTCTGAATAGGGTATCAAAAACCTCTCGACTTAAATCCTCGTTTAGGGTGCTTTTTAGAAAGTCATGGAAGCAGATGCTGTACAAGCCTCAATGAGACATACACCCCCCCCCCCCCCCCACCCCCGGATGATGGTTCCTTTTTCCATTACTCATCTTCATACAAACAGTTTTCTTGATTTTAAATTTTTGCAGTTCATCAAACAATATGGGATTTAATGATGAAATATGGGCTATTTCTAGGTAAAAGAATTTTCTAGGTAAAAGAATTTTTCAGTATCGACATTCAGGGAGGTTTTAACCACCTCCAGCACTGTAATGGATGTATATTTTTTCTCATTGTGATTATTGCAGATCGAATTTTAGATGCTGTTAACATTTCTAATTTCCTGTAAATATAATTATGCACAAATCCTTAAAAGTTTAACCTTGATACAGATTTTTTTCATGGTCGATATATTACTTTCAGCTATTTCTTTTTATCTGTTTGTTCTTCTGCAGTTCAATCTGAGGCTGAGACGAGACAATGAAATGAGGTCTGGTAGTCAGAGGAAAGGGAAATCCCAAACATGGATAGGGGTGGTCACCATCACCCTCCTGGAGGGACGAAACATGGTCCCTATGGATGATAATGGACTGAGCGACCCCTATGTCAAGTTCAAGTTAGGTGGAGAGAAGTGGAAATCCAGGGTAGGTTTTTATATTGTCTGCTGAGAGCCAGAAGGGCATTAACTCACATGAATTAGGATTGAGTGAACGTCCTTTTGGTTCTCTAATCAAGATACATTTTATCTTCATTAGATACCAGCATTTGTGTGCATACCCTTGAAATAATGCAAATTCTTAAATGCGTGTTTTTGGTAGAATTGACAATTCACATGCAAGAGCCCTTTTCAGTAGATACTTGAACATCAAGTGGAGAAATTTTTTGTATTTCTATACAAATTGTGCAAATTCATAATTGCCTGTTTTGGGTAGAATTGACAATTCACACGCAAGAGCCCTTTTCAATGGATACTTGAACATTGAGAATAATTTGATAGTTCTATTTTTAATTTTGTGTTCAGGAGTGAGCTTGAAATATCTGTCACATTTAGACTGGTATATTATGAGAGTACATTGCACATAACAAAAGTAATGTCTTAATTAATCCACTCTGAGGTTAGAATTCTAAATATATTTTTGAAATGCAGTGTCTGCTTTGTACCAATGTCCATTGTTTTATCAATAATATATTCATTAATCATATTCAAAATTTGTTTAATTTTGTTATTTATTTGGTTGGAGGATTCTTTCTAGAGTCCTCTTCATTGGAATGTGAATTTGAAATCCAACAGTGATTTTTAAAGATATAGTCCTCACAAATTATAGTTTATGTTTTTTAACTTTATTCTAGTGTTGTATTATTTAGGCTTTTACTCAGTATCCTGTAGATATAAAAGTTTTGAAAGAGTTTAATCAACTTTAAGTCTTGATCTAGTCAGTGGTAAAGCAGAATTTAATGAAAGACAAATGGGATTTCTGAGATACTATGACAATTTTTTTTTTATATAATAGTAATTGCTTTCAGCTTACAACCAACATCTGTTGATTTGTTGTATTCTTTTTCTTCAGATTTCAGATTCAAGCATTTTTATTTCTTATGTGTCCAAAACACAAAACATTACAATGTAACATAAAAGTAGTATACAACAACTGAAATAAGTTGGCAATAGATATCAAGTACATGTACGAAACCTGACATGATTATACAAGAGCTAGGAAGAAAACATCAGAAATGAGGAACTATAAGAAGCAGAGCTTGTGAAACATGGTCCCTCGGTGATTAAGTACATTTTGATAGTTAAAAAATTAATTTTCTTATGAGCTTGTTGTTGTGATTCACGAGCTATCCTTGTACAATTGCTTTGAAATGTTTAGGTGGAGAGTAAAACATTGAATCCTAAATGGATGGAACAATTCGATCTTAGGATGTACGAGGAACAATCTTCAACCCTGGAAATCTCAGTCTGGGACAAGGACTTAGGATCTAAGGATGATATCATGGGAAGGTAGGGATGACAGTGATGATGATGATGATGATGGTGAGGTGATGATGTTGGCGATGATGAGGATGATGATGGTGACATTCTACTGATAGTTGATGATGTTGGCGATGATGGTGATGATGATGATGGTGGTGATGATGATGAGTATGATGATGATGATGATGATGATGATGATGATGATGATGATGATGATGATGATGTATGATGATGATTGTACTTTAATACTGTAATTGATACCTGTTTCTTGCATGCCAATAAAAAATGTTTGATTGAACATATAAGCTAATGCAATAGTAACATTATTTGTGGGAAATATTTTACCTTTTCAATTTTTCAATTTCTAGATCACATATTGACCTTTCAACCCTTGACATGGAGCAGACACATCAGTTGACCATTGAGTTAGAAGACAATGCAGGAACGCTGGACATCCTGCTAACCATCAGTGGTACAGTTGGCACAGAGAATGTCTCGGATCTTGCTAACTACAAACATGATCCTAACCTCAAGAGGGAGCTATGCCTCAAATATGTGAGTTGCTCACCTATAGTCCTTTTTTTTTTTCACTGTTTAGATTTCTTTCAAGGTTATATTAGTTGAGTGTACAAAAATTAATTTCTTAGTTTGAATATTTGAATAGATGTATACATGTATTTAGTTGTTGTTTATTTTCATTTTGATTGAAATATTATATCTGTGTGTCTTTCAACATACATTTTGTTTTGTAAACTAACAAGTTAAGCTCATGATTGAGCTGCCTGTTTTATGTGTTTTTATGACAATAGGCCAATACTATTACAATTGGAATTTTGCTATGTTTTTACATTGTTCTGCATGCTTTGAAGATAATGTAAGGAAATTTAATCTCATGGTATCCTGAAAAGAGTTCTGGTATGACATGGCACCGGTATATCATATGTTGCTTTGAAATAATATTCTGTCAATTGATCAACTTTTGTAAATACATTGTTCGTAATTTGTAGAGCTGCTTTTCACATTTTGTAAATTAGTTATCAGCCCTTTTTTCTTTCATTTTGATAGGGACTTCTCAATTCCTTGAAGGACATTAAAGATGTTGGTTGGTTACAGGTTAAAGGTAAGAAATGTAGAGATATATGGCAAAAGATGCACAATGATTGGAGTACAGAAGACAGTAAATCAAGATAGAAGATTGTGCAGTATATAATTAAAAAAAGAAATAAGTTCTCAATTATAGTGATTATTTGAGCTTTAAAGTAGATATTCATTGATTTTTAAAACTGACTTAAGTTTCATTATTGCGTAGGTGAAGCTTAGACCGGACAAGTTTATCAAAATTCGACGCTTGCAAACATTCGAAGTAATGATTATTATCAATTACAAATTGCTAAAATACAGCCCCGACAAAGCACCTGAACAGCTCTCCGAAAGCCGCTGAAATGTGTGACGTCAAAGACAGGACGTTAATTGCACAAGCAGACGATGTCCCATAACATCTCACATATTTTCAGTGCCTGTTTTGTCATCTTCTCTTCAGTTATTTCACTTCACTAGCATTAGTCTATTATGTTTAATCCATATATTGCCTCACTCTAAACCCCGTGCATGGGTTTATTTGGATGGAAAATGAAGCGTTACAAGAATAAAGGAATCAGTTGCTTGTAAACAAAATAGACGCCATTGCATTCACAGCTGCATACACCGCTGGACGTTCGGCGTTGAATGAGGGATGAATACCGTCCTTGCAATCATTCAGCGGGCTTTTCAATTTGAAAGTGTGGTTTCTTTGATTGTTCATTAACCCTCATCCTATATATTTACAAACAAAAGATTTCAGTAATCAGAATCTGTTTCATTCCCATTTTAGAATGGTGTGAAATATGGGCACGTTTGAATACACTAAATTCTTTATAATTTGAGAAATAACTGCACTGCACTTATGTTCATTCTTTATGGGACGTCGTCTGCTTGGACAGGATTGTTCCCTTTATTGACGTCATTGAAACATTGTTATTTTTTTGGCGAAGCGCTTGTATATCGCAGATGCTGGGAGGTAGTTTTATTTGTATTATTGTTTAATTACCTGATATGTAGTTGACTTTAAACTGATACGATTGCTATCTGTTAACTTGCCAGTTTCTAGTGATACATTATTTATCATATTTGTGATTTTCTTTGAATGTGTACTTTAAGTTTTTTTTCCCCAGAAACATGCACTTCTAATGTTATGATAAACATAGGGTGACATATTCTATAGCATAAATATTTTAATTTGCTTTGATTTTAGATACAATGTAGAAGTGAAGATTTTATGAAGCCTGAAGTATGGTGATGAATAAAAAATGAAATAAAAAGCAGTTTCAATAATGTGCTAAATACTCATTAATCATTTACCACTGATATATTCCCCCTTTTATTTTCATACAGTAATCAAAGCACAGAATCTACAAGCAGCTGATATTGGAGGTTTGTTTCTTTATTCCTTCTTTTATTAAGGTCTAGATGTAGAACTAAAGACTTGTTAAAATATTTTATAAGTAATTTTGAAATAGCTATATCTATTTATGTAGAAATTATATTGTCTTATGTTCTGTTGTATAAGTTGATAATTTTTGCTAATTGTTTATTTTTAATATGAATCCAATTGCGTATGTGGTATTAGTATTTTCCTTTAGAGAGTGTGATGTATGTATGATGCAATCATTCAGCAGGTATTTGATGGGTCTCTTTCTTATATCTAAGATGCCTAAATGCAAGCCTTTAGAGTACTCTTGAAAAACTTGTTTAAAGTTTATCATTTTATGAAATACTGTTCCAGATTGTGTAACATCATTTTATATTTTGTTGTTTACAAGAAAAAATGAAAATTATTTATTAACCAAGTGATTTGCCTTTAATCATCTTGAGATATTCATTTTTTTTTTCTTTTCTTAATTATTAAAAACTTGTATTTCTTCCTTTCTCTATCCAGGCAAGAGTGATCCATTCTGTGTATTAGAGTTAGTCAATGCCAGACTACAGACTCAAACAGTCTACAAAACATTAAATCCAGAATGGGGAAAAGTCTTCACATTGTAAGTCATACTTTTTCTTTCCAATTTGAGAGTATGTACATACATGTAATTTCTTGGAAAAAACACTGTTTTATTCTTTTCTCTTCAAAAATTTAATACATTTAAAGTCATTTGCTGAAAGCCAGAGGGCCTTTAATCCATGTTAACATGTATGATTTAATGCCCTTCTGACTCATAGCAGACAATATCGAATTTCATTAATTAAGGTCATACCTGACATATCTAACTGGCCTGAAACCATGAGGATTACCATTTTCATTCTCTGTTTTTATATGATTTTCCTTGACTACACCCAGTATCTTTTTGTAAAGAATAATCAACTTGATTACGGTACCATCTCCGGTTTTACAACTGACAGGTCCTTCCCTTTCTGTCTTTTTGTTTAAATTTTCTGTGTGCTTTGAAATAACACTTTATTTATTGTGGCTGTGGATTGCCTGGAGTGACAGCCGAGTAGGATGCCGAGGTCGAACATTCTGACAAGCAAGACAGCCATGATCTGTAAAGCTTTTAATTGCTTCTTCAGGGTTTTTTTATATAGCCATATCTGGAATGCATGTTATGAAAGAGCATAATGATACAAGACACATGAATGGCCCTCTGGGGCAACTGATCTTTAATAGTGAGGGGTCTTTTAATTGTCAAAATTTGTATAACACAGAATAATTTAAGTTTTCTTTGGTGCCTGCACAGATGCCTTTCTGAATTATTTGTTTCCCCAACCTTTTTAAAGCTGATATTAACCAACAACACATATCTTAATTGCTATTAGTTTATACAACAAATGGGTTTTCTGACTAAATAAGGGGAACATATAACATTTTCAGAATACAATCATTAAAACTTTGAATTTATATCAGTATTGCAGAGTTTATAATGTGTGCCAAACAATTTTATTTCATGATTTTTAAATTAGTCTGCATATTAGTTTAAAAAACATATTTTGTGTTTAAAGTTAAGGTAGAGTTCTGGTCATGCAATTACATTGTGAAAAAAACTGTCTCAAAACAATTGGGAAAGGTAGATCATGACTACATAAGAATTTTTTTATACTGTGAGTTTTTGGAATCATCAAAATGATTAAAATTGACCCAGTTTCGCTGAAAAGCACATGTACTGCACACAGAAATTGGTACATGGGACTGCACACACATGTGGGATGAATGTTCGGCCCAAACATTTCCGCTACTTCTCATCATATTTCGAGTATGAGGGCATTTGAAGAGCCATCTTTTTTAGGGGACATTTCTAGTATTATAATGTTCTTCCAAACTGACATAAAGAATGAGAAAGCTCTTAAATTATTTTTCACCTCTCCCAGAACTCAACCTTCTCTTTAAATGTATTTCTCTTACTCTCTCTCTCTATCCTCCCTTGTAGCCAAATCAAGGATATTCATTCTGTGCTAGAGGTGACAGTGTATGATGAAGATAAACATGGTAGTCCTGAGTTCCTGGGGAAAGTGGCAATTCCAGTTTTGAAGGTAAGTTAATTAAAGAACTGCCAAATGTCATTTACTTTGTTATTAAAGTCTATTTGTTCCCCCAACTAGGTTATAAAGACAAAATAGTTATTTTCATCTGTTATGACAAACTGTGAAATATGGCAATCTAATATTTGTCTGTCATGAACAGATCTAAATGTTGATTAATATACAAACAGTTAAAACTTGAACTGAATTAATTGCCTGGAACTTAATACTTGTTGAAATTGCATGCATTAGATAGAAGTTCCATTTGTTATCAGGAGATTACTGTTACTTTGTTGAAAGCTGATTTCTTTCCATCAACTTTTGGTTGAAGACTGGGTGTATGTATAGCTCAAAGCAGAATAAACTCTAATTTATACACAGGAGAGTATATTTTACTGTATTGATTGCTCAATTGTTTGTGTTTCTGTCTGCAGGTGAAATGTGGGGAAAGGAGACCCTACACATTGAAGGACAAGAAGCTGAAGAGAAGAGCTAAAGGAACCATTCTACTGGAGCTAGACTTCATCTACAATGATGTAAGAATATCGAGGATTTTAGTGATTTACTGGCAATCAATAGACTTGTTCACAAGGTTATTCAAATTTATGGATGTTTCTTTCCTGGGGACCTAGTAATGGGGTATTCCATTAACCTGTTATTAATGAATGAACTACAATACTTGGAATCCAGTTTGCATACATTACTTGTTGCTATGTCTGACAAGCCTCTGACAAGCTTTCAGGTTGTCAAGAACAACCTTTGTTTTAAAAGTATGCATAAAATTTGAATATATTTGTGAACAGGTCTATTGAAGAGCAAGGTCCTTGTCCAACGAACCTACCTGCCCACCTTCCTGTGATAAACAAAATGAACCTTATTCCCTACCTACAATCAACTTTTTCAACTAGACAGGCACATTATTTAGTTTCTACCTGCTTAACTCTTACTGTGCCAAGGGGTTTAGCCCTCTTCAAAATTTTACCAAAATGTGATCAATGCTTGCTTTTCAAATGTCTGCACTTCATTAACCATCTATTATTTCACAAAATATTGTGTACAAAACTTGTAGGAAATTTATTACCATTTCTTATGATACCAAATATTATTACTTTACCCAACTTTATGCATAAGAATTATTGAAATTACATTTGAGTTTCTTTTTTGTCCATTATTCTTGGGTTTTCTCATTTGTTTACTATTGTTTAATATTGAAATAAGGTAATATCTTTTCAAAATCCTGCAATTTTCTCTGAAAATTTCTATGGTTGCATATAATTATAGTCATATATTTAGAATGCTTGATTTATGCACAAAATTTTGATATACATTGACCACCATATACCTTTCCTGTGGTCGAGCAATTGGTGAATGAAAATGACAAGTCTATCTGTCACATATACGTGCCATCGGCACTGAAAGAGTTAATTTCAATTTGTTTTATGGAATAGTACTGATAACTGCCTTGTGAAATTATTGTTTAACCCATTGACTACTGGATTATGTCATCTCCCTGTTCTTAACCCTTTCATGACAGGAATTATTTAAGGGCTAAATTGATCACATATTGTTCTTCAAATTGGCAACAATAATATTTTTCTTTTAGTGCTGCATGGTTCTAATAAGGTATAATGTCTTTGAAGACAATATACATGGTTAGGGATTTTGTTAAAAAACAATGATTTTGAACCTCTCATTGTGTTGCCAATTTAAGGATTTTAACACTTACATTATTCTTGTTTTTAAAATTCCTGGCATCAAATGCAATATGGTCATGCAACAAAAATGTACTTGTAGTGTGTGCAGAAATTTTAATTTGCTCTCTCTACTAATGCATCTGGTATATTTTTTAGAGCTCTGAATCAAAAGTTATTGAGCTAAACCACAAAATGTGGTCAATTGTCTGGAAAGGGTTGCAGGAACAACCAGTTCAGGGAGGTAATAGTTTAATAGGTCTCTGCTCTATTTTTAAAGTTTTTCTTCCCCTTACAACACAGTATTTCATTTAATAAATATATCAGATAAGTGTGTAAAATGTTTTTGTGATTTAAGAAATTAAGCATATACATGTACTTTCATCCCTTTAGTTTCCGTTTATATTGTTCGATTTCGGCTTTCTGTTCATTCTTGCCGTTTACTCCGATGAGTGCAAGATGAAAAGCTTTAGTATGCCTCTCTTCAATGCTATTCTCCGATTTTGTAGTATCTGTTCTATGTATTTATCTGTTTTTCTTTGCAGATCAAGGCTGCTGTTAGAACATTCAATCCCAGAGAGAATAAGTACATGGAACAGGAACAAAGATTCAAAATATCAGTGAGTTGAATAGAAATTCTTCCCCCTCCCAAGAAGGACTTTAAAAGCCGTCAACTATATTCCAAAATTCAAATTTAAATCCACATTTGAAATCATGACTAGTCTTTACTCTCAAAAGTAATGACCATCCAAAACCACACACCAGTTTAAATTCTGTTGTAGAATATTACTTAAAGGGAAATCCAACCTTAATAGCAAGTTGCTTTGAAAGAAAGAGGAAAAATCAGAGAAGCAGATTGGTGAAAGTTTGAACGAAATCAGACAAGCAATAAGAAAGTTATGAATTTTTGAAAGTTGTTATCACTATACATATGGGAATTTCAAATTGGCCGTTTAGGTAATGTCACTGTGATGTAGCTGTGGACAACTCCTCCATTTGCTCTAACACACAAAATGACTAAAATGTCACTTTTTTCAAAATGCATTACTCAGTAGGATCTTTTTCTTTCATGAGGACCTATAACAATATGCTATCTCCAATATATTTTGAGTACTGCTCCGAGGGTAAAAGCGCCTCGAAGAAAACTGCAAATTAATGATATTTTTGTGTACGACAAATGGGAGAGTTGTCCACAAAAATGTCACAATTGACTGACCAAATTGCCAATTTGAGATTCGCATAGATGTAGTGATCTCATTTTTCAAACATCCATACATGTAACTTTCTTAGTCCTTGTCCAATTTCTTTCAAACTTTCACCATCCAGTTTTTCTTATTTTTCTACTTTCACACAAATCATCTTATTACCAAGGTTGGATTGCCCTTAAACCAAGACCCAAGATCCATTTTTGTGATACTTATCAAATTCATGTAAGGAGGTGAGGGTTTTTGGAAATACTCTACCAGAAATTTATAGCTTGTGAACCATTTCATTTCGTCAATGGATATAGAAAGACATACTCTTGTGATATGAAGTCACAATAGGCCTTTTGGCCTGTTATTATGTTAGAACTTAGCTTCCCCTTATTAATTTCCTAGCTGTTTATTGTAAGATATATATTGAATAAGTTTTCACTTTCTCTAATGTTTACTTTGCTAAGTGCTCACATGATATATAATTAACTTTCTTTGATTTTATATTAAGGTATGGGTAAAAAAATGAAGAAAAAAAAGGAGTATGATAGATAATTTGTTTTGTCTTGTTTTTGTCCCAAGGTACTACAAAACAATCTATCTAGAGTGAGTAACATGGTGACAGATGTTGTGAGTGTTGGGAGATTCATCAACAGTTGCTTTCAATGGGAAAGCAAGCTACGCACAATCATTGCTTTTGCTGTAAGTATACCCATATTCTTCTTTACCCCCTTCCCCCTCTCTCTCTGCCCCTCCCCCTCTCTCTCTGCCCCTCCCCCTCTCTCTCTGCCCCTCCCCTCTCTCTCTGCCCCTCCCCCTCTCTCTCTCTGCCCCTCCCCCTCTCTCTCTCTGCCCCTCCCTCTCTCTCTCTCTCTCTCTCTCTCTCTCTCTCTCACTCTCTCTCTCTCTCATTCTCTACCCCTCCCCCTATTCACTCTCATATGGTCCCTCTATTTTGCTCATTTTTTGCTCATTTTTTCCCCCCTTTTCAAGTCACTCCTGTTTTGTGTTTACTCTTCTTTTTCATCTCTTTCTCTTTATATCTCTCCTCTCCCTCTCTTTCTACCTCTTGCTCTCTCTCTCTCTCCTGTTTCTTTCCATTTTACCAAACCAATTGTCTTGCTCATTGATGATAAAAAAAGGATCTACAATGAAGATTTGAGATGAGTTCATTTAATAATTGCCTTGAGTTTGATAGTGATTATTTCTTCCCTTTCCAAATCTACCCTTGATCTGCAGGCCTTCCTCATCATAGTATGGAACTTCCAATTATACATGGCTCCCCTGGCCATCCTAATGCTCTTCTCATGGAAGTTTGTGGAGCAGTGGATCGTCTCTTCATACACCAAACCTCCTGATGAAGATGTAAGCCCGCACATAGAAAATCTGGGCCCTGTTTCACAAAACTTATTATCAGTACCAAGTTCCAATAGTTGTTATAAGCTACTGAAATCGGTGCATTTGATTGGCTGTGAGACAGTTTGTCATAGATCTGTTGCAGTTGTTATTGATCTTAAGTATTGTGAAACAGGGCTCTCGACAAAGTTTCCCTTTACCCCATATAAACTCACCATTAGCATACAATATCTGTTTGTCAAATGTGTCACTTTGAACATGAAATCCTTACAAAATGGTTTACTAAATACATGTACATATCTACTATTTTTCAAAATCTATTTTCTTGAGATAGGAAACCTGTCATATATCAAAATTCCATTATGACTTAAACTTTGTGAAGAAGGGGTGATTTTTTTTTTAAATCAGAGACTTACTAAATATATATTGTCATATTGTTAGGTATTGAATAAGAAATAGCAATTTAAAGAATTAGAGTTGTGTATTCAGTTTATATCCTTGACTTTATAGTGACTATAGTCTGATATTATAAACACACATCTTTAGATACATTAGTGTGTTGTATTTCTTTGCCAATAAAACATGTAGATTATTTTATATTGATCATGTACTACATTTTTTGTGAAAGTCAAATAACTGAATTTTTTTTGTATTCTTGGTGATTACATCAATGATTACATTAAACTGTGTCTTTTATATCATAGATATTTCATGCTTTATCAGGGGTTTGTATTTCTTGCATATCCTTGTTAACACATGTATTCTATTTTTTTTTAGGATGAAAAAAAGTTTGAAGATATAATAATGTTTATTTAAGTACAAAAGATCAATAAGATATAGACGTGTACTTGAGATGGCTGCTCAGTAAATATTAATCGAAAACTTCTGTTGAGACCATACTTACATTTCTGCACTATATCTTAATCATGCATGAATTTCCAGAGTTGTAAACTACCTCCCCCCCCCCCCATTTTTTGAGTGTGATACCAAGCATGAATAAGAGGGAATGAAGTAGAAAGGAAATTTGATGCCATATTATTCAATGAATACATGAAGTTAGAAAACATATTTTTCAAGTACTGTTATATCTGCATTCCTGTGCATTTTGAGATTCCAGAAGAGAGAATTTAGAAGTGGCATGATTGTTGAACCCTTATTCATCCCTCCTCTTTTGTATCTATTCCTTGCATCCATCTCTCTTTCTTTAAATCCAAGGACTATGAGGATAGTTCCGGGGAAGAGGACGAAGCAGAAGAAAAAGACAAGGTAACTATGAGTAGAACACTTGATACAACAATGCAAGATCTCACCATGACCAAGGTTGGGAGGAACTCCACAAAACTCCATTTCACTAATAATTTTTTTAAAGTAAATCACAAAGAACTAATATATAGCCTTTTCATAGTTCCTTCTCACCTGTACCTCAAGGGAGATATTGCACCAGAACTACTTCTGTCTAGCATTAAAAAAAAAAATTCTTAGAGGTATAGCGATGATTCATAACATTTCAAATGTCATAGTACATCCTTAAACCTGGCAATCTGCAAAGACAGTTTATAAGAACAAGAAAGAATTTTCTTCTCAAATGCCAGATTGTGGAGGTTCTGCTTCAATTTCCGACGCAAAGAGAAAAGGATATGTGACAGAATAACGTGGCATACTGTTGGGTCTCGTTTAAAAAAAAACATTCCCACAGTGTTCCTGTGGCTTAAAAGATTCACTTACAAAATCATTGGAATCAAGATTCTGATAACTTTGTCTGCTTTGTTAGAGAGAAACTGTAGGCACACCAATCCTGATAACCGAAGCAAAACCATAGCTAGATGTTGTCGTCATTTTGAATCCAGTTGGTAATGTTGATACAATTCCTTGACCACAAGGATGGGATATGTACTTGGATCATTCATAAGCCTTTGATTTCTTCCCAAATCTGGTTGTGGTGAGATTTTGTTTTGCACACTGAATATCACTATAGTACACTTAATTCATGATAACCCTTGATAATGAAAACAAATAGATGAATGTGTGTGGTTGGATGTATTTGTATGTCCGTTGCTTTTGTGGTTTGCACGTTTCTTATTGTTGAATGAAATGTGATTGTAAATGTTGCATGTCTTGTTATTTTGTATGTGAACTATGGTATTTGTTTTATTGCAATGACAAACTTTTAGTTACCTTTAAAGATATAGAATGAATTTTAAGTCTGCAAGTAAATTTTACTTTTTAAAATATTTTTTTGACATACTTATTCAGTGTGAAAACATTCTTTGAAATCATAGTTATGGTATTCAAGTTTTTTCAATGGAGGAAAAATATATATATATATATTTTTTTTTTCTTTTCAATACTGTCTGTTCTGTATTCTTGCTCTCTATTGATAATGCCATATATTCCATAAAGAAAATGAAAGCATTTAATTTATTTTTATTACATTCTGTATGGCTTTAAGATAAGCATACTCACACGTATGCATTGCATTTCAAATGTATTTGTGGTTAATCATTTCTTTAAAACATAGTTTGCAATTTTATATTCCCAGAATTTTGATGATTTGAATTTTAAATTGTTGACTTTACTCAAATAGCTGCTATAGCTTTTGTATGTATTATTATCATAGATGTAAATATTTAAGAAAGTTATAACATTATGTTATTCATTAACATAGATCTACTCAAGTACTGCAGTGATGTGTTTCAAAGGAATTATATACAGACCTGCGATAAGATGATAAAACGTAGTTCTGCACCTATCATCATAGACAGCTGATTTCTTTACATTTGACTCTAAAACTGCCATCTTTACATTATTATACACATGTATGTTCATGTATTGAGTTTTTAAGATTCAGTGCTGATGGAGTGCTGATGGAGTAATTTCATTTCATTGTGTTGTCATGGTAACAGTGTGACATTGCAAGTGGCATGCAATGATTAGATTGACCAACTCCACTTGTTTCACCAGTGCCCATGCACTTGACAGCTTGTGGCTTCAACTAACGTAATTGTCTCACCTCCTTTCCTTGCCCTATCCCTGCACTGTAATACTGGTTCTGTGTCACACCCACCTCCCTCTCTCTCACTCACACACACACACACACACACACACACACACACACACACACACATTCTCTCTCTCTCTCTCTTTGCCCTCCCTCCTATCTCTCTCTCTCTCTGTATCTCTCCCCTCTCTGTCTTCCTCCCTTTCTCTCGTTCCCCCTTTCTCTCGTTCCTCCTCTCTCTCTTTTATTCTACTTGTCCCATTTTTTCTCATTCTCTCTCCCTTTCACCATCCTCCCTCTCTCAGCTTCTCTGTCACTCTCTTTCTCTCTCCTCTGTCCCACTCTCTCTCTCCCTTTCTCTTTCCTTCTTGCTTTCTCTCATACTCTCAACTTCTGAAAACAAAAAACCAATTATACTGAACACACCAAAATTGTTGCCACCTGTTCTTACCATGTACACTTCTTGATGGCTCATCCCTTATTCAAATCTATGTCTTTCACCCCTATCTGCTCCAAACCAATACCCCTCACCCATCCCTTTTTGAAAACTGTTACCCCTTGTGCTTACTAGAAGAAGGAAAAGAAATCGGTAAGTGATAAAGATGTTGCTGTGTGCCCCATTAGTGTGTAGTTTAAGTTTTCCATACTATACATTTCTGCATATAATCATTTTCTATTTGTATTTTGTCATACTTGTAAATGCATACATGTGTTATATACATGTACATGTATATGCCAGAAAGCTAAGACCTGGTCACCAAGAGGAACTTGTGAAGCCTAAATGTTTCTTAAAAGGAAAAGCCATTATTTTGGGGTATTTATTGAAGGAAAACCTTTATGTCAATATCACTATTGTCCATTAGAAGTTAGCAGTGGAAATTCTACTTAAAGAGAGGAATGTACTTGAATGTACAATTACTGTCAATTACGCTGTGAAATATTACCTTTTTAATGAAACATGTACATGTAGTTTCGATCTATCTGCATGTAACCAAACCAAAGGGGGTGCTATTTCAAATTTAGAGTGGACTTTCTGTTTTATCCTTTGTTTTTCCCCTAACAATTACTTGATTATTTGCTTTAGATGAAAGCTTAAAACAGAAACAAAGTGAACAAAAGTCTTGTTTTTGACATAGGCTTGAAGAAAATGTTTCTTTGGAGATGAGTGGAAATTTATAACTCTGATCTCATACAGTTTATAATTTAAGGCTAGGTTTAATTTCATCATTTCATATGTTAAGAGCCAGAAGGGCATTAACTCTGTAAAAGTATATGAGTTAATGTCCTTCTGACTCTAGCCTCAGTTGATTTGGTCCTAAGAGTGTTACATGTAGACATTAGTATAGATGCAAATCACTTTTACATTGATCCATTTTGGTTTGTTCAATTATTGTGCACATACTGGTTTTAATACATATATCTGAACTGAACATTTTAGTTAGTAACTATCAGTGGCGGAGATGTGTTACGCAATTCTATTCATGGGGGGGGGGGGGGGACGACCTGCTGTTGTTCCCCCCCCCCCCCCCCATGAAAAGAATTTCTTGCATATTTCTGCCCATGGTAACTATATCTCCCCTGAAATTCTAGCTTCTTGTTCTGTCTAGTTGCTCTATAAAATGACTGTCCCAGTGTTTTTTCCCTATTCTACAAATGCCTGAATTTCTGTAGATCGGATGCATGTTTAGTCTGCACTGGCATTGTGAAATGATAAATCGCATGAATTGATGTGTTATAAAATGGAGAGTTTCTGGTTATTAAAGTGAAGAGCTGTTTCAAAGGGTTTTTCCTGGTGGATAGCAACAAGGTTTTTCTTAACAAGGCTGTTAAAATGTAGAAGGGGTGACAAAGACATAAAGTTCTATATGTAGGAATCTTTTACCACTAGCTCTGTCTCTCCTTCTTTCATTTAAAGCATTGATTTTTCTTCCTTTTTTTTTTCTCACATTCAGACAGACCTGACAATACTTTGCACACTTGAAAAAAAAAAAAGATGATTATATTTATTGTTTTATCATAGCTATAAGTGTAACAGAGTACTGAACACTTTTTTCCTCCTTATATGTAAATGATTTGTTATTTCTACACTATGGTCTATATTCTACTAAGATTTGAATAGATGATACAGCTTGATCTAAAGTTTCATTTAATAGAGAATTTTATACCGAGGTCTAAGTTAAGAGTCCTTGCATTAGGTTTAACTGAATTAGACTAGTATGATATTTCAATAACAGTTGATTAATACAGAAGTACTATTTTAAAAAGCCCCAAAGATGATTCTTCAGATGGAGTACCGGTATACCTCTTATATGATTATTCAAGTGCATGGAGATCTTTTATTAAGGTATCACAGTCTTAGCCACATATACATAGAATGCTCTTTATATTAACTTTTGTTCATTTTTATAGATAGACAATTAGCATTTTAGCTGAAAATTTATCACTTTTTTGCCATCTTTCTCCTTTCATTAACTTATTCTATTTCTTTCCAGTTTTGCAGTGATTATAATTTTTTTTCATTGTATGATACAACAGTACATCGATTTATTGCAACATATGCTGTATCTCAGTGTTTCAAGTATATGTTATGCCTTCTAATGCAAGCACACTGTTTTTAGTAATGAAAATAATAGAAATTTATTACAGCCTTGATTGTAGCCCATTTTGCAGAAACAGGAAAATAGTGTATGCAAGAATGAATACAAATATTGCTCCTTCCCACTCTTTATTTATTGTGAGATTTTAGCAAATTTAATAAAATTGTAAGTTCCCGCAACTCATCACTTTTTGCAGAATCTTTCTAAACATGGTAGATGCCTCCAGTTTATCAAAGTGACTAAATTTCTGTGCAGTAGCAGTAAGAGATAAAGAGTTGAAATATGTCTTTATTTGTTGTACTCATTACAGGAGAGTAAGAGAAGTTTCAAGGAGAAGTTACAGGCCATAGAGAGAGTGTGTCAGACAATCCAGAATACTCTAGATCAAGTAGCTTGTCTTGGGGAACGTATTAAGAAGTAAGTCATGCAGAACACCTTATGAACCTTTTCTTATACATAGTTAGTAATATAGGGAAGGTTGTATAGTTTATGCCTTTACTAGCTAGTCACAATCTTTCAGTTCAAATATTTTAATGTTATTGAATTATACAGCTGCAATATTTTTTTCATCGGTTTTTACTTTGTTAAGTCTTACAATTGCTAGGCAAGGTTTCAGAAAGTAATTTCATTCAGAGAAATGTGTATTAGATATGAAATCAAAATGTTAGAAAATTGTATTTAAAACAATGTAAAAGACATTGTACAATGCCATTTTATTTTTAAATTATTCAGGTTACTTTCAGGTAGAGAGATAATTTCCAGATGTAAAGTGTAAAAACTGTATCTAAACTGTATAACATTCAGTATTGTGATACATCTTTCGTCTGTTCCTTTTTTTATTTCAGCACATTCAACTTCACCGTACCCTGGCTGTCCTACCTGGCCATCATAGTCCTGTGTATAGTGACCATCGTTCTCTACTATATACCTCTTAGATACCTCATTCTTGCTTGGGGTAAGTCAAAAGAAAATTGTTTTATCATACCTGAAATAGAAATATTGTATGTATGCTTAGAGATAGCAACAAAGGGTCTTGCAACTGTCATACCTATTCCGCGGGACTAGGGAATGTAGTTTCATGCCTTACCATGTTCAAGCATTGGACAGAGGGATTCTTTCATATTCATCTCAATCAAGAGGTCGAAGGCTCAAACCTCTGCACCTGTCTCTCTCAACCCATGTGTTAACCCTTTCAGGACAGGAATTATGTAAGGGCTAAATTGATCACATTTTGTTCTTCAAATTGGCAACAATAATATATTTCTTTTAGTGCTACATGGTTCTGATAAGGTATAATGTCTTTGAACACAATATACTTGGTTAAAGATTTTGTTGAAAAGTTGAAAAAATTGCCAATTTTGATTAAAAACAATGATTTTGAACCTCTCAATGTGTGCCAGTTTAAGGATTTTATTTATTCTTGTTTTTATAATTCCTGGCTTAAAATGCAATATGGTCATGCAGCAAAAATTAACATAGTGTCTGCAGAAATTTTTGCTTTTTCTACTCATGCATCTGGAATATTTTCTGGAGCTCTGAATCAAAAGTTATTGAGCCAAACCACAAAATGTGCTCAATTGTCTTGAAATGGTTAAATGGGTACCTGGCAGTGTATCCCTTGAATGCACTTCTGCTGATAACTGGTGGAAGTGCATACGGACATAATCATAATGAGATATGGGCAATACAGAATACTGTTACTATTACTACTATTAAATTGTTTTTATCATTCTGATTTAATACAGGTATCAACAAGTTCACCAAGAAGATTCGCAAGCCTCATGCCATTCCTAACAACGAGCTACTAGACTTCCTCTCCAGACTTCCCTCAGATACACAACTGGTAAGTATATCTATCCATAGTATTAAAACACTTTACTGGTATTGGAGCTGTGATTAGATGATGTATCTTGAAGATATGATGTCATAAAGGTGTGCTAGAATAAGCTTCATAATAGAGGAAGATGAAGGAAAACTGGGGATAAGCAGTGAGAAGAAATCCCAGAATAGGTACAGTATTTTTGTCCTTCTAGAAGTACAAATATATTTCTGTAAAGAAAAGGGGATAAAAAAAAAGAGATTATTCAAGTGAGGGAAAGGTTTTTAAAAAATTATTGATTGAAGAAATACATGTACCTTAGCTTTAAATGGAACAATGTCTCAGTATGAAAAGATGAAAGAGTATATAAAGTACATGTAAAAATTAATTCATCAAAAAAAAGATTTCTCCCTCTTATCTTTGAAACAGAAACAATACCGTGAGCTGAGACCAGAACTGACAAGAACAGACTCTCCTAAAAAGAGGAAATAAGTGGTAGATATTCAGACTTGAAGCAACCAAAAAGTATAGATATATTGTATATTTATTTATTTGTCGCTTATCCATGCTGAATACTGCCCCGGAGCTTCTATCTGTCTTAAAGATTGAGTCTGGAGTAGGCAGATGGATCAATAGGTAGCATCGCACAGCATAGACATCATCGTTGCTAGCGATGGAGTCAACTGCCTCCAGTACATGTCAGGATCATAGCCACCTATTGGTGGCTATGATAATGCCACGCCCCTAGGATCAAGGGTTAATCTTGCTCATCAAAGCCCTCATCAAACACTGGATCCCCAATCAAATGGATGAAAAGCACAAATATGTCGCAAGCATCACCTTTATCTCCGAGGAAATGATGGCCTCGGAGGAAAGTTCTGCCATTTATTCTTCTGCCGACCAATTCATAATAATGTTAACAACACTGGTGCATTGTGTGATATACTAAGGGTACCATAAGAATTCTTGTGAAGTAAAGATGTGCAGTACATGGGTGTAGATTAATGTTTTAATGTTTAAAAATATTCAAATCAATATTGTTTATAAGAGATGATACGAAACTCTGATATGAAAGGTGGTCAAGGTACAGTGTACTAGTATTTGTTGGGACTGCTTCAAACTGGTAGTTTGAAGCTGTCCCAAGAAACACATTGAATACTCTGCCTAAATGAGGATTAAACGCATTAGAAATGTGTTGTGTTAAATGAAAATGTGTTATTATTCATGTACAGGGTCTCATTTCTTGAAACTTGTCATAAATAAAAACCTTCCTGCCACAATCCCATTAGCTCACATCCAATCCCATTTTAGTAACTTCTACCACATTTTGTAAATTGTTTATAAAACAGGGATAGGGATGTGCAACAAACAACTAAAGCTCATAAGGCACATTAACTCACATTTACAAAACACCAGCTCATGCTCACTCAATTCTGAGGTGTGTTTAGTAACTCTTGGTCCATTTTATACAAAGCAAACATGAAAAAATGACAGATATTTAAGGGCAAACAGCAGGTAAACATACATTGTGCAATGTGTGCTATTAAAATAAGAGGTCTGTGTATAGTATCATCAATGTAATTTCTTAATCTCTCTCCATCTCCCCCTCGCTCTCTATCTCCCTCTCTCTGCCTTTCTCTACTGTTTTCCATAGATTTTATGTTGTAACAGTATTCAGAGCTTACATACTGATCATCTGTACCCATGAACTGAAATTTATACATGTATGAAAAATCAGTCGTAAATTCTGTGGTCAAATTATATTGATATTTGACTGCATTAGACTGTAAAATTTATATTACATAGCCTAGAAGTAGAAAAGCAGCATAAGTTAATGGAATCATTAAATATTTTAGTTTATGTTTCGCTGTTTATATTCTCATGTCAAAAATTGGATATTTATTTTTTTATATGTATTTGAGTACTATTTATCTCTTTATAGTTGTAAAGCACAGATAAAAATATTGTTTGCTTAGAATGCACATTCCTATCACGATTTGTCTGCTGATATTGAAAGGAAATTACTGAATCATTTGAAATGGTTGCATACCTACTAACATTGAACTGACTGGCCTTTACCCTTATTCTCTATACGTGAATAACTAGATTATATTTTAATTGTGTACTATTTTTTAATTTGAATTATTTTTTATTTGATAATAATTATAATAATAATTTTTTTGTTTCATAGGTTTGGGCAGAATGAAAACAATTATTATAATTTTTGGTTATGGCTTTGAATACCAATGCCCTATATTGCTACATCGGGCAGTGGGAAAAATCATGTGCCAGTATTAGCCTTAGTCAATGTATGATATGGGAACCTCATATTGTCATTATTATATTACTGGTATACCAAATGTAATTCATATTTACTATTTTTTTCTAACACTTGTACATAATTGAATAGTCTTTGCCTTTTCTTATTGATGTACATGTTCATATAGATTTCTTGTTTCAAAATGTCTGCAAATGTAATGTAATTGTACATTATGAATATAAAATGGTATTTAATGTTATAAATCAACATCAGGTTGACTCAGGTCAATTTACGTACACTGAAGATGTAAATTTCATTATGATAAAAACTCATTTCATTGTTCTACTCAAATATTTTATATAATGTTAATGATGTGATTATTAAATCATGTATTTTTCTTTAATATATACCTTTATATTTCTAAATTATTGAGTAAGATTTATTCAATGTTTGAAGTCGTAATCATGTTATTAAACAATTTGACTGTGTCTTGGGTGGATAACTGTGTTTTGAATGTCCAAAGATTTTAGGAATGTAACCAAAGTCATGACAAATTGATAATTGAGCCTGATCGGTTAAGAGTAGGCATTTGTCTGTCCGTGACTTTGAATATTTTATGGATTATAATTTTAGGAGGCGACCATGGCAACCAAATTTTATGTAATTTCAACTCCTTCAGTTATGCCCTTCACAATGAAACATAAATTAGCTCACTTCACTTAAATACTTATTTTCTACAGGCCTTCAAACTTTCAAAAATTTGTCAAATGTCCGTCAGTGACTAACCGATCAGGCCCATTTGCTAACTAAAATTAAGGTATTTAGTTAACATAATGTGCACATATCTAATACTGTTCTTTCTGATTTTTGGTTTACATAAAATCATTGCAATGGTGAATCCAGTTAAAGAGGTTGAGTTCTGGGAAAGGTAAAAATAAATTGTGAGCTTTCTCATTCCTTCTAAGTCAGTTTGGAAGAACATCATGGTAGAAATTCCCTTGAAAGGATTGCTCTTCAAATGGTCTCATATTCAAAATATGAAGGAAAATAGCTGAAGTGTTTGGCCCACACATTCGTGCAAATTGTGCGTGCAGTCCTATATACCCATTTCTGTGTGCAGTGCATGTGCTTTTCAGCAAGAATGTGTCCATTTCTTATCATTTTGATGGTTCAAAATCCTCACAGTACATGTATATACCAATTCTTATGTTGACATGATCAACCTATCCCACTTGCTTCGAGAGACTTTCTTTCACAATGAAATTGCATGACCAGAACTCAACTTTATCTTTAAATAGCAACTGCTATTTCAATTGCATTTGGAAAACAAGTTAAGCTTAGTCTATAGTACTACATGTAGTATACATTCCATATATTTTCAGACCAGCAAAGCCTTCCTGCTAACATTTGTTTTGTAGTATTTTGTGGCCACATTCCATTTATTACATTTTTTAAATGTTTAAGGAGATATCCTTCTGGTATCAAGTTGGCTTGGATAAAAGCAGAAAATTGAGAGAAACGTATCAGTAAAAGTTTGAGGAGAATCTGGTAAAATATAAGATGGTTGTGATCAAACGAAGTGGCAACACTGGTTTTCCTTGGCTCTCTTCAAAATTTTATAAATTTCTATGTCTCTTGAAAGAAATACATGTAGAGTGGAACATCGTTATAAGAAACTCCTTGGGACCAAGGAAATTACCTTGTTATCAATGAAACCTTGTTATACCAAGGCCAAAAAAACACTCAGTAAAATACAGCAAAATTACTTATGAGAGTTTGTTGTAACAGTTTTCTTTATAACAAGGTCCACTGTATCTTGTAACTGAGCCATTGATAATTTAAGACATATATCTGGACTCGCCCCCTCCAACTTAATATTCCCTCAACAACCAAGAAAAGGGTTTCTTTTATTAGGTTTAAATAAACAAATTCCTAGCATTTTATCATTTGTCTGATTTTTCTCATGTTGGTGGTGGACCACATAGAATACATTGCCATGGATTTAAGTTTACATTATTATTTGTCTAATATGTGTATATCATTACAGGTTGTTAAACTTTAATATTAACATGCTAATACATCTGTACACCCAAGCTTCATAAGTCAGCCTTGCTCAGGTAAAATAAGCAGTCATGTTGATGTTCCGAGAAAGTCAAGAATTTTTACATTTCTCTCTCTCAGAAAAGAAATCCTTGCACAAGTCAAACATTTTGGCCGAGTCACAAATTTAAATTCTCAGTCACTTGTTAATTTGATCACGTAAATATCAAATTCAAATACATTCCGCTCTTACACACTTTCAGTTCACACTTTTAGTTCATACTTTTACGCCATCCTCTTAAGACAGACACAAAGTGGGTCTGGTGTTCCCAACAACTCTAGGGAACAAGACTCGTTTTCTACTGTGGCATGTGGTACAAATCCGGCTTACACTTACAAATTGAACAAAATTCAACTTTCGTCTTGGTACAAAACAAGTGTAAGGTTTTTCTTCTGTCCAAGTATATCGGACATACTCGAGGTTGACTGTATTATCATTAACAAATATATATATTGTAGTGTCTTTTTCAGAAATGACTTTTGTCACCCAACATTTTGATGCTGCTCCCTTATTTTTTATGTATTGATAATTGATATGTATAAAATTCTTGAAGATAACATTTCTGTAAAAAAAGAAATAGAAAAAGGGTTCTTGAAATAAATCATGTCTTGTGTATTGGCATGTGCCTTTCTAATGTGAGAAAAACATGAATCTGATCCTTGTCTGGACTCGTTCTTTTACGTATGATCTTTCAATATCACAGTCTTGTCAGAATGCTGTAGTGTAGATGGAATTGCATGTTAATTTGACCAAACACCGCTTTTGACTGAAGTTTCCAGATAAACCCCCTCTCCCTTCAAAAGCCTTTGATCCCAAGTGTGCAAATATTGCATCATCCACTAAAGTGATGGCATTGTGATGGCATTGTGATGGCATTGTCCGGCTGTTGGGTGCTCCAACATATGCTCCGGTAACAATAGCTTGGGACTTTATTTCATTAAAGGGAAATCCAACCTTAATAGCAAGTTGCTTTGAAAGAAAGAGGAAAAATCAGAGAAGCAGATTGGTGAAAGTTTGAACTAAATCGGAGAAGCAATAAGAAAGTTATGAATTTTTGAAAGTTGTAATCACTATACATATGGGAATTTCAAATTGGCCGAATAAGTAATGTCACTGTGTTGTAGCTGTGGACAACTCGCCCATTCGCTCCAACACACAAAATGACTAAAATGTCACTTTTTTCAAAATGTATTACTCAGTAGGATCTTTTTCTTTCATAAGGACCTATAACAATATGCTATCTCCAATATATTTTGAGTACTGCCCCGACGGTAAAAGCACCTCAAAGAAAATCGCAAATTGATATTTTTGTGTACGACAAATGGGAGAGTTGTCAACAAAAATGTCACAATCGACTCACCAAATTGCCAATTTGAGATTCGCATAGATGTAGTGATCTCATTTTTCAAACATCCGTAACTTACTTAGTCCTTGTCCGATTTCTTTCAAACTTTCACCATCCTGTTTTTCTTATTTTTCTGCTTTCACACAAATCATCTTATTAGCAAGGTTGGATTGCCCTTTAAAGATATAGGGCAAGGGAGTACAGTGGAACCTCGTTTTAACAAACTCTTTGGTACCAAGGAAATTACCTGTTTATATCGAAACCTTGTTATATCAGGGCTACAAAAACAGACAAAGAACTGGGACCACAAAAATAACCTTGTTATAACGAGTTTGTTATAACAGTGTTCTTTATAACAAGGTTCCACTGTATAGTGTTCAGTCCAGGGTTGAAGTTTATAATTCAGTTAGTGTACGGGATTGGCAAAGAGGTATTGTTGGAGCGTGTGTCATACGTCCACCTGTTCATGGCACTTCTCATGAGGCTCACTTGGCAAATTTTGTAACCAGGCTAGTTCATGTGCATAACACTCGTGCATCTGTTATGTTGGAACAAACTCATACCAAAACTAGCTAAATTGTGCAGCTTATGCAATATGTCAGCCCCCCCCCCCCCCCCCCCAGAGAATCTATTAAAGGTGCCCTCTGGCAGCCCAACGATGCCATCATTCATTTATTTATTTTCAAATTCTCATAAAAGCATTAACAATCTATACATTCAGTAACATCCCTTAAAAGGCCCCTGCAACCCAAATGCAAGTTTATTCCTGTTGATGTGCAGGGATGCATACAACTTATATTCTGTTATTAAAACATCTAGATATGCTTCATAGATTTTTAAATGTTTTTTGAAATATTTTTCCCGAACATCCTAAGCTCCACCCTAAAAAAAAGCTCCAGATCTCATTCCTGCAATGACATCATCTGCCAATCATCAGTCAGCTACACTAAATTCTACAATAGACAGTGGAATGTAACTTCCCCCAGCACATGCTCACAATAGAATTGCATGCTTAACAATACCTCATTACCATTCTTATTCCTGGTGATGCTACTGCATGTCTGACATAGCAACTCCTATGTAGGCATTGTATGGTCTATTAGAACGGATGGTCATCTCTGGCAAAGCTACATACCACTGTCTCTCCTTAGCTCAGTAATGATTGACAGATGATGTCACAGCAGGAATGAGATCTGGAGCATTTTTTTAGGGTGGAGCTTAGCATGTTTAAGAAAATGATTTTGAAAATATTTACAAATTTATGAAACATATTTAGATGTTTAAATAACAAAATACAAGTTGTACGAACTTGCATTTGGGTTGCAGGGGGGACCTTTAAGACATGTTATCTGATAGATACATATCAAGCCAAAATTTGAACCCAAATCCACCGACATGTCCTCTACACTTGTGCACTGTAAGAGCCAGTCATGCCACACATGAAGGAAAAAGACCATGTACTAAAAGTTCTCTGCAAATATCCCACTTTTTTATTCACATAATGATCACATCACTACATGAAGATCTACCATCAACTTTTGCTAGATGACTCCATTATGATGGCTTTTCTAAACCTTGTTGAACTTTCTAAGTTGACAGATGATGTATGGGTATATCCGAGTTTCCCCGTTTAGAGAAAAAGTACACATCCATATTGGTCCATAATGAGAATAAAATAGGTCTTGGGATATGTACAGAGTCCACATATATCCTGTTCACATGAGTTTTTGTTCTACTTCTTGTGTTCAGCTGCTGCTGCGGCCTGTGCAGCGGCTGAGGCAGCCTTCCTCTGAGCAGCCAAGATAGCGTTCAGTTCCTCACGCTTTCTGCGCCCACGGCCAAGAGTTCCCAACTGTATGAATGAATGAAAGACAACATAACATATTCTGATCAGTCCTAGCTATAGTGATGTGGACAATTATATTGAAGTGGACCCCATAGTACCATGCATCTTCCTGTGTTCAAAACATTCATACTCTGGTACCTTGCATAATTCTCGTTATCCTATATCATATTAGTAGACCATCTACCACAGTCAGGTCTGTGAGTGGGGTTTCAAAAAAAGAGCGGAAAAAAGCTGAAACTAGTTTACCTGATCTATTTACTTGTCTTCCGCATCTTATCTGTCTCACAGGCCTGCACAGTGCCAACTTTTTTTTTTATGTGGGGAACTTATAACAGCTTTGCAGACTTATTTGGAAATAAATGACTGCTTCATCACTACTGTCATGAAACTCTGATCTAAATACGACACCGCAAATGATATATTTCTTGAAGTCATGAAAAGGATGACAATGGCTATGGGCGATTTGTGCCAAAATCTGCCGAAAGAGCCATCATCATTTAAAACAAAATATACTTTTCCTCTCAAGCACAACCAGCATCTAAAATGCTGATTAAAACAATGAAACATTGAAACATTAATAGTATGTAGCATGCAAAAACTCACCCTCTTCTTGCAGAATTTAAGGGCCTTCTTATCCTTGCCAACTTTGAGGAACTCCATGCACCTCCTCTCGTAAGGAGCAAGTCCTGTCACCTCCCTCACCAGGTCACGAACAAACTTGGCGTGCTTGTTCATCTGGACATAATGCGTGAAAATAATAGGTACAGTTAAATGGTGAGCAGAAGATATTTGAAGAGGGCACTGTGACAATTCTTTGACCCTCTATACCCCCCAGAATTTGCCATATTAAGGTCAAGTCATCTTGAAATTATTTCAACAATACATTGATAAAAATCCTAACACCATAAGATAATTATGAAACAAAATGGTAAAGCAAATTAATTTTTCTGTCTTTTTCGTGGGGTAGGGGGGGGGGGGGAGGGGAACAATTGTAATCATGTAAGGGCACTGTGGCTTTGGTCCAGTGGATGTCCAAATATGCCAAATACTTAATAATAATAATAATAATAATTAATAATTAATAATAATAATAATAATAATAATAATAACAATTAACAATTAACAAATAATAATAATAATAATAATAATAATAACAATAATAATTATAATATAATAATAAATATAAATAGTAATAATAATAATAATAATAATGATAAAATCAAATACTGTCTTTCATTTATTTCATTTCATTTCATTTATTCATTTATTCAGTTCTGAATAGAAGTACAAGTACATAGTATACAGTTTACATGTATGATCACAGAAACTTATTTCTAACAGAACTTGGACTCCAAGATAAGCAGAAGCTTGATGCCTTGTGAGCCCTTACAATTAAATACAATCTTACTAAGGGGGGGGGGGGGGGGGTCATGGTGATGCAGAACAGGAATAAGAAAGGGAGAAAGGTGGATAGAGACTGAAGAGAGAAGGAAAGAGAGAGAGAGAGAGAGAGAGAAAAGAATGAGGATAAAGAGTTACAGATGGCTGCACATGCGATTACAAAGTACGTACGTGAATATGCATTGATATGCGAGAAGTAAGAATAATGAGTCTTAAAGCAATGAAAAGAATACTGCTGCTAAGATTCCTTTGTTACAATAATTCATCTTCAGTTCTCTATTGAGAAATACTGGCTGCCAAGCTAAACCCAGGGCAGAAGATTCTAGAGGGATATTGTGTGACGAGTGCTATTTTTATGGCCACTCGTAAAACTCAATCATGGGATGATGGGAATAAATATTCCATGTCATATTGCAACTTCTTGTATCACTTCTTACCCCTCTCCTGTTGGCTTTCTTCACAGAAGTGTTCTTGGTCATCTTGTGGCCCTTGTTGAGGCCAACTGCCATCTCATGTCGGATCGCCATTTTCTAGAAGGTAAATAAGAATAAAAATAGATTATTAGGTTAAAGAGATAATTCTAATTTGCCTATTAAAAAAATTGTAAAACAAAACAGATAAATAATATCAAGTTATTGTAACATAAGGCTTCTGCAAGCCATCAAAAAAAATTAAAAATAGCTGCACTAGAACGACAATCCGGTACATGCATGCAATATTACAAGTAAGGTATAATGGTGATCAAAAAGAGTGTTTGCTGAGGATACATAATCATCCCCTCCCCTCTCCCCAACACAGACACACCAATACCATTCACTGATCTTTCAGATGCAGACAGATCTAGACCAAAAAAAAGGGTGCTGAAAAGGGTGAGGGGAGGGGGGGGGGGGGGGGTGTCTTCAGACTTAAAATTAAAGCTGTCGCACTTGCCACTGTGAAAGTACCAAAGTAAAGCATGCCATTACGTAGCACCCATTACCTTTCCATTGCGGCAAATCTCGTGAAATAAGCAACCACTCATTCACTCCCTGCTGGAAATATCAGAAGTTCTTCCTAATGGCCATTTAAGGGAAGAGTGAGATTTTTTAAGAGCTGAATTTGAAAGGAAGTGTTTAAAATATTTATCTTATTTTTCCCCCATACATTTAGTACATGCGATAGAAAATGAGTAACTTTTAGTATTTTTTGCATTAGTCGCTTAGTGGTCAATACGACCACTACTTGGTGAGGTCCCCACGGTGTTACACCGACACGCAATAAACTGATAGTCATGATAGTGTGCGGAATGAATGAGGGGACCTATTTCACGATAGGCAGTGTATACAGCCACACGCGTGTGGCCGTAAGGTAAAGACACACGCGTGTGGCTGTACACACTCGCCCGGCCTGAGGATACAGCCACACGCGTCTACTTAGACTCTACGCAGCGGCGCGGCACGTAGCAAGTGCATAGCACGAGCGATGTGTATATTTATGCAACAGTGCATGTTGCAAAACTTCATCATGAAGGTTTTATCTCTTGAAATTCACTGACATAGAAAAATATACGTTTTTACTTCATTGTCATCTGATGACAAATTAAGTAAAAATATTGTTTGTATGTCAGTGAATTTCAAGAGATAAAACCTTCATGATGAAGTTTTGCAACATGTACCGTTGCATAAATATACGGTACACATCGCTCGTGCTATGCACTTGCTACGTGCTGGCGGTGCTGCGCCGCTGCGTAGCTAGAGTCTAAGTAGAGGCGTGTGGCTGTATCCTCAGGCCCGGTGAGTGTATACAGCCACACGCGTGTGTCTTTACCTTACGGCCACACGCGTGTGGCTGTATACACTGCCTTCACGATAATGCTGCATTGTCATTGACTAGTTACGGTAACATCTGTTTATTTCGTCAAATATGCTATTGCAATTGTGAATCATTGCCATTGGCCAAGGCTGCGAAGCTAAGTGGGAAGTGCGATTACCCAATTTAGTTTCACGACTTGTTCCCCAAATTACCAAATATTCACGATTGCAAATGAACTTTTTAATTTCTAAATATCACAAAAGACATGTTAATAATCCCCTCTAAGAGAGAAAGATAAACTCTTATTCAAACTCAAGGCACACATCAAAGAAATATACGGCTATTGTGCCCAAGTCTGTGTAGTTCCTGCGCACACGTGTAACTGTGCGATTCTGTTTAAAACAAAACATGCAACGAACACAAAATTTTCATCTTTACCATAGCAATAGGTATTCATGGCATTATCGTGGTTGAGGAAACCATCATTCACTTCACACAGATGCGCTTCATTGCGTTACACGCATTGGTTTCCTCTTTCCCCATCCATAGACTGCACTTTTTATTTTTGCATGCTAACGAACGAGTGGTTTCCTCAACCACAATTATAGAGTAAAGGCTCTGGTGTGCGGCCGCTTAAAGGGAATTTGCTGATTTATCAATCCAAGACTCGCACATAATTCAATACAATCAATTCATAGTCCAAATACTTGCTTACTAAAGTAAATAGAAGGCAAAATTAAAATTATTGACCAATAACGTGGTCAGTAGTGTCCATTTTTCAAAACGGTGCTAGGGGTCCTGTGTGCGGCCGCCTCTACCCCTGTGAGCAGCCGCCCATGATATGTCGGGCATTCAGCATCATATTTGTGACTAAGTGAAAGAAAATTAATATCACATTTCATACATTACATTCCAATACTTTATAAAAATTAATAATATTCTGTTGAAACCCATAAAATCTGTCAAACATGATGATCTATCAAACGCCATGACCAAAAAATGAAAGCAGACTACAATTTCCACGTTTTATGTACACGTTTTATAGGCCTGTGCCGATATGGTTTTTTTGACCATCGGCCGATGCCGATAAAATCTCAAGCATATCGGCCGATACCGATACCGATAACCGATATAAAGAAAATAAAAGAAAATAAAAGAAAACATGTAAAATCTACATTTTCTTTCAATACGAGGAGGTATACCATGTTTTCATATTATTTATCATCAAAATGTGTACTTTCCGACGGCCTATTTTCAGATCGGCATGCGCGATATGAAACAAAACATTCCTCGTGTCTTTTCACCGTAACGACGATGCTTCATCCTCTGACACTCATAAAATAATTTATCAGGGCAATAGGGCATGCTTTTTTTTTTTACTTGATAATTCTTCTCTTTAATCATAAAAATAATGTTTGAAAATCACTGTTCATGAGGACGGAAAACACTGCGATGTGCCTTTGATAAAGTAGTCTCACAACTCCTCACGATGACGCATAGCATTCTTCAACAACGCTGATAAAATATTTTTACAAGTTGCATGATTTATTTTCACTCGGTGATTCTGTTATATAATCAGGTCTCCCGATAAAGATATTCATTGAAATAATGAATCAAAATTACTGTTCATGAAGACGGAGAACTTTCAACTATGTTTTATAAAGGAAAAATAGTCCTTTTTTTTTAAATTACCATGATGGATATCATAATTTTCTTTTTGTAACGAGGCTAATAAAAAATGCATATATACAAGTTACACAGTGTAACTTGTATATATGGGACTACACCAATCTTACCTTGCATGTGTAGTCCCATATATACAAGTTACAAGTGCATGGTAAAAAAACCTGATCACACCTGCCAATTTTGTGGCTTTTTTTCTTTTTTATTCATTCAATTTTTACAATCTTAGTTGATCCTGGATGGTTACCCCTTTAGAAAACTCCGAGGGTGGTTTGCATGGCTCACAGTATGTGGGAAATGGTGATATTTAGATCTAGATTTTTTGGTTGATATCTTCCTCCACACGCAGTATAGGCATGGGCTGTATAGCTCTGTGGCCAGTAGCAGATTGATAAGCCACAGAGCTCGTATAGCTACATAGACTCTACTTGTCTAGATCTAGATCTAGCCGTATTCATGCAAAATACGAGTCAAAATATTGAAAAAACGTCTTATTTCAGTTTATTTACAAGCCTCAAAATGTTCTTTCACGTCAAAACTCCCGAACTGCGTGTAAATTGAATGAGTGCGCAGACATGGGCACCATTGTAATCATTGTCTTTTTCAATGTTGAATTGCCACAGCCAAAGTTTTTTTTGAAAAGTGGCATTGCTCTTGCCCTTATTTTGATATTTTTTGCAAACTAACTCTTTAGAATATCAGGAATAATATAAAATTGGGCATTACTGGAATATTAAAGAAATTCTTGTTCATTTCCAGGTCAAAATCTTAGGTGCGCAGACATTGGGCTCTCCATCATACAGACGAAGGCTACTTCGGCGTTGACCCCACATAATAATCAATACATGGGGCAATTCTCCCCAAGACACGTCTTCAAAAATAGAGGCTTACCCATCTGTCATTATTCATGTGTTCCTATATAATAACACTACATAATTACCCCTATCACATGAAATGATATATCAACAAAATATTTATATAATAAAAATGTAAGTAAATGTGATGATGTGTATGATTTCATTGGATTTCTTTCAATACAATTTACGTACTTCCAAGCCCTCGGTAGCGATAGGAGAAAAGAAAGTACATACGTATGGTGTATGCTAGTTCCCATTACTGGAAAGGGTAATGTAAAGTAGTGTGGTAAAATTGAATAAAGTGCTAAACATAAAAGTGTTAATTTCAAAGCAATTTTTTTTTTCCTCTCTCTCTCGTAAATTAACAAACTCGAATCTATTAAACCTAGACAGTGTCAGTGCCACTGCTGCTCTTACTGCCAAATGGGCCAAATGCACAGCGGCGGATCCAGGATTCTCTGGCGTGGGGGGGGGGGGGGGGGGGGGGGGGGGTTTACAATTAAGTCTGAAAATTCTCTGACAAGAAAACAACCGGAGAATAAAATTATCAGATTTGAGATCAGCCTTTTTTAATACTAAAAAAACAAAAAACAAAAGACAAAAACAAGAATTCACTGAAAAGCAAAGCCAACAATTTTTTTTTTGAATAAGAATAATAATGATGATGATAAAAAATCAACAACAAAACAATGTTTTCTTATTTTGAGGTGCTTGGGGGGGGGGGGGCTAATTTGCTGACAGGGACACAATTGGGGGCATAATTTCTCTTTTTTTATATATACTCAAAGTGTAGTGTAGTAATTGCAAGATCGGATTTAGCCGGGGAGCACATCCCCTTTACCCCCGCAGTGGTCCATCACTGATGTTTTATACTCTTTCGCACATGTGTGTGTGTGTGGGGGGGGGGGGGGGGGATTTGGCCCCTGGTTCCATTTATCACTTATGTATCAAAACTATATTCATGGTTCCTAACTTATAAACTTAGGTCTCTTAATTCATTGCTAATCAGCCCTATTCCATCTACATTTATCCTATCCTTTTTATCTCTCCTTCTCTTTCATAGTGAATTTTTTTTCTCAAAATAATCATCTCTCACTTTATCTCCCTCTACCCCTCTCTCTTACCCTCCTTTTCTGCAATATCTATGTCTCATCTCTCTCTCTCTCTCTCCCCCTTTATCCTCTGCCTCCATCTCTAGCTCTCTTTCTCTCTATTTATTAAAATCATTATCATCTCCATCTCTTTTCTTAAAGTTTCTCTCCCTCTCTCTTTCTATCCTCGGCCTCACCATTTGATCTTCATCATAATCTCTCTCTCTCTCTCTCTCTCTCTCTCTCTCTCTCTCTCTATATATATATATCTTATCTCTGTATTCACTACCTCTCTTTTAATCCCTTGGCCCCCTCTCTCTTGTTATTCCCTTCTTGTCTCTCTATTAATGCTTTCCTCCTTTTTTAATCTTTTTTTCCCTCTCTATTTATAATCATCATCATCATCGTCGCCACCTCCATCATCTCTCTCCTCCTTTCTTCCTCAGCCAATCCATTTCTCTTTCCCTTTATCATCACCCATCTCTTTTTTAATCCCCTGCCCCCTCTCTTGTCGCTCCCTTTCTATCTTTCTGTTAATTCTTTCCTCCTCTTTCAATCTTTTTTTTCCTCTCTATTTATAATCATTATCTTCATTATCATTACCACCACCATTATCTCTCTCTTCCTTTCTGTCTCTTTCCTCAGCCCCTCAATGGCACTCTCCCTTTAAAATAATCCCTCTTGCTCCCTTCCTATCTCTATATTAATTCTTTCCTCCTCTTTCCATCGTTTTTCCCTCTATTGATAATCATCATGACCACCACCATCATCTCTCCTTCCTCATCCCCTCCATTTCTTTCTCACTTTATCATAATCCATCTCTATCGCTCTCTCTCTCTCTCTCTGTCATCTACTCTCTATTAATTCTTTTCTCCTCTTTCAATCTCTCTCTCTATTTATCTATATATAATCATCACCATCACTACCACCATCTCTCTCCTCCTTTCTCCCCCCCCCTCTCTCTCTCTCTCTCTCTCTCTCTCTCTCTGTATCTTGTCTGTTTCTGCTTCAACAAAAAGGTACTTGCAATGTATTTGTACATCAACATTTTATTAGTCAGACACCAAACAGTAGTCACATTCAGAACCATTAGAATATCAATCACACTTTCAAGGCATTGTTCAGCATAAAAGAAACATTATATCACTACATACAAGTATAGCACAATTTGGCATAATAAATCATTTCATTTTTCTCAAATTTTCATACTGTTTATTGCAATCATGCATAGATTCAAAAGACTTAGAATTTTCTCAATTAAACATACAGAAAAGTTTGCACCATGGGCCTAGAAGAAGAATGTGTGCATCGAACTAACACAATTCAAGGCTATTTTTATTTGAAGTACAATTTCATCCTCAAAGTTCTGAGCTTATCTGAACTATGACTGAAAGCTAGGCACAAACTCTCCCCAAGTATGCATATTCCATCACTAAATCTAGATAACAATTGAAGGCATTCAATCTACAGTTTGTAATAAATACTGAATTCCTTGCATAATGATTGTGAAATATATTCATGCCTATGACAATAATCTTAATATAATATATATTTAGCTCATATTGCAATGGACTGATACAGAAAATTCTCTAAACAGATATAAGATAAAGATGTATACATGTTCATACATGCACTTCTTCCTATACTTTTTTGGGGAAGGGGATGGTGGGGCTAACAAAAAATGTGATACTGAATATTTTATCAAGCATTTTAACATAAAATCAATGTACAATTCAACAATTTAAATTTCACTAAAAATTTTTCCTAAATTTACATTGTTAATTCATCAACTTAATCTGTATGCAGTGAAAAATCCCCACATTTGACTCTATTTCTCATAGGACAGGCAACATAATTAAAATGTTTGTCACACAAACGCAGCTCTCACACAATTAATTTCAAAATCAAAATAGACCATTAAAATAAAAATTAAAAATTTACAAAGCTTTAGTACAGTACATGTATTACAATAACCCTGTCCAGTTCAGCTCAAACTACACAAAACAGGCATTTCTTCCCATACAAATTGTCACACAGGGGCGACAGGGCTATAGCCATGCCGAGCAGATAGGAATTATTACATCATCATCATCATCATCATCTAGTACTAGACAAAATTTTGGGGGGTGTAATTCCAGGTGAGGTCTCTTTTTCTAGAAATAGCCTCTTATGGTGGCCCATAATACATTATAAGAAATTTATCCTCATTCCACATTCCCATTTTTTCCTTTGTAATCAGTGAAGAATCTGAACTGAACTTTGATTTGATAAAAATAATACTTACAACCACATGTACATGCCATTTTCAGCATTAGTTTGTTCACTTCCTTTTCTGATCTGGACATCTGCTTTTATTGCCAGTATTATTATTTATTTTATTCAGGGAATTTACAGTCTATCTCAAAATAGTATATTAATTGGAAACATTCTGCATATATTTTTTCATTGTATTCTATGAAATTTTTGTTCTAGAGAAAAACAGCTGATATACTACATGCAGCATCTTTTTCTCAAAGCATTGATATTTTCATCATTTCTTTGTTTTATAAATACAATATATCTCATCAAAAAAGGAAAACACTAAAAAAAGGAGAGAGAAAAAAACTATGATTTAAGCCTATGCTTTGAATGAATCAACTGTGACCTTTCAAACAGAAAACTTCAAACACAATGAATATACATCATAAAATGACATTAAGTCTTACTAAACCTTTTTGACAATTGGTTGAGAAATATTCTTGAAACACATTGCACAATGACATTCACAAATGAACAAACACATAGAAAAACACAATTTTCACAAAAAGGTACACTGCATAATGATGGTATCATCAACTTTAAAGCCTCCTTTGAGATAATGATAATGATGATAAAAACTATATTTTAACACAGAACTATGACTGAAATGTAGTGTATCTTCACTCTTGGTCCATATTGTGGTATGGAAAAAGAAGAGTACAAAAAAAATTCATAAAGGTGATTTTTTAAAATGGTACCGTACCTTACTATAAGCATTGTTGGAATACAACTATGTAGAACCTAAGGGGACACACCTAGCTCCTCAGGTAAGCATGGTGAAATGTTGCTCATCTTGAGCACTTCTCTGAAAGTTTGTTGTCTGCACAATCCCATTGTCAGTCATAACACATATAGCATTGTCACTCTCTGGACTATATTGGTGTTAAACTTACACAGACATACATAATGGTAGGCCTGTGAGTACCTGTGACACCACCACTGTCACACACCAGCCACACGAATGAGATCAACAATAGACCCTCCCACTCCCCTCCCCCCCCCAAAAAAAAATGCAAATTACATTAAATAGCCAAGATTTTGTTGATTATCGGTCAATTTGGAGTCGGTTTTGCACTGTGACTGGGATACAAAGCTAGTGTAGGACTAGACCGAAAAATCAGTCTATTTCGTTCGGGGATATGCTCTGCTGAGACTATGTCTGGCTTCACAGAATCCCTCTCCTCTCCCTCTTCAAGGAGAGCCTCAAAATTAAAAATATGTTAGAAAACTCCTCCAAAAAGACAGATTTTTCTGTCTAGCAGTAGGACTTGGAAGTGTAAAAAGAGTCTGTGCTTGCAGACGATTCTCTTACTGGCTATGGCATTTGAAATAAGTTTCCACTGAAATGTTTGCATCAGTACCGGGTACTGCAAAAACAAAAGAGTATTCAAATTTTTCATTAGAAAAATACAAACCCCTCATATCGCTCTGACATTCTAACGTTCCATGGCAAGGCTCAAGGTGATGGCTCAGATATCATCAATATCCTACATGTTCTTATCTGGTCTTGGATTGATGATCCATCATTGGCTCCAACAACAATTGCTCTAAGTTTAACTCATAATGTGCAATTGGTTCTTACTTCTTAGATTAGATTTAGGGTTGGGTCTAGTGTTTGGTCCAGGGTTGAAGTTCAGTCAGAGTTCTGTTAGAGCCTAGGATATTGACCACATAGCAATTGTCGGCAGAGTATGTGTCGCAGAACCCTTGGATTCCAAGTTATTGCTCTGGTAGAGGTTGGTAAAGAGGTTGCTATTTGTATGAGAATCTGTCATTCCACTCAGGCTTCTTCTTCCTCTGTTCTGCCGAGCGTGTTGGTCTTACTTCTAAATCCTTCTTCGCTGACTTGGCCCTTCGCTGAGAGCCTTCAATACTCTGTGTGATATAGAGTGGAAGAAAAATGAATAAAATGTTAATACTTATGCCAGTATATAATATATGTAGTTTGTCTGAAATGAATATGTTCATTTTCAAGATATCTTTGATCTAATACTGTCATGTGACCCAAAATTGTCCCTTTGGACAAGAAATATAGTCTATGCATCCTTTCATGCAAGTTTAATTAAAAGTCCTGAAATAGATTACAGGTTACTGCAAATAATGCAACAAATTCATCAGTCAAGAAAGCAAAGACAACCTCATACTGTAATCTATACCATTACTTTTGTGGAAAACATATAATATATTAGAGAGAGAGAGAAAAGGCATTAAACCAGAAGGCTGTTTCTCACCCCTGCGCTGTTGACTATCCTCCCTACAATGGCATGGGGAGCTGGTGATGATGCCCCTCTTCGTTCAGGCTGACCTTTCGACCTTACAGGACCTCCTTTCCGATGATTTCCTGACCCTGTCGTTTGTCCTTTACTTGGGGATATTGGTGGCAGTGGATTGCTTTTCTGTCCTGGTCTCCTAGGTCTAGCTGAAGAGTTCTTTAAGTGCCTATCTGAGGATACCACATCAGGACCATGTACTCCTCTTGAGTCGTTAACATCATCATCACCTTGTAGGTCATTGTTTTCTCTTCTCTGGAGTTCTGCTTTTAGTCGCATGTTGAGGGCTAGTGCCTCCTGCAATAAACTCTCTGTCTCATCCTCATCCAGCTCCACTGTCTCCAGCCTTTCACACAGGTCCTGATGCAACTCAAATCCATCTTCTGGCAGTCCTTCATTACCCCTGAAAAATGAAATTATTTGTAGGTTAATATGAATTAACTTTCACTATTTTCTAGCTTAGAATTATCATTACAATTTTCAGAACAGAGCATAATCATATCAGGGCCCTAAACACAAAGCTTAGCAATTGATCGTACGATCGACTTACAGATCGTACAATTGATTGATAGTACAGTGATCAATTACAAAATAGCAATCAATCGCCAACTTATCTTTGTGTTATGAGGCCTAGATTTCATCTTGCCAAAGTTACCTGCAAGGTATCTTTATACTTGAATCCTTTCCTCCCTCCACTAAATTGATCTCTATTCTTTTCTAACTCCCTTTTGACCCTTTCTTCCTTTTCTTGCTAAATATTACCCTGAATTCAGAAGAGTACAGATAATTTAGTTATAAACAAGTGTAATAATATGAACAAATCTGTAATGTATTATTACTTATCTGTTAAAAAGCATTTGAATTGTCATACTAGTATGCCATAACTTATCATTCTGCAATTATATTCCACTTGAAGGATTAACCATATATATTCATACAACCCAAAACAGCAATAGATATGTCATAAATTTGCCTGTACTGAGACTCCTTTTTTTTTTTCTTTTTTTTTTTTAAGTCTTCTAATCCACTTTCAATTCTAAAATAATTCTGGATATTATATTAATCTGCAGCATTATTGTAGTACACGGTGATTTATATTTCATATGTATTTATATAATTTGGTAATTATCTAGCTTCCATACAATAGTTTGCCTCCTTTGTGTATTTCTATCATTCCCCATGTATTTTTCAATCTATTGCAATTAAATTTCAAATCATAATGTACACTTGTATTGCAATTTTTAATATGAAAGTATATTAGCATTTTTAATGTTACATGCAAGATGTTTTTAATGATATTCTGGTAAGATTTAACCTTTTGAAGTTGAATTTTAAGTCAGATTTCATTTTATTTCATTTTGTTTTCTTCATTTTTTGAATAGTGGATTATCCATTATTCTCTTCTTGTTTTTTCCAAGGTCTCAATCAAACAGATATTTTCACGAATTAATCAACATTGATGACAGGCAGTTTTATCCGGATCCGATGTAATTTACATTTTGCAATTTTGAATACTTCACTGTAATTTTCTGGACAATCATTTGTTTTCATTTGTATAATTATATATGTATATTGTGCAATATCTATTATATTTCTCGGTAGGGCATGTGCGGGTTCACATGCCTACGGGCAACAGAGAAGAATTTCTCTTTTGTGAACCCTGACCCACATGCCATTCCGTCTTATCTTATTCTATTTTATCTATTACTCTGTATGCATATCTTGTATTCGTTTTTATGGTCGAATAAATAATAATAATAATAATAATAATGAGCCATACAGGAACCAGGAGTTAATGAGTGATAGTGACAGCAATGTGATGGAGTCTTTTTGTTTTGGGAAAAAAAGACATTTTGTTTGCTCACTAAAATTTTCTGCAGTTTGTCTTATGTCTAGATATAGGCCTACGATTGATCTAGATCTTTTAGTTTGGGACTTGATATAGACATTAAAAACATATCAAAACACCAAAACATGCTGTAGAAGACAACTTTATAATATAGATACACACATTGTCAATGTTTACATCAAGACAAGAATTTTATAGCTCCTAGAAAATAAGTCTAGAAGAAGTTATCCAGAATCTTTTTTTTTTTTCAATCAAATTTTAAGTTTAATATTCGCTACCTACAGAAAACTCAGAATTCAGCGGTCTAAAAATATTGGCAGTCCCTACATATGAATTCTACTGTATAATTCAGGAAAATTCTGTGATACTGACAAATCTCCTGTTAATCATGCTAATAATAGCTTGAAAACTGTACAGTGCAGTGCAGTGCAAATCTGTGGGTCGAAGACGTACAGAAAGAAGCCGAGCACTTCCGAATTCGGAAGTACAAAGACCCGTTGATAACCAGTTGAGCACACAGACGATATTGGAGACTCTCTCCCATTTGGGAGATTGTCTCTGTTATCAGAGACTTTTGTAAATATTATTGTTAGCCGATGTGGGAGACAGTCTACTATTTGGGAGATCGATTTTCTTTGTTTACATTTGCGGCAAAGGGATTACCTCAGCACAAAATGAAAATGTGATAAGCAGATTCCTCATGAAAAATTACCCCTTTTGACCGTCTACTTCAAAGATTCACCGTCTACTTTTGTTTTCACAACAATTTTTGTTATGACCCAAACACAAAATAAATGGGTTTCTGACTTCTGTCAGGCAAAAATTTGGCTGGGATAAACTGCCTTGTTGTTGGTGTTGTTTTAAGAGACTCTTAATGGGAGATCAACGAATGAAATGGAAACAATATTTTGAATATGCAATGCACCTTTATGGAGGAAAATTTATTTTTCAATGCAATTACTTTGTTGGAATGTTAAGGATAGATCTACCTCCATTTTATTCAGAGTTATTAGATACGTGGTTAGAAGTAGGATATTTAAGAGAGAAGTATGATTATTTTAAAGGAAAGGAACTCCTTTTTAATAATAAGTATATAATTTTTCGTGGTTCTAGTATATTTGATCATAGCCTATTTGCAAAAGGCATATTTCGACTGGAGCACATTATTGAAAAGAATGGTAGATTAAGATCGGATGATTATTTCATCAGAAAAGGTTTGTTTACATGGAACATATCACGAATAAAATATATTTTTGGAATGATCCCAGATAGTTGGAAGAAAAAAATGGTGAGAAAAGAAGAGGAGAAAATAGGATTAGATAAGGGAGAAATCAACTTTGTATTGGGTGACAGAGTAATACCCTTAAGTGAAATCCCATCAAAAAGATTATATCTACAGTTACTTGATAACAAATCTGAAAATTCATCTGTTCTGAATAAGTTGAAAGATTCGTTTAATATACCCATTATACGGTATGTGCAGAAAGAGCATTTACTAATTTAAGGAAATGTACTCTTAATAGTAAGCTACGAGAATTTCAATTCAAAATGTTACATAGCATTATTTATACAAACCATCATTTGTATCGTTTTGGTGTAGTTTCAAACAATTGTTGTCCCTTTTGTAAGAAAGAAGAGGAAACATATAGTCATGTTTTTTACGAGTGTGTTCACATTCAAAATATGTGGGAAAAGGTTAGCATTGAATTCAAGTATCCTATTTTGAAAGATTTGAACTGGGAGAAAATTTATTTAGGAATTAATATGGAAAATGTGGGGAGAGAAAATTTAGTAAATCATCTTATTCTATTAGTTAAATATATGACTTTCCAATGTAGGAAAAGAGCGACACCTCCGACCGAAAAAGAAATTAAAGCAATGATGTCAGACAATCGATTAGAAGAGAAAAAATTGGCTTTGGAGAGAGGTACCCTCTCATTACACCTTAGAAAATGGGAACATTTTGATTTCCGGGACGAAGAGATGGACATGGGGAGCTAAGCGTGCTTAATAACATAAAAATCATGAAGAAAATTCTGAACTGTAGTTTTTTTTAAATCTGAGGCGGAACAACGGACACAATGGGGGGGGGGGGGGGGGGGGGGGGGGGGGGGGGGGAGCCTTTTTTTTTTTTTTCTTTTCTTTTTTTTTCTCTCATTTTCTTCCTTTTCTATTTTAATCTTCTTTATATATTTCCCCCTTTTTTATCACAATAAAGACTTCAATATTTTGCATAATTTACTATATAGACTAGAGTACATGCATGTAAAATATTATGGTTATTTATTATTATTATGTAATTTGGCACAATGATACTGTATGTGAATATATTTGTTTGTATATTTTACCTTGATTATTGCGAAAATGTTATTTTGAAAAAGGAAATAATAAAAGATTCTTAAAAACAAAAAATTCCACAAGCTTCGAATCCAATTCAATTGAACACGCAAATGTAGATACGTGGGACTGAACAAAACTCGAGAGAAGAACTTGTTCATGGAAATATCAACGAAATGGCATTCCTAAAATCTGAAGCATATTTCGAAATAACAACACTCTTATAATAACTCAGTAGAATCATGATAATCAAAATAATAAGTTCACTTACGGCTCAGCCATATTTCCTTTTATGTTATCATTGAAAAAATAATAATCAAACTGAAAAATTGAATGAAGCTTCCCTAGAAACAGAATATATATAATTCGACAACAGGGGGCGTAGACAAGAAATTTGTAGCGACTTACTTACGTTTTATTTTTCACAAAAATATCCAAAATGGCTACCATTTTGTTTTCATGCAAGTTCAGTTTTCAGATTTGTACATGTATAACCGGTTTGAACTTGTTTTTCAATCTACCGTAATTTTCCATTACGTCATGTCTAGACAAGCTATGTTTATTCATATTTTTCTTGTCATTTTAATTTTGACCAATCATTAATCCGTTTATATCGCGTCCAATTTTACGCGATCGCGGGCCAATCGTCGATCTCCTTATTTCACCGCGTCAACCAATCAGCCTTGGATTTCGCTCTCGCCGGTGCGGTGCGCCTTTTTCATCGCGCGTTTTGCAACTGGATTTTTGTTTCACTCCCCTTCATACACGGTCGAGGCAACATCTCCCATCTCGTCTTGGGTCGAGTCAATTCAACAACTCCCAATCGCTAATCACAGTCGAGGAATCATTCTCTCGTCCATTATGTGGTCGAGTCTCCTACTTTCTTCTCATCTCCGATCGAGTCTTCAACTTTCTCCTCATCTCCGATCGAGTCTTCAACTTTCTTCTCATCCCCGATCGAGTCAACTATTCGCACTTCATCTCTGCAAGCTTCTCTGGTTGTGGTTTACCTTCGGCAGTAGTCTCTCTCAGTCTACCTTCTACTTCTAGACTGATCCGTTCCGGTGGCCGTAGCTAGTTATAAGCTCCTCATCATCAGCATGATTTGTTCTTCATCGACGGCGAACGACTCACTGCTTCGCCATGTCCTCCTCTGAACTCGATCATGCTTTTCTTCTTCAATTTCGAGCCCCGACTCACTGGCTCTCGAACTCAGAACATTTCATCTCTCGGTCCATCTTCGGACAACTCACCGTCCCGCGGACCTGCATCTATTTCATCCATCGTGGACCTGCGACTTTTTAGTCCCGAATCAGCGGTCTTCACATCAAGTCTCCGAGCGACATCTCGTAGAGCCCCTTTGTCTCCGACCTCCGTCGTCGAGCGCCCTTAGCACTTCAACTCAGCACAGTCTACATGAGCTAGCTAACGCCTTCTCGCGTAAGTTACTTACAGCCAGCCATTTTTAGACTTTGAACTTTAATCGAACTCTGAACTCTAAATTAACAGCAGCAATTTTTCACGGACTTTTAATTCTGTCTTGTATCATTTTATTCATTTCTATAAATCTATTGACATGTCAATGCATTTATCGATCTCGTATTTCATTGCAATATTTCATTATCATTGCAATATTTCATTATCATTGTCACTGACACTGCGTTGTCAAGATACAGAGCTAAATTTTTATAATAAAAAGGGAAAAAGGGAATTACTTTTGGTATGGTATTTTTATTTATTGTCGGCGTCAAAATCGTAGCCTAACGTAATTGTTAACTGTACTGTAGTCTTATTCTTCTTAGTTTCATTTTCACCATTCCTCAAAATTACATCATTTCCCGATTATTTTTTCCCTAAAAGTCTCTCTGGAAGTCTCTGGAGAGCTCCTATAATGAGAAGTCCACAGAATACAGAAAGAACGAAAGAAAGAAGGAAAGAAAGAAAGAAAAGAAAGAAAGAAAGAAAGAAAAAATTCAAGGGTGTAGATTGGGGTGATCTCTTCCAGCTACACACACTCGCACTTTTTTAGACTGAGCGCGAAGAATGAAAATCGTTTATACTTGGCCTACAATACCGGCATCTGTTGAGGGGCTTATCCAGGAATTTTAGAACGGAGAAGGGGATGGGAAAGGGGGAAAGGGAGGGACGGACTGAGAGGACATCGCAACACACCGTAGCTAACAGTCAGTGGTGGAATCAGCATTCTTCCAAGAATATGATTTTTAAAACTCCATCCAGCCGGCCCCATGGCAGCCAGCTCACCATAGGGGCGGAGGGGGGGGGGCGATAGAGTAAAGAGAGAATATGAAACGAGCCTCCAATTAGTATCTTGGCGACATATTCTTCACATCTTCAACGTAATTTATTAATAAAAACATGATATCAATTGAATGAAGACGGTAAAGACGCTCTTGCTATATCATGCACGGCGCCCCAGTATAATCAGTATTATCAGCGGACCGTAGGAGGGAAGGGGCACGGGCTGGAAGTGCTCCCCTTTTGAAAACCAAATAGTGTACATTGTCCCCCCCCCCCCCCCCCCCCCCCTTTAATAACTTTTTTTCGTTTTGTTTTTTTGCTTTTTTGCTTCTCAGATAAATTATATAATGGAGTATATAATGGCTTCTAAAACCTTGTCTTGTCGCAATCGTGGTACCATCATAAGAATGATTATGATTACATATTTATCGATGATAGAACTGTTTGACTTTTTAAAAAGTTTCATACCATGCAAAGGTATGGTTTTGTTTTGCTTTTTTTCAAACTTTAACATTTTTCTTCAATCTAATTATTCTTAATTTGTCTTCAAATCTGCATTTTGTATATACGTAAATTAATTTATTTCTTTGTTTCTAATTTCTACAAGGCATTATAATACTTTTCTTCTTTTTTTTTTTTGTATGTCGATCTTTAAAAATATTGTCATGTACATAGTAAAGACTGACACGGCCGTTGTGGAAAGCAGTTCTGAAACTGTCAATATTATCCTGCATAAATAAAACTGAAAATAAAAATAAATTAATAAAATACTGTACATTTGAACCTCTCCCCTCCCCAGCACGCAAATACACACACAAAATACTGATGTAGTTTTAGGTAGATCCCGCTTTCACCATTTCAAGATCTGTTATGGCTTACGCCGCTTTTCAGTTTATGTGGAATTATAAATAGGAAGAGTGATAAAGAAAAATAAAAACACTCACACAGTTATTTGAAGGTTGTTTGTTTGTGATTTAACTTCTTTAAATAAAATAACCATTCTGTACGCTTGAAATGATTCGTCTTCTTTTACCTTCCTTCAGGGGCGTCGCTAGAACATTTTAAATGGGGGTGTGGCACCCAAATTTGCCGACAAATTTTTAGGGTGTGGCACACATATTATTTCCCGACAAAATTGCTGCACCCTAATCTCCCCCCCCCCCAAAAAAAAACACAAAAACAAAGAAAATCGCAGATGTAGAGATCTTGATCATACCGGCCCATTTTCGCAAGGGGGCTAATGCCTTTTGCCAAAATATCAAATTGTCTAGTTTTTGCAAAATTTTTATTTTTTTGAAAATGAACAGAAGTTACATAAATTATCTGGGAATATCAGAATATGAAGTGGTGCAAGGTTGCCTGAATATCGGAACTTTTAAAATCCTCGGGGGGGGGGGGGTGGGGGGGGGGGGGACTTCAGCCCATTGGCGAAGGGGGACGCCTTTTGCCGAATATCAACTTTTCAAATTTCTTAATTTTTGCGAGCGAGAAAAAAAAAAATTGGCCAATTTTTCTTTCTTTTTTTTTTTCCTTAACTTTTTTTTTCTGTTTTTGTTTTCCTTTCCTTTCCCTTTTCTTTTTTCTTCTCCTTTCTCTTTTCTCATTTTACTTTTCCCTTTGATCTTCCCGGCTCTCCTTATTTTCAACAGACTCGGTTGCGCATTTGCCGACAGCAATTTTTGAGTGTGACACCCCCACCCCCACCACTCTAGCGACGCCGCTGCCTTCCTTTCTCTTAATCAAACCAACAAATTCAAATTAGTGTTAACAAAAAGTGCTCCGGTCTTGCAAGGAGATATACATGTAGATTTTATTCTCTCAATAACACATTTCTAGCAATTATTTCTTCAGTATATATAGACCCATAGCTACCGCCTACCGGGTATGTCAATTCTCCTTTTTTGTTCTCTCTCCAAAACGACTTTTAGTTTTGCCTCTATTTGTACTCTCATGGCCGGGCAGGAAGACGGGAATAAAGCAAATAAAACCCCATCGCAGCAAACATCTCAGTTCTATTTCAGTAGTTTTCGTTTGCACGGAAGCCTTAATATGTCTCCGTCTCGTATACAATTCAACGTGAGTTAAAGCTTAGCCCAGATTAGGAAGTACTTGCAAACGTTTAGGTTTTGCTCCATAAATTTACACGATAAAACTACATGTAAATACCTTTGACAAGTACAAGTCATGGACGCTCTTGGACATCATGAAATATATTATGGATGCATTTACACATAATACTGGAAACTGTTAATTAAGAGAGAGGAAAAGTTCTGAAGATTAAGCGGACGCGACGATCTACACCAGGTAGGCCTAATACATATATAATGAGCTTTCAGCTATACCCATTCCATATCGGTTATGATTTTTTTTTTTTACCAGACTAGATAATTAAATAATTTTATTTACAAACTTCCTTTACATTAACCCACTAATAACAAAGCACCAATTTACGACTGTAAATATATAATTCTTATATTTATTATTAAGACTGAAAAAAAAATTATATGTAGGTGGTATATATTCCCGTAGCTTAGGATAGGAAAATACCACAATAATCAATTAATGGTAAATCTACTGGCAACTAAAAGACTAACATGAAGAGAGAGTTTCATTCGCTTGCCTCATTGCCCCCCCCCCCTTAAAAACAAAACAAAACCCTTACAGATGTTTTATGTTTAATACTGGTCTTAAAACTTTATTAAGGTTACTCAGGACTAAAGCAATAAAGTAACTTTCTAAAGCGCGTCAAATATTGTGCAACTTGAAAATGATACTAATCAAACTATATAGATTTTTTTTATATAATCAGTCATATGGTACGCATATTAGTCACAATATTAAGTGACATCATTATAGATCACTTGGCGAATTATCGCGTAATATTATAAAACTTAATGAAAAAAAAGAAAGAATTATCACGTAATATTATAATGTTTCTTGAGCTTTGTTTGGGAGGGAATTACTGTATATTAAATTAGGTAAATTCGTCACATTTTTGTGCCTATTAAAATCGGTGTGAAGCGTATAATTGCTTATAATAGAATATATTGATTGAATTTGAAAAATGAACAATATTCACAAGTTTCATGTTGTTTTGTTTTCTTATAATCTACTAGATGTTGCCTGTCTGCCCATAACACTTACAACTGCGCGGCGTTATTTCAGAAATTATGTTGAACAGTATACCGGTACTCGTTTTTAATCATTGCATAAATCATACTCTATATGATTTGTCATCAGTGAAATTATTAAAATGTTAGATTTTTTGTTTAAAAAAATATCTGAAATGTACACCAGTCACACATTAATGAATAGACGGGAAATCAAATATCGGCTTGACAAAGTCAGTCTAGAAAACAGTGTTGCCGTAGACACTATTTGTTTTTGCCTCATAACAGTATTTGCTTTTGCCTCATGGCAGTATTTACTCAACCAGAATGTTTAATTTACCAATGCTCGGAGTCGTTAGTTTTATTACGCAACAGACACGACTTTTCTTTATAGAACACACTAGGAAGGCCACATTATAGGCTATACTAATATTACCCTCAGTCTTTCGAAGGAATGATGACTCATGGAGAGGGATAATTATGACATAATGAAATATATGACATTTTGATGGCTGTTATTTCTTGGGAAACATATAGTGCAGCCGATTTTTTTCCCTCAAAAATATGACAATAACAATGTGTATAATTCCAGAGCGTCTATCATTTTATTTGACGAGATTGTGCATCCCACTGAAAAACAGCTTCTGTTGCATGACATGCACGAGGGGCAATCCACCCAGTGTAGGTATATAAATAAATACATATATAAATACCAAATCCGTTTGACCCAGTATTATACCTTTTGTTTTCCGTTATTCTTCTTCCTCAATATTTACGTATAAATTTGATTCTTTTGTCATTTCATCCAGGTGACATCTGTGAGTGATTTCTGATTCCCAGAGAATAAAACATTACAATTCTTCGAAAGTCATCATCACCTATTGTCATGTTGACATCAACAAAAAAGAGTTCTGAAAATGAAGGTCAACTACTAATTAGATATTAATTACCAAGGGTTAATATTTGATTAACAATCGTTTGTCGTGATTGTTTGACTAACGTATAACGATGGGTCATCGCGATTGGCATCGTAATCATAAGGTGGATTGGAAATAGGCCTAAAACAATATCGTCTGAACTAACATTATGAAGGCGAATGTTTTGCGCAGAGAATACCCTTCGGCAGCATTCCAGACACCCGAGGAGAAGATTGAGAGACTCACAGGGTCGCTGTCGACCAAGATAAATCTTAAGGAATCCTTGGAAGGTCGTCATGATTCTTTTGACAGGACTATGTACACAACGAACACGACATGGGCTAGGAATAGACAGAGAGGACAAAAGCACTTGAAGCCATTGGCACAAAGGACGCAACAAAACAGAGATCCCAAGAAGGGTAGCGGTGAGCGTGTGAAACAGGTATTCTACTGGGGTCATGAGAGAAACCTGCCTCCGCAGAGAAACTCTTCACCATCAACAAAAACAACACCACAATACCCGCCATCTTCCAAAGTGCAATTCGACCCTCAACTCAACCATGACCACAATACAAAGTCTGGAAAAGCCCTGTATACGCGTCAGTCAAAGACATCATCCCAGCCCCAAAGCGGCTCCTGTCCCACTCAGATCTACTCCAAGTTCAAGTCCATACATTCTGAGAAGATGAACAGAACTTATCCGCAGCAAGTCAACATCAACGGACACATTCAAATGGATCACTATGCTCGGAAGCGACCTCATCTCCAACCGCTCATGCTCGGCTATGCACCCGATAAACAGAGAATAGAAAACACGGGCTATTACCAAGCAACCGAGAGAGCTTCTGCTTGGAAATCAGATGGTCTTCCGACACCATCTGTGATGTCAACCACGGAATCGCATTCTCACACCTGGCCAATAAACATGGACGTAGAAGACCGCCATGCTGATCGATGGAGTCCGTTGCAGAATACGTTTGATATGGTGCCGATAGGGAGGACGAATTCGCTATCTCATGAAGATAAATGGGACTTCACTGAATGGCCTGCACCTCCTCCGAATTCGGTGACCCCGTCTTCTTTCGAAACCAGCCAACCTCCACCAAATACACCTTATGATTGGTAGTAGTTTAGACCTTGCTGTGAACATAATAAGCCCTTAAAATTATTTTTCAGTTTTGAATACGATATCATGCTGTATAAGTCCATGCTGGGATATTAGCAGCAAAAGATGAAATATATTTCTTCACAAGAATTGCATATGAAGTTTCATAACAACTTAAGATACATGTCTTTTCTCCCCTTTTTTGCAAAAGTAAATAGACTTTCTAAATATTATTAGGGTAACTATACTTTTCATGCAACGAAAATTGATACGATTATTCACTGAATCTGAATCATAATGGAGATGTGGTCCACGCGTTTGGTGTATTGTAATAATATGAAGAGAGAATTGAATTGATTTTGTTTATTCTATCTCTTCCTTTTATGTATATGAATTATTGAAATAATTATGCTACATATTCAGCAGTTTGATAATAAACTTTATGAGCATTTCTATTTGAATGAAATTATCAATTTTTGAATGATTTGTACGATACTGGTATTGTTTAGATAAATCTAGTCCAAATGATTAGTGTTAACAAAATGAAGTGTCAACAGAAATAGCATCGTCACAAGCATTTTGTGCCTGGAGTGAGAGGAGATACATGACATAGATAGAAAGGCAGAGAAAGAGAGAGAGAAAGAGAGATAGAGAGAGAGAGAGAGAGAGAGATGGAGGGAGAGAGAGAGAGAATAAGAGGCAGAGAAAGACAACTGAAGGTGATTTTGAGACAAGGTGTATGTGTGTGTGTGTGTGAGAGAGAGAGAGAGAGAGAGGGAGGGAGAGAGAGAGAATAAGAGGCAGAGAAAGACACAACTGAAGGTAATTTTGAGACAGGGTGTGTGTGTGTGTGTGTGTGTGTGTGAGAGAGAGAGAGAGAGATAATGATATATTGTGGGAGAGCTATGGGGGTAGAGGTCGGGAGCAAAAGGGGGGGGGGGGGGAGAGAGAAGAAAAGAGAAAGTCCGATTGCATTCCATTTTGTTTATACATGGCTCATATTCTCACAATATTTCACATTGTACAGTCTACCTCACTTCCACTGTATGGACACACACACAAAAACAAAACATATTAAAAGCAATCATCTAGATCCCTTATCATTTTTGTTTATTTTATTTGGAAATGATACAGGCAGCCTGGGATGATACAGACCTTATGAAAATGGCCTCCATATAGCAAAGAGAGAGAGAGAGTATGATCAAATAAAAAACCTTTGCACTAAACTGAAACAGTCATACAAATACCAGGTTTCAATGTACAAGCTATATACTCTATACACTGTATTATATGTCACTAACTTAGAAAACAACCTTTCTGAACTGGATACATTCCATCATCTCAATGATTCTAGCTCCGATTAAGGCTGGGATTCACGGCAGTTAGGAGGATATTTGTGATAAAGCAACACAGTAATATGTCTAGTATATGGAACAGCATGGAAATTATGTAGAAAATAGAAATTACTTTAAAAAATCAGGAAAGGCATGGTCCATAATGGGTGTTGGTCATATCAATAATATAAAAAAAGACTTAGTAATACCAAAGATGGATACAGCTCCAGAGTTCCTTCAAATATTTATACAATTTTTAGAGCATCAACCCAAACTAACATGGAACTTCAAAGAATAAGAAAATGCACTGTAGCATGCATGCATACCATACAAATTTATATATGATACATGAAATAATGGGCTTTGCAGAAAAGCAGTATACAAGAAATAGAGGTTTGCAATATACACTGACAAAACACAGGTTGTTGCAGGAAAGAAAACATTGTTAAGAAATAAAATCATGTAATATATGACCTTTCCACAAGTGTACATGTTGCCTCCATTGTGTATTCATATATCTGGAATGCCCAATCTACATTTATATTTTCCACTCTTCCTAAAAGACTTTTATTTTCAATGATGTAATTTAAGTTTATATCAATTTGGAGAGCAAATAGAAATTTCTTATATATCAGCAAGACAATTACAATAAAAATAATTATAAAACTAAATGAATAAATCATTACCGTTCCAAGATCATACAGATACAATGAAGAGTAACTCAAATTCATTTCATGACTTTCAGTTTTCACAACAGATGCAATATTTTAGTCCATCAAGGGAAAATATACATGATGAAAATAGAAATAAAGCTCAAATAATTATCAGCATTCAAAATGTTAAATAATTAGCTCTAACTGAATTCAATCCAGGCTGTGCAGAGCATCTACATACATTAAACTGCCAGTCAAGTCATACTTCTCAAGCAAAATATATATAAATATACAAAATACATGATTACTATTCCAGTCATCTAATTACCATCAAACCCTTTTCTAAATGATACTATACCCAGCACCAGGATTCACATTTCAAAAGTACATACTTCTAAACAACTGAATTCAAGTATCATAGTCTACTCAATTCCATACCTAATACTTCTATTGCTAATCAGAGTCCTCTATGAAAAATGTACATACATAAGTCATGCATGTTTCAAAGGCTTCTTTATGTAATTATTGGTATATCCACAGATAATACAAATCAGTTTTTTTTTTGAACTATCAAAATGTCCAAGGCAAAATTTTCTTGACATAAGAAATGAAAGAAAACATTCAAACTCTTTGCATAGAAGGTTTTATGTTGGGGATTAATTTCAAATCTCCTTTTTCAAAACTAGTCAACAAAAATTGTGTGATTACTGATTACTTGGTACAACCTAATTCTAATTACTGTGTTAACAGTTAAATCTTTTAATAGGCATGACCTAAAATGGCTCATAGCTAGCAATATGATTCTCAGGACTAATAACACAGCTCAATTCAGTAGCAGTGTATTCAGAAATGTCTTGTCACTCAAAGACGACAATATAAGATTTCGTAATGAATAATAACACCATATTGTCTGTTTGGAGCCAGAAGGGCGTTAACTCATATACTTTAACACTGGCTTAAAACAGATGATATCATCAGCTGAGAAGCAGAAAGGTGTTACCTACTTTCCCTAAGCAGACAATATGATAAAACAAGGAGGTCAATGTCCATATCTCACAACTTCAAACTTTCCTCTTTTTTTTATTGCTAACATTTGATTGACTGTTCATTTAAAAAAAAAAAGAAGATTTTTACACCAGAGTGTAGCGTTGCAGAGAAAAATTTCATAGTCGCCTTCCTCAAAATTAAGTTCTTTCTTTCCTCATGAAAAAATTGGAAGGCTTGTATGGGTTTTGGAAGATTAATTGCTATAAAAGCCTGTGAAAGACCAAGGTTTTCATGACAATAAAAATTGTCTGAGTCACGGCAAATCAACAAGGTTGTGAAAATGACAAGCAATGCATATTGTTTCATCAGCTGATCAAATTATTTAATTTGAATAAGAACACTTCGGAAGATCTTCTTTTCAATAAAAAGTTATCACAAGTGTATTGAGCTTGCAAGGCTTTATAAAAAAAACAACAACTGTATTATGAACATTATCAATCACATATTCACTATTTGTTTCTTTAAACACCTACACTATCTTCTTGGTCACTATGAAACTTTGAAAGAAAGTGGAATGAACCGATTTAAGAAATAAAAAAGTAGAAATTTGTTTACACATACCACATTATTGAACATAAAATTGACTCAGGCACAAAGAATTAAGAATCATTACTTTTCTGAATAATCACATACCGATGCCATATCAAATACAAATATGTATTTAGCATGTCAAAATATGTAAATACATTACATAAGAGATAGAAAACTACCCAGCGACAAGTAAAGTATAATAATAAATTTTGTTTTACTTCTGAAATATATCATAAAAGAAATCCACATAATTTCAAATTAACAGCCTCAGAGCACTTCTTCAAATTGACCCAATAAGATCACTCTACTTCATCGGGATGTGAAATTCTAATCCTATAAAAAGACAAGGTACATAAATAAATCAATGTGGTCCAGTTCACATTTCCTCTATGGACATCATAACAAATCTATTTGATTTCACGCTTGTTCCTATCAGATTCACCCTCTTAAAAAATTCTGATTGACATCATTTTCTCCTGAGATACATTATCAATAATCAGGTTCCACTAGAGTCTCCCTACCTCTCACAATCCTAGAGCAGTTTTATCTAGTCTACAACTCCAGTTTTCTCCAGTATCTTTCAATGTAATATTAAAAAAAAAATGATTAGAAGTAATATATAATCAACAATTCTGTTGTAGATCCTACACATCAGGATACTACAAAATGGCACATTTCATCCAAAATATTATAAAATAGGAAAAATTGATTGTAAAAACTAATTATAGCAGACAGAACCAGGATCAATCTATTCTCTGTGATAGTAACTAACTTTGTCTATCAATGATCATTTCCAAATACTTCCTTTATAAACCACACAAAAATATTCCCTTCCTTAATCTTCAGTATCAAATGTTAGTTCATGACACAATCTATATTTCAATATAAGCCTTCATATGTACTATACAATATATTACAAACTTTACAAAAACCCATATAACCTTCCCCAGCCAGCCCTGGCGACATCGTCGACCTCCTACTTGCCGTAGAACTTCTTGTTGAGGAGGAAGATAAGCAGATTGACGTTGATTTTGGCTCTGCCGAACATGTTCATCACTGCGGCGCCCTCATACTGTAGCTGAAGCAGATCCTGTTCAAGAAGCAGAAGAAATAAAAAGATTCTCATCAACTTTCTTTGAAGGAAGAAAGAAACTATGCCACCATTATCTCCACTAAACAGTTTTATTGGATTCATTAAACTATTAACATAACATCAGTCTGTGAAGTACATTCAACATAGAATGGATATTGGATTTTTCTTAACCTGCAAATCTTTTATACCTGTACTACAAAATGAGTCTCAAATTCTTCTTTACGAAATATTTCAGTCATAGCTAGGCACACATTTCATGAATGTTATCACACCATGAAAAAAAAAGAAATAATAAAACAAAAGCTATTTTTAACTAATATTTTGGAGAAAGAAATACTTCTTAAAGACTTTGAAAGTATAGGGCAGTGTTTCTAGTAGAAGGTAACCCTCCATCTCTTCTAAAGTTGATTCTTTTGGAAAGGAAATCAGTTCTCTGAATCTTTTCTCTTCCCAGAACATTCAATAATTCAAATGTTTCTTTTAAAGTGATTCCTCCCCCCTACCCCCTCCCCCAAAATATCACACATACAACATAGGATTTCTTCTAAGAAGGGTATTTCACAGACATATTTCTCCAACACTTACCTGGAACACCAGCTGTACACTGTCCATCTTGACTCCAAGGAACTTGGCAGACACATCAAACACTCCAGGTACAACGGTAGCTGAGATCTCAAACATCACGTTCTTGAATCTACAAGATTACAACAAACACATCAATAAGCTTCAAGAAACTTTTTGTTTTCTTCTAAAGCATAGACCTATCTTAGAAGAGTCCATGTATGAAAACACAACAATAACATAAGGGTAGCTTTTTGAGTATCTGATAATTCAAAAACATGCTTTAAAACATCGTACATGCTAAAAAACTTGTTTGTTCTTCCATTAATGCAATCTCAATTTAACATCCTATGTGAGGGAATGTACAGTGTATGTGCTTCTCCTAAAAATGGAATCCAAATTTAACATCCTATCTGATGGCATTGTGAGATGAACGTACTGTGATTGCTCTAGGCCTTCAATCTCCAGGATGACACCCTTCTCATGTAGCCTTGCTGCATTGTATTTCAGAGCTGACTTGCTATCCTTTGTCTTGGCCTTCGATGATCGTCTGAGAAATTGAGAACAATTAAAACAAAAGTGTCACTTTTAGGACATGGCAAAATTTCAAATCTGGAATATAAAAGCAGAGTCATCACTAAAAGAACAAATTAATTCCTTGTCTAGACACATTCAAAGAAAAGCAGATTACAACATAGCAGTTCATATAACTGATCTCGATTTACATCTTTTCAAAATGTTTTGTCAATTTATTGTTTTATCAGTTTATTCTAGAATTCCTTATATCTTTATTTGATGTTTTGACTCAATTTAATTTATCATTACTTGAATCACAGGAGGCTCTCATGAAATCCTTTTTAAAGAAGGTCTTTCCAAGATAACTGTAAGGACATGATATTTAAGTGCCACATATGGATTTAAAAAAGAACAGAGTACTGGCCAGGAGGGGGAGTGATGGTGAAAGTTGTGAACTCCATACTCACTTTGCCTGTAGGTTATCTAGACAAGTCTTGATGTACTGTGCGTAATAATCATTCTGTTCGTTGTAGAAGGATGCCTTGGATTCCAGACCACCGTAGGTTGATCGTAGCTTCATGATGTCCTGCTTACGTCGCTGGCGATACCTCCTCTGGTTGCGGATGTCCTACAATAAAATAAAAACAAAGGGTGTTGATGTAATTAAGAGAGGAAATGAATATTGAGAAAAATTGTGTGTAAGTAATGGAGGTGACCAGACATTTGCTCCAGACTCTATTCAAGTTCAAGTTTGCTTTATTTCATATTCAAATTTCACATTTCATTTTTTAATACATATTGTCAGTTTAGTTTATAAGAAATAATAATAATAAAAATAATACAGAGTGTTCCCTTTCGAGACAATTGACCACATTTTGTGGTTTGGCTCAATAACTTTTGATTCAGAGCTCTAAAAAATATATCAGATGCATGAGTAGAAAGAGCAAAAATTTCTGCACACACTATGTCCATTTTTGTTGCATGACCATACTGCGTTTGATGCCAGGAATTTTAAAAACGAGAATAAGCTTTGAAATCCTTAAATTGGCAACACATTGAGAGGTTCAAAATCATTGATTATCATCAAAATTGGCAATTTTTTCAACTTTTCAACAAAATTTCTAACCATGTTTATTGTTCTCCAAGACATTACACCTTATTAGAACCGTGCAGCACTAAAAGAAAAATATTATTGTTGCCAATTTGAAGAAGGAAATGTGATCAATTTAGCCCTTAAATAATTGCTGTCCTGAAAGGGTTAATAAACATAAGTACATAAAAATATATTATATCACTTTGGATTACTTGTCGTTACTTGTAAATAATGACTAACAAAAATTGAAAATGAGGATATGAAGGAGCCTATTAAAGGTAAAAGTAAAGCTTGTTGGTTATAGGCTCAAGAGAGTAATAAAATATAAGCCTTACAAGGTTGTGAGAATGAACAAAAAAACAGTTGAAGATAAGTGTAAATAAAACAACTACATGTATTATTAAAATTTTAATCAAATGTGAATGAATAATCAGCGAATTCCGTCAAAGATATAATAGGGTTAGGTTTAGGGTTTGGTCCATGTATAAGGCTGGGTCTACAGTTCAAGTTAGGAATTCTGTTAGTGTAAGAAAGAGGTCACAGAGCAAGGTCACCAGGGCTCTGTTTCATAAAACTTGTTATCAATAACAAGTTACAATGACAGTTATAAGCTACTGAAATCTTTGCATCTGATTGGCTGAGAGCACGTTTGTCATAGAAATGAGGCAGTTGTTATTGATAACTTGTTTTATGAAACAGGGCCCAGAACTGGTGTATGCTCTTACAGGAAAACTATCTACATGTATAGCTGCTCCTAAAATTGTGAAGTATGAAGTATTGGTTGACTGTCATCAGCTGTATTTTCTCTAATTCTGCGGGATTGGGGAGGATAGTGGTGTCCAAAGGCAGCAATATATCCAAGATTATTTCTAGCATGTGACACGTTGATCCTTCAAATCCCATTGACCAACTTCAGTCCCACCAATTAGAAGTTATGTCCGGTTGTTTCTGTCTTGTAAAGCAGTATTATATTAACTAACCTGTGCAATAGCATTGACCATGGTTTGGTAATTATCTTTCTCTGAAACCAGCTCAGCTTCTTCTAAGATCTTCAGGCTACGCTCGATCTTGCGCTTCTTGGCCTCCAGAGGGAGTCTGTCAAAGATTTAAATCAATCATAAATAACAAAACAAGGGGTGGAAAGCAGGTTTTTAGCATATATACGTGTCACTGTCGATGACATTTCTCACATACACAGGCCAGGTTCACAAGTTCGAATAAAAAAAAATAGAAGAAATTCCTTTAAAAAGTCAAATTTAGTTAACAATTCATCACCTCTAAACTGAATAAGCAATTTCATCCATTGACTATTTGGATTCAATTTGCAAAATTGACATTCATCAAGTCTGATAAGCCTATCTACTTTTCAAACTTCTCAAATGAAATACAGTAACAAACACATCTTTCAACAAGATTTTTAAAACCAAAACTCATAACACTGATAATACTGCATGCATCAATTTGTATTAGAAACTTTAGCATATAATGGAAAGTAGAATAAATAAAAATAATAAAGCAAGAATTGGCAAGTTGATATTTGTTAAGTATTTCTTTGTGAAATATTACTTGGAAATCAATTTCAATTGGTGTTTTCAAATGCTGCAATTTAAATCAACGTAGGAAATATGTTGAAAAGTAAGACTACAGTCTTGTGCAATGCAAACTGTATTCCTTGTATATTGCTGTTAAAACGACAATCTTTCAATTGCCTTGTCATCAAGATACATAGATCTCTGAAAAAACAAGCCAAGTACTTTATTGTGAACATCATATCATGAATTATGAGAACGATGGTATGACCTGCAGGTGGACTACAAAACCTAGATGCATGCATAAGCTCTATCCCTTTTGCCCAATTAAGCTCATATCTTTTATCAAACACTTGTATCAACTGTTGCGTACATAAAACAGAAATGTGCATTTTAAATCATATCAATGGGCTAAAGTGATAGCTGCTAAATATTCTACTCCTAAATTATGTAAGAGTTGAACTGATATTAATAGGCAGAATGATGATTATAAACAGTGGTTTAATCTGGAATTTTGAATCAATTGTATCTTATTCCTACTACACATGTCAAGAGGAAGGAAATCATAAAACAGAAAACTGAAATCATAGAAAACATACAAGAATCACATCAAGTAGATATGTAATACATTTACATTTAATGAAAGTAGAAATTCTAGCAAATTATGTTTATGCTTATGACTCACAAAGCTCAATATTCCATAACTATAATGCTTTACAGAAATTAGTTTTACATTCTACACTGTAGCTGTCGTTCCTGTCTATAAAGAGGACTGAAACTTAAAGAAAAGCTTGCGTAGAAAAAAAAGAAGCTTGGGCAAAAAGCTAAGCTCCCAATATTCAAGTATGGGATGTGAAGAGTGGAGAGAGGATCCGATTTCATCTGGTTCTCAGACAGAATGATTTTACTACGTTTTTATTTAACCCTTTCAGGACAGGAATTATTCAAAAGCTAAATTGATCATATTTTGTTCTCCAAATTGGCAACAATATTTTTCTTTTAATGCTACATGGTTCTCATCATCAAAAAATATACATTGTTAGGAACTTTGTTGAAAAGTTGAAAAAAATTGCCAATTTTGATCAAAAAATAATGATTTTGATCCTCTCAAAGTGTTGCCAATTTAAGGATTTTAAAACTTATTCTCCTTTTTAAAATTCCTGGCATCAAACGCAATATGGTCATGCAAAAAAAAAAAAATGGACATAGTGTGTGCAGAATTTTTTGCTCTTTCTACTCATACATTTGGTATATTTTTAGAGCTCTGAATTAAAAGTTATTGAGCCTAACCACAAAATGCGGTCAATTGTCTTGAAAGGGTTAATTAAGTCAAGAGTGTATAGACTACCGTACTCCCTCTCCTGTTACTTCAGAGTTAAAGGGCACAACGTCTATATATTCCAAACTCAGTTTTTGTTTTGATCAGAAAGGGAGAAAAATCATTCTACTTTGATAGCAGGCTCATTCGGACCAGCACTCATGACCTTCAGTACAAAGTGATCTCATGAAAGCTTAGCTTAGCTTTAAAAGATGAGCTTGTTTAGAAGATTGTTCTTATTGCACTGTACCTTTTCACAGCATTAGACCTAGTGAGTAAGTGTCTAGATAGATTTAAAAATGTTTAAAATGTGGTAATTGACAGTATCATATGTTTTGTAACTGAATAAGAATATTTTTTTAGCCTAAATAAGACACTAACCAAAGTACTGAAAATCAAGATAACTTGATGAAACACTAAAAAGATGTGATTTTATTTGCTACAATTACAATCATGCACATATATGAGCATTGCAATATGGCAGCTTAATTCACTTCTAAAAATTACATAAAATCTAATAAGATGATAGTGTACATGTATTTCGAAGAATGATATAACAGAGAAACATGTGAATAAAATTGTTTGCATGTGTAGTGATAATTTCTGAGTTTATTTATGAAATCAGAAGATTACTGAAGTACTATTTAATTTCATGTGATAATGTGTTAACATGACTCTAAAGCAATTTAGAATGTTTATTTTAAGTTGGATGCAAAGAAATTTCCACCTGTTATTTCAAGAGACAGTACTTCCCAAACACAGGTATTTCAAAAGAAAGCATTTCCGATACGTGATAAACCCTAAGACACAGACTGTGTAATTTATTATGTAAATAATGTTATTTTTGGTTACGCAAAATAACCAATTAGAACTCGCCCTTTAAGGGTGGTTTCGTGCGATTTAATTTACGAGCACAGAAAAACCCTGGTTGCTGATACATTAGCAGAGCAGTTTGTGTGTAATTTTGGTTACATCTTTTTCTATGGGGATTTGAACCAATATCTCCCCAAGATCGTCGGCTTAGCTCCCAACAGCTTATACCTCTCCGATGCTGTTTGGGCAATTTGTAGAGGAGGAGAAATTGACTCCTGTAACGTTGTTTCGTTAGCTGACTTTTAACTACTTTTCCTGATATTTATCGGGTATGTACTCTGATATTTATAATAGCCATTTTAGCAAAAGAGAAAAGATATATTTAATTGATTTCTTGACAAAGTTATTGTACTGAATCAATTATGCTAAGTACGTTTGTAGACGACTTTATTTTCATTCTTTATATAAAAATATCGTCTACTTTAATTGTCAATATGTGAAAATGAAAAAAGTTCATCTTTGTAATTATTGACGATGATTTATATGTCATTGTGGACAGCTTTGAATTTAAGCGATATTTAGTTGTTGATATTATGAACTTTTTTCCGATGTAGCTATACTTGATAATGAACATTGTTATTTGCCCTTGACCTTGTGAAAGTCATTCTTGTCGAATTTCTTAAAGGCATATAACCTACATGTACTTGTATTTTTTTTGTTTAAGAAATGCTGCTAAATAGGTATTGATTTTTATTATCATAATTACGAGATATAAAATTATACGTTGTTACACGTTTTGGAGGTCGTTTATCCTTGTTCGACGACGATAGTTTTTATAGGTGTATTTCGGACACTGTCTATTTTATTTTGATAATTATAGGTCCCACTGAGACTCTCACCATTGACAAGTTCTTTTCCTGGTATCGTCGATACATCTGGATTGCATTTTCACTCTTCGCTGTACATACAGTATTTCATCATCCAAGTTCAGGTCGAACATTTTAGTGTCACCCAAGCAGAACTTTTGTACAGACCACCAAGTCAACCTTTCGACGTGTTGCTCATCTGCAAGTCTTCGCAGCATTTTGACAGTGAAGTTTAATATCCTATTATTTATATTTCATTTATTCCTCAATCAAGAGATTACTCTGTTATATTTTCCAAAACAGAATATAATTGATTCATAGAACTGATATTTCTTCAAATATTACATATAAATTTGTATTCAATATACTGTCTTAAATTTATTGAATAAGCTCGACAGGCATTTTTTTGAGTTGTAAGCGATTCTTTCAGTTTGTCAAAGAAACCAGTTGAATCGTTTAATTATAAATCGCAGTTATAAAACCGTAATTATTTTGTTTACAAGTGCTTATTTTTCTTGAAAGATCACGTAGTTAAAAAGTTGGGATGTTGAGTCGCCGTGCTTGTTGTTTGCTTGTTCAGTTTTTATTTTTTCTTGTTTGATTGATTGGTGTGTTTGAATTGTCATTGTTTTAAAAAAAAAAACATAACAATATTTACACTCCCAAAATCTTGAAAATTCAGAACCGTCCCAACACATGAAAAATCTTTGTAAGTTTCCAATTCAACATAATGTGAAAATGAAGAGAAAGAACTTGTCATATAAGAAGATTAAATCATATGACAAATGCATTTTCTCCAGGGCTTGAAAAAAAAAAAATCTATTACATGTTGATCATTATAAGATTTGAATTTTGGTTCTGTGAATATCTCCATTTTTCTTTTTAGGGGAAATATTCTACGGCATACAGGCAAACCCCTGTTTATTCAAATAAGGTTTAATTTAATCAATATTTAAGCAGATGTCAGGTTATAGCAGTTCATTCACTAAACTCTTGATGAAAAGGTCGAGGATTCGAATCCAAGCCTGGCACTAAAGTCCTTTGTTAAGACATTAATCCACATTTGAAAATCGCCACCCAGGTGTGAATGGGTACCTATATGCTGGATCGCAACATATGTATTTGGATTATATTTTCTCAGCTCGGCAATGATTAGGGTCATAATCTTGGGAGTGCCACTAGCGTCATGGCATGACGGACATGAGCGCTATACAAGAAGCCAACTTCAATATCATTATTTATGAACATGAGGCCAATATGACTATAAGATAACTTACTTGCTATCCTCTAACTGTGATGTATTTCTTGTCATCTTGTTTTCTTCACCTGCTTTAGCATCTCTTTTCATCCTCTGATCTATCAATCGATTGTGCTCCTCTTCCTAATGGCAGTCAAAAAATAAAATTAAACAAAAATGGAATAACAAGATTATTAACACTAAATAAATTACTTGTTAGACTCTTTATACTACTGAACATTATAGTACCAACAAGTTTACAAATAATCAATTACAAATAAGACTGTATCAAATAAGATAGTATGAGATAAATTGTTAACTGTGGTTCCTTTTTTCGATTGTTCATCTTGATGTATACATATTTCCATGGGGTCATACATACATGGCAATAGATGAACCCTATTCTAACTTCAGGAAGCTAGATGAGCTCTTTCAAGTCTTGACACATACATGTGTATACAAAATTTACAAAATACAATTTATGAAACAAAGCAATGTAATGGTTAAACTTTGCAAAGAAGTGAAATTCAAAGAAAGGTCTTCCACTCTTTTCTTGATACTGTCTCCCAAAACCATCCAATCCACACATATGCTCTGCAAGCTCTTTAAGTCTTTAGTCATTGAACCACCCAGGCCCAGCCATTAACCCTTTCAGGACAGGAATTATTTAAAGGCTAAATTGATCACATTTTGTTCTTCAAATTGGCAACAATAATATTTTTCTTTTAGTGCTACATGGTTCAAATAAGGTGTAATGTCTTTGAAAACAATATACATGGTTAGAAATTTATTGAATAGTTGAAAGAAATTGCCAATTTTGATGAAAAACAATGATTTTAAACCTCTCAATGTGTTGCCAATTTAAGGATCTCAAAGCTTATTCTTGTTTTTAAAATTCCTGGCATCAAATGCAATATGGTCATGCAATAAAAATGGACATAGTGTGTGCAGAAAATTTTGCTCTTTCTACTCTGGCATCTGGTATATTTTTGAGAGCTCTGGATCAAAAGTTATTGAGCCAAACCACAAAATGTGGTCAATTGTCTTGAAAGGGTTAAAGGGGAAGTCCACCTTGATTACAAGTTGATTTTTAAAAGAAGCAGAACAATAAAAGAAATTGATCAGGTTCGAGGTTTGATTTTTGAAGTACTATTCAATCAAACTCAATTGGCAACTCCGTGACGTATCTTGCGAGCTCCTCTCCCATTTGCCCTGTATCCCCAAAATAATACATTTCCATTTTCTCTAAAGAAAATATTCAATCATACATACACCTTAGATGTAATCATTGCTTACATGTTTTTACAAAAAACCTGTATGAAACGAATTTATTCCTTCATCATAAACTTAAGAAAATGACAATTTATGAAATTTTCTGTACTGGGCAAACAGGAGAGGAGCTCGCAAGATACTGAGTTGCCAATTTGTGTTTGATTAATTACAACTTCAAAAATTCATAACTTTCTTATTTCTTGTCGGATTTTGCTCAAACTTTCACTAATCTGTTTCTCTCATTTTTCTTGTTTTATTCAAATCTTTGACTTTAACTTTGACATGCTGTAAGAACAAATATAGGGTATCCTGGGCAATGAAATTTTGAGTGTGCTATCTTTAGACATAAGCCACTTAGGATACACACTGAAAATGATGCGTGGCTGAGGAAAGATTTTGCGGTACAGCAGAGAGTCTATACCACAAGACAGTTTACTGGCAGTGAGTTCAGTGAGTAAAATTACTACAGTGCACTTAATTTGTAGGTGCTAAAAGGTTAATACCTGATCTTCATTGGCTTCAGTCTTGAGGATCTGTTGTACTGTCTCCCCTGCTTGGCATCTGATAACATCAACCAGTAACCTCTTGGTCCTAATAGGAAGGAAAGTCATATTTGGTATGAATTAACACAAGCAACTGGTGGAAATTGTTCCTTTTAAAATCATTTGTAGGTGATAATTAATAATTTCATATAAAATACTTTCACTTTCATCATTTAAATTCACTTTGGTAATCCGAAGCATTATGTGGCTATACTAAAACCCTTTCATGCAAAGAGGGAAATGTTACTTATGGCTTCTTAAGAATGGTTAACATGTTTATTTGGGACCTACATGTATCTCCCAATTATAGAATAAATAGGAAAACTACAAAGGGCAGGAGATATTACAAACATTTCACCTAGCTGGCTTCACTTCACAGTAAGTTTTACCTTTTCATATCTTTGTACATTAGTGCTTTTAATTATTCACGTTTGTAATTTTCCAAGTACTATTGTTCTTACTTGATGAAAAGCCTCTTCTTGTCACTGTCATCATCTTCATGAATCTCAAACTTGTTGGTGAGAGTGAGAGAGATTTCAGTCTTGGACATGTTCTGTATCAAAAGCTCTACCTGATGTTCAGGTAAGTCACTAGGTGTGTCACCTACAAATCAAAGAATCAATCAAAAAATCAAAGGATTAGTTTTCGCTTAATTGTACCTTGCAAGCTTTGTAAGGGTGAGGGAGATTTCAGTCCTGGGGGGTGTTTCACAAAGAGTTAAGTTTGATTTAAATACCGTATGCGCATTGGCACTTACGCACGACTTTGAGTCAAACTTAACTTTGTGAAACACCCCCCCTCCCCCCCTCCCAGGACATGTTCAGTACCAAAGCCTTAACCTGGTGCTCTGATAGGTCAGTAGGTGTGTATTAATCTAGTACTTAAAAAAAATTTGGATAAACAAATTAATCATTACAAATCCAGGAACCAAAAAACCCCAAAAAAACTGTCCAAACACATCTTAATTTGAACACTTTGTATCCTAAATTCTCTTTTACAAATGGTTTTCAAATAAAAGATTTCACGATAATGGCTCAAGATAATATCACAATCTTTCTGAAGTAAATAAGTAAGAATTTTATTTTCAAACTATATGTTAAAATATATATCTTACATACCTAGGATATCTTCTACAGATGGCACTTCTCCAAGATCTTCTAAGAGTTCATGGATAGGATCAGTCTGTTCTGGAGCAATCACCTCAAGATTCTCAAGAAGTTGCTGTCAAAATGAGAGAAAATGGCAGAAAATATTAGAGAGCCCGACCAAGAAAAAAATTGATATTGCATATCATTGGAAACATTTTCAGGAATTACAAAAATTACAAGATAAGACAAGGTTTTGTAAGAATTCACAGTACATGTTCATCTGTAACTGCCATTATAATTAAATATCTTCTTTTGTAGCATATTCGAGGACTGATATTACATTCTAGATAAAACCAAAGTGGAATACTGAAGGCTAACCATATTTTTATTCCAGAAGTGTTGCAAGACATATCCTCTTCTATACATCAAGAAAAACCCTCAACTTCTTTGTCCTATGCATACGTCAGCACAAATGTTTCATGAAACTTTGGGAATAGAGAACACATATTATTCACGTAATTCAACCCTAAATCATTTTGCTTGACTGGTGAAATCACTGAACAAATTCCTTCTGTCCTCTTTTCTAATGCCATACTTTTAACTAAATCCAATATTCAACACACAACATATTTATTTGATGAAATCGCAACATTTTATCTTCATACTTTGGGGCCCATCTTACGAAGCGTTTCCATATCCGAATTAATCCCAACTCAAGTTTATATTGTTATTAAGTGCAAATCTGTTAATTAGAGATTGGAGAGTGATAAGTTGAATGACTGGGGCTTGATTGAAGGACTTTATAAGACCAGGCCCTGGTTGTAATATACTACTTCATCATGGTAAAGCATGTAATAAAATAAGAATGAAACTCACTGCATGTGTGTCAATGATCTCTTTCACTGAGATGAAGACAATGGGTTTGGAAGGGTTCACAAAGTCTGAGTACTCATTGATGTTAAACCTCACTTCAGGCTCAGGAACATCACAGACTTTCCTGCAGAAATCCCTGGAAGAATGGAATATAAAATGTGATCAAATATGAGGTATTGTTCATTAATGTATTACAAAAATTCCTTAAACTGAACAAAAATTTGAAGTATCACAACTTAAACTGAAGAAAAGTTGCACTAATAACAGTGCTGTAATGTGTATACTATTATCATCAAATAAAAAAAATAGCTAATCTCACAATCCAAAAGACCACATTATCTCCTTTTTCAACTATTTGTACATGTATCTATCAACAACCCCCAAAACAGTAAAAGCAAAATAGAACAGAGTTTGAACAAAAAGATAACATATTTATTCAATTTGTTTATTAGTACCTAGCAGAGTTCAACTTACTTGAATTTCTCAAATGACTTGATGACCAGATCATTCAGTTTGGTCAGGTGAAGATTCTCTTCCAGGAACTGAAAAAAGGTGATTAAAATATAAATAAATCAAGTCTTACGATTAGCTAAAATTTTCTGTATTTGAGGGTAAACCTTTGAAAAGGCTTAGAATGGAAGAAGGTGAAGTAAATGTACTATTATATTCCATCCCATCGAATTGTATTTCTTTATTAAACATCCATCTATACCTGACTGTATTTGATACAAAAATTCAAAGAAATCACAAGTATTTCCTCCTGAAAACTTAGAGAAATTTATGAAACCTAAGAGAATGATTCAGGTATGAACTAATTTGGTCCCGAGTTAACTTTAAATTAATATAGCTGCTTATAGGCTTCATTTCACTTTATTTCCCCTATATTTGATTTATACATTCAAACTGAAAAATCTGAGCAACGAGCAGCTCAAGACCAGTCAGTAGTTCCAGGCCAAGGAATATACAAGGTGCAAAAAAAGTCTGACAATCCAAAATGCAGAGGTCGGGCATTATCATCAGGAATTTCTTCTGGGGTTCACTATATCAAGTGTGTATTAAACTGAAGACAAGCTTGAATAAAAGGTTTGTCTCTAATACTCAACTTCATTAAATATTCTTCTGTTTGTTGTTATAAATAGGGCTTAATATGGTTGTGCCACTGTTTGAATTTGCATGTGATTACAACCTATTATAGGACTTACAAAAAATGGCTAACAGAATACTTGAAGCATTTATTTTGAAAGCAATTTATGTTGGCAAAAAAATATATTATTTCTTTGAGAGTCTTTCAAAAATGCATTATCTATTCCAAGCTTTCAAGCAAGTGTGAAAATCTGTAATTTATTTGATTTGTTTCTTCAGGATTCTTCCATAACAAACCAAATCATAAAAACACATTCCTCTAAAAGGCATCCTTATAAAGACATCTGGATTGATCATGCACCTCCTTGGTTTTCATAATAATCAGTATAAACAAAATTCATTCAATATATGTTTCTCAGTCTTGCAAGGGCATAGATTCTGAAGAAGAAAAAGTACATCATCTTCATGTAAATATGTAGACTCAGATCTTATCACTATGTAGAGTACCATATCATTTTGTTGATCAAGTGCAAAAAGCATTATTAATAAGTATTCAGAGTGCTATGTCAGCTACTATGGTGCATATGGTTAAGATACAATATCCTGTGTGCACACTTCCTATGGCATTCAGAAGCTTCAAAACAATTTTAAATTAAGTCATGTTGGTCAAACCTGATAACTTGCTCTTTGATAAAAAGGGGAATCATCTTATCAAATCACTGAATACTAAGCCCAAGATAAATCAGGCTGGAGGATGTGAAACATACACATGTTATATTAAAATTTCACTGTTATCAAACAGGTAAAAATCATATTTCATTCTCATAAAGATTCATGCTCATGCATCATTCCTTGTCAGCAGACTTACGCCCTCCATCGATTCCATGAGTAATGTACCAAATACTGGAACTTTCTGTGAAAAGGGTGGTTCAGTTAGGCACACTGTATGTTTAGATTAAGTCATATTGCCCTCATAATTAGCACTGTCATAATCACCACCATTATCATTACTGTCATCATCATCATCATCATGACCAGCAGCACCATTACTGTCATCATCATCACAGTGACCAGCAGCATCATTACTGTCATCATCATCATCATCATGACCAGCATCATCATCATCACCAACATCATCATCATAAACAATGACATAATCACACTATCATCATCAAAATTATCAATATCATCACCATCATGCTATCATCCTCATCATCACCATCACATTATCATCAATGCTAATTTAATCTTTATCATCAGTAGCAGCAGCTACCATCATCATCTTCTGTAACAATATCATTAAATACCTCTTCCCCCTCCTCCCTCTTCCATCTCCTCCTTATTATATATAATATGTAATCTTTGCTATCATCACCAGCATATTATCATCAATGTCACTTTCATTTTTATCATCAATAGCAGCACCACCATCATCGTCTTCTGTAACAACATTAAATATCTCTTCCCCCTCCTCCTTATTATCATGATTATGATCATACATATAATCTTCCCAATTTTCACCACCACCACCATCATCCTCACATCATCATCATCATCCATTACCATTATCTTCATCATTATACCATTAATAACACCACTTCCATCATCATCATCACTACCACCATCATTATCATCACCAGGATCATCTCACTTCCTCTCTAACCTGTTTCCCTGATGCAATGCTCTGCAGTACTTTGGTGATGGATCCCAGGTTTCTCCTCTGTTCAACCGTCATGATCTTGTCTACTCCGATGTCGATGATGTCGAAGGCATCAGGGGCAACGATGGCAGGATTCATGTACCTGTAGTAAATCAGGTTTCCTACAATCTACACAGAGAGATAAAGAGAGAGAGAGAGAGAGAGAGAAAGAATGCGTGATCTTAGAAGCAGAATTCAAGCATTTAACAAAGAGATAACCCTTTAAATTCACAAGAATTTCTCTGTTAAATGTCATTATCCTACACAGGAGTTATGTGGAAGTTTAGTCTGTCTTACTTGTACTAAAATCTTGCACAGTGACTCACATAACACAGTAATAAAAGAGCAAGATTAAACCTTTTAAACACAAAAATGTAGCCATGACTTACCTTCAGGACCTCTTCATCTGATGCATCAGGGAACTTGGCATGTAGAGACTCTCGCAGGACTTTGGCAATGTAACGGATACCATATCTGAAGGAAATAAAACACAAATGGGGGAAAAAACAGATTAAAAAAAAAAAACTGAACTTGTATCCAACAAATTCAACATCTAATCTCACATGTTGTATGATGCATTCTACACATTTAAATAAACAGCAGATATATATGGTATCTTGGAATTGGTGATGTATGTATAACCTTCAAATTTCTACAGTTGGCAATTTCCAAGATAGTCTATGGCCTGTTGCATACAAATTCAAATTGTCATTAGTATTCTGATTGTGTTATAAAGTCTATGCCTCACAGTAGTAAGGATATGACAGTCTTGATGAAAATACTTATCAGATGACCAATTACCTTCTTCCTAAAGAATCAAAAGACAGAAATATCCTCTACCATACTGCGTCCAGAGGATCTCTTTAAATACATCATCGATTAGTATCATTAGTACGAATAAATGACTTGTATACTCACGGTATCATATCAACAGATGAGATAATAGCATTGAGGAACTTCTTGCTGACTTCACCCAGCTGAGTAACAGATGCATCTAGTCTCTCTAAGACTTCCTTGTGCTTCAGAGCCTGATCTGATGGTACATCATATGGTAGCTTGCTGTTTGGGAGAGAGAAAAAAAAAATGATATATGTTTGTCTCTTTACTTGCAAATTTCTCATAGTTTATTTCATCATCATTTTACTTAAAGTAAATAAACTTGACTTTAAATCCAGTGATACTTTCCTTTCTGTCAACTGAAAGATAATGAATTGTAATTGAACAGCCAATTTATGCTACTTTAAAGCCTCACTAGATGACACTTCTATACCCTCCTTTCTACATGTATCTTCGTTCATAATTTTTTTTTTTATCTAAATGTAATTTTTTGGCCTCATACCTTTTCTTAAAATGTCTCCATTACCATGCTCCAAATTCATCTTTAATCAGCAATCATATCTTAAAATCTGTAATTTCATTTTGGAAGAGGAAGTTGCTGGTAACATCAAGTTAAATTATTTTCATCTCTCTTTCCCTCCCTCTCACACTATATACAAAGCAAATATATCTCCACTACCTTCAATTCTTTTCTATGGTCCCTAATTCTAGACTTTTTTGTTTGGTAGCTTTATAAGGAATATTTGCGTTGATATTTTGATCATTATGTTTATCTATACCTAGCTTCTCCTGTCTGTGTTTCCATCTGGTTGATCCATTGTTTGTAGACCTCTACTGGGTTGGTATTGATGTTCAATGTCTTATCATCCATCACACCCTTCACCAACGGCTGAAGGATGTCTCTCAGTGAACTCTGACCCTTCTGACCTCTGTCATGAGAGAATTAAACATATATCATTTCTACTGAGTTTGAGTCAGAAACCAACATTCATCAAACACCATGTTGTATTAAACTATTCAAATATCACTGGATATCAAACATTAGCAAATCATGATCAAGGTTGCTTCTTCTGAAAGGTGTCTCCTTGTGGAGAATAATCAGAGACTAAATCTTGGTTTGCTTCATAAAAACGTGTATTTAACCGGGCCTCAAGTAAAACTAATAACTGTTGACTAAAACCTCCATTAACTTTTCAATGGGATTAGAAGGAAAATCTTTGTAAGGAGCACAAAGATATCACAACAACAAATGTCTAAATTATTTCCCTGTTTTGGGGGATAGTATCCCACATATGGACAGAGATATGAACCATAAAATTTCAGTTTATGCGTTGATTTATGTGGATCTTACTACTGTAAACAGATTATTTATTACACTAGAAGATATACTTTACATAATACAGATCTGGGCCCTGTTTCATTAAACTTATTATCAATAACAACTGCTCCAGATCTATGACAAATTTGTTCTTAACCAATCAAATTCAATGATTTCAGTAGCTTATAACAACTATCGTAACTTGTCATTGATAACAAGTTACGATAGTTGTTATAAGCTACTGAAATCATTGAATTTGATTGGTTAAGAACAAATTTGTGATCCATACCTGTTGAAGGTAACAACCATCCTGATGACCATAGGGTTTCCTGTTACAATCTCCATCATTCTATCCACCTTGGAACTGAATGGGAGGAAACAAATTATAGGAGATAAATCAGTGCTAGCTAGATACATACCATGTTGGAAACATGCAGCAAGCATCACTGGTATCTAGAACATGAGCCATTCGACCAACAGGAGTAATGGGTGGGAAGGGTAGATTAGAAGTAAGATACAAGGAAAGGAACTTTGCTTCATAAGGCTGGCCTTACGCACCTCTTTACAGGCATGCATTCTTCTCCATGTTAGAGTTAACGATCCATAAACTATACTGCCAAAGACCTCAAGGAGATTGCAGGAAGCAGTTATCACTTAAAATGTTCTCACTTGCACCTCAGTCACATCGCCACATGAACTGCAATCCAACAGATTCTTGGCCATTCGGGTCATGTGAGGTTTTTTTCCTCAGTCTATTGCCAGTCTTATTCAGTGTGACTGGGCCCCTACTGATTTTTTGTTTGTTTTTGTTTTTTTGTTGTTGACAAAGCCATCGCATAATTTACTTAGGATTGGAGGAATTAATAGTATCCAAGCTTGTCACAGCGAGAGTAAAAATACAGTTTTCATTGATCTACCTTCCAATATTGATAAAAACGAATATCATGCAGACACAAAAGATATATTTCACCAGTATTTCAAGTAAGAGTAGAGACAAGCACATGAACTATTCAATAAGGCACATACATACTATGTATCAAATTTTGAATGCCATGCAGTAGATTATAAATTCAATGACAAGAGGGGTTAATTACCAACAAGAACATTACTTTAATTATTAAGAGGAATTCATTGAGAATTAAAATAGTATAAGATTTAAAATAAATTGAACCAAAATTAATTGAATTAAAATAAAATGATAGTGTTGAATAAAATCTTTAGTCACACTAATATTAGACTAACTAGGTTAATGAACACTCCATTTTATCATTTAGATCAAAAGTAATATGGCTTGGCATAAAAATTATTTGCATCACATCAATCTGTCTCCATTTTTTTTTTTTTTAGGGGGGGGGGGGGTGGTGGACAACAACACATAGCAGGGCAAAAACAGATTTCTTGCAGAGTTGGTGGAAAGGAATTTTAGGAGATAAGATTTTATTTTTGCAGAAGTTTCCCTTTACCAAACTAGAGCTGATGAGGTGTATTAAAATCTCAACTTACTTTGAATAAACAAATTCTCTGATGGAAGGTGCATTTCATAAAGACAAAAAGTGATCCATTTGAAATATTTTCTTTTCTCAGCTTTCTAAATTATGGAAGGAGTACATGTACAACTAGAAAACAGTATACTCGTAGATATTACATGTATGTATTATTTTTCGGTGACAGAATACAATCACTGTTGATACGACTTTTTATCTGAAATATAAGGATTATTACGGGTTAATGTTTTCAATGTCAGCCTCAGTCTAGAACCTTCACATCCCTGTACCAAATACATACATAAATTTTTAGAAAAGAAAAAAAGTTCTAAGCATAATCCCACCTAGAAAGCACATATATACTTAATGACAATATTACTTTAGGGAAGCTTATCAAGATGCATTATACTCATGCTCCATCTTGTATCATCCTTGGACAATCAGTGGCTGATGAATACCATTCAAAGGAGAGTATTGCCAAGACTTTAAATTTCAGGTTTTCAAGTAAATAACACTGTAAATACTAAAAACATAGCAGGATGCACTTTGTCTCATGCTCCCTCCCAATGAAGATGCAGTCTTTTTTCATTCATCATCATTCCTTGGTCTTGCGTATTCACTGGTTGCTAAGCAAGATTCCCCGTGCCTAACTCACGCATCGGCTGGTTTGTTGTCTATAACCTGCACACTCCTACTAGGATATGTCTGTTGCATTTCTTGTACTAACTCATAGCTGTTACAGTAGGTAAGGGTTAAACAAGAGAGTTACATTACAATGTAGACACAGCACTGGACCATAAAACCTAAAATTCATCATTATTCAGTGACATTTTTATCTGAAAATTATTTTGTAATATTAAATGTCTTTTACAACTGACGAACACCAGTAAATAAAACCCTAACTATTTTTCTAGTAGTAGAAGCTCATAAAAAAAAGTTTTCCATTTGAATTTGCATTAGTGATAGAATATAAATGAATAAACTGTATTGTTTCAGTCCACTATCAAGCAAGCATATGGTCCACACACATATACAGTATGAGTCAATAAGAAGGAAACCCATATTCAAGCCCAAATATCTTCAAACTAAGTGAAATCGCTGAAATGTATGATAATGGTATGATAGTTGATAATGTCTTCTTTAATTTGATAAGCTGTTCATCAAAATCCGATCGTGAATGACTGTGCACATGCCTATTTAAAAAAAAAACATGTCAAAATCGTCTTTGCTCAAGTTTGGGCTGAATGGTGTTCATGAGTTACTTTTCATTAATTGTGATTGCATTCAACTGGAATGGAGACCATTCAACCAACTTTTGGTTGACCGTTCATTTCACTCAAAACTTGGGCAGAGGCAAGTGTGAATCAGGAAAAATGTTACTGTTCAGCTTCCCATTTTTTATTTTATTGATCAAGGTATCAAATTAAAGGAAACATGATAGGCTTCAATGTGAGCATCTTAGATTAAATCTACATGTACTGACTGAAATGATATTTAGGGTTGAATCTGGGTTTCCTTTTTATTGACTCACACTGTACAGTCAGTTTTAGATCACTATTATTTAGTTTGAATGTTATCTTCTTCTTTTTTTCTGATGGAACATGTATACCACGTGTACATCTATTTTGATAATAGTTTTATAAAATGTTACAGGTAATCATAATGCAAATTAGCAATATTCATGTTAGGGATACATTATCAAGGACTGGATTGATGAACACAGGCAAATTGACAGTATAGCAAGCAGTTTGAACTCGTTCTGAACTTTAAATTTGAAACTGGAAAGCCGAAGTCTAATTGAAATACTTGAGATTGGCTCAATTTGGGTTCAAATTCAAATCAGCTCATAATTATTTTCTATTCTAGCTTCAAATCAGAAAATTTCATTGATCAGCATTCCTAGTTCAAATCCTTCATGTAAATCATTGTTTATTTGTTGTTTTTTTCTTCTTCAAATTAAGTAGAGCAAGTAATTAAATGAGTAAATCTTCTCCGTGCATTCCCAAAACAACTGACATGACTGAAAAATACTAAATCAATGGAAAAACAATTACATACATTACTCATGCTACAATGCAAAACACAAACATCAATAAAGGGAGTTAAGTTTTCTATGGCATCATGCTATTTTCTTCTCAACAAAGACAAGCACACAACAATCATCAATCTCTAACTTGGCATTCAAATTGCATTGTATATACTTCCTAAAAGACATGGCAGTATTCTTGTTTCATGAAGCTGCATTGCTGATAATCTGTGATGATTTTATGATAGTGTACTCTAAAATATGAAATTTTATCATCTACATGTACTACTGCTGCAATGACACTGAAAAAATGCATTTGTTGGTCGAGAGTCTCTGGAAACATTTGAATGCCGCTGGTTTCCAAAATAATTTGACAAACATATTAGCTTAAATTCCAAATATACTGTATGTTCAATACACTTATTTGGGCATTAATATATGAGCCTTATAGTGTTAACAATAAAAACTTAATTCTTGACTTGGTGTTGTTTATCAGAAAATTCCTACTTTGATGAAAATATTACTCATTGATATGTCATCTTGTTTTGTAGAAAAATGCAACATGTGCTTTGGGGATGCAGTCATAACATGCTTTTCGACTTACTTTCGCCTGGTTCACACAGAATAACAACACATTAGGAGAAATTTATAAGTAAAAGGGAAAAATGGAATATGGCAACAAATGAGCATCTTTCATTGTGATATTTCTTAGGCTAATGATGTTTACAAGTCTCAATTTACTATATAGAAGTTTGCTATTAAAGGAGTTAGGTGACAACATGTATGCAAGATGTAACTTTGCTTACAATGAAGTAAACAATTGTACCAACACTGATTTTGTACCACCACCAATTACAAAGCAATATAAATATTTGAATGTTGAAATGAATATGAACATGAACATATAACACTAACATTCCATAAAAGGAGCAGCTAGGGAAATAATTTTTACAATGAATTGGGGAATGACACTTTGGCACATTCAAAAGTACAAAAATAATGCCAAGACAAGGTCTAGAAAAGGAAAAATGTTACACCACAGTTCACTGCTGAATAAGAGATAAACATGAAAAAAGAAGTAGAAAAGCTAAAAAAAAAAAAAAGACATGCAGTACCCTTGTAGATCACAATATTTGGTATGGAAATGCAGGTCCAATTAACAAGCAAAGTTAGGTTTCAACATCCTTTTTATAACTCATAAAAACAACCATTGGTTAAGAACTAAATCATTCTTGTTTTGAAGCACATTCAAATTACTGTCTTGATCAGTTTTGAAATACCACTTAAACCCTTAAATTTTAGCTCCTTATGTAGCCTCAAATCTCCTGAGAGGGGGGAGGTAGCATAACACAATCAAATGTGTAAAAATAAAGCAAATACGGAAGCATTTATTAAGAATTTATTAATTATTTGAACTTATAATTCATTGTCAAGTGTTATGTTATAGAGTGCCTCTCAGAATATCATACTCTGAAGATTCACTCAACCAACAACAGAAAATTTTCAAAACATGGGGTGACCACAAACAAAATATACAGAAACAAACAAAACAAAGAGGATTCCCTATGCCAACAGGACAGGTAGATGACATCATAACAACGGTAAGAATCACTGACAAGGAACAAATACGGGTATTAAAGGTGACCGCTAAATAATCCACTCATGCAAGGACAAACAAAGAACAACCTGGACCACATGATGTCAAACACCATGAACATTCAAGGCAACTCCTTAGTTTCATCTTTCTAAATATTTCTACCAGGATTTTACAATTGCCTCCAACTGCAGAGTTCATATATGAATGAATGCACCAATGTAGTGAAACCTAACATGAACTGTATCATATAAATGAAGGCTGATCTTTATTGCTTGTTGATTTGCAAATTTTAATTTCAAATGATGATTTATAATCATTGCTTTATCTTTCCACTGCAAATATATTTTAAAAATGTTTTTGCATTTCTTCACATGATTTAATTACCTTTAAGGTTTGATGGTTTATTTTACCTGACTGCTAAGATAGCATGTGTATGCTTGTAAGTAAGCAACCAGGGGACCGACGGCTTTAAGTCCTCTCTGAGGGACTTGATAATGAGGATTAATGCCTTACCAAAGGGCACTAGCGCTTCCACTTGGTTTCGAACCCAGGTCAACCAGTTACGAGATCACTGCTCTACCACTGAGCCATCGCACCTCCTCTTTGTTTATGCAGGACAAGAATGACATTTTCAGGGTCTATTTAAGATAATTTTGGTGTCCATTTGTACTGGATCCCCTTACGGGTCTGTTTATAATAAAATGAACATAGAATGTCTTTTGCATGTAATAGGTTATCTACATGAAAGTAGGTTACTTTGAAAATGCAAAAAACCAGTCATTAAATGCCGGCAGAGAGACAGATGAAATGAAGGAGCTGCCTTTTTGCGCTGACAAAGGATGAGGACGAAGGTTACAAATAATCATCTTCATCACTTACTTTATTCCAGACTGTAAGGACCTTTTGTTATTAAGGGAGGGAGAATGGAAGAAAGACACACACTGTGATATTACAATGAATCTTTAGGGGCAAAGTGAGGGAAAACTTAGAAAGCAATGTTAAATCATAAATAAAGTCAATCATCCCATGACAAAAATCCTTAATTTGTGAATAAGTTCAGGAAAATGATGACAACGGGTATAGATGATAAAGAGAAGCACACATATTAATTATGCAAAGAGATGCATGAAGTTACGTCAAATAAAAGTAATCATAAATGAAGAAAAAAAGGATTAAACCGGAATATTCGATTCCCAAGACCACTGCCCACAAATGAATCCCCTTCTAGTAATAATCTTTTTATGTGGTGCAAAAGACAGAACCGTTTGATGTGACAAATAGAAAAAAGAAAAACAAGTGCAGAAGAGCAAAGAGTGAGGTGTATACAACAAAACATGTGAAAGTCAGATCATCAGTTTTATTTCCATATTAAAATACCCTAGTATTCATGTCAACTTAAAGGGCGTGGTCTTATATTTGCAAATTGAAAGTAACTGGTAGAAATAACACTTAAATTCCCAGTTTCAATAATTGATTGCACACATATGTAGGTCTAGGATCAAGTGCATTCAGGTTAAGGAATTTATTGCACTTTTAGTGAACCCAATGCATATTTAAAACCTCAACCCCCCCCACCCCCCCATTATACTTTAAAACAGCTCTTCTTAATTTTTAAAACTTAATAAATGCTATATACATAACCCATATATACATGATTAGAAAAGAAACTATATCATTGACAAATAGATGTGGAAAGTAATACAGATCTCCTGAAGAGATACAGACAGGAAATTTTCTTCCATATTTATCTTTTGACAATTTTGATTAAAAAAGGGATATTTAAGTAATCCACAACAAACCAAGATTAGAGCAATCTATGTTAAAAACCTTCCTCTAAATATGTAATTCACATCAATAGTAATTGTCTTGATATCAAAGGGATATATTAGTGGTATACAGCAGAGGGGGATCAAAGCAGACCTGTCGTCTGAAGGTAACACATAAATCCCTTACCTGATTTCCTCCTCGAGGGCAGTCTTGAAGAGCTTCAGCAGGAGATACTCTTCCCTCTGATTGGCTGCGTAGTTGTAGAGGGTCAGGATCACTGACTCCATGAACTTGGTGGTACGGCTCTGAGGCATAGCGAAGATCAGCTTAGCCAAGTAGGCTGGGTTGGTTTGGAGGAGATAGAAGAGATGTTGGTAGGCCTCCAGCATGTCGCGCTTCTCCTTGCTTAGGGTCTTGAGACCCTGGGGTTGGCTGGCCTGGACTGAACGCTTCATCTTACGACCGTGGCTTACGACGTCCTGTCAGAAGGGACCAGGAGTGGAGAGTGAAGTTAGTCAGGATACAGAAGATGGGAAGGAGGAGGGGGGGGGATCAAGATCAATCAGGGGAGGAGAGGGTCAATGAGGAGATGGGAGCAGAAAAATATTGAACAATCAAGAATGTAAGCCTCGTCCAGAAGTACTACATTTATTCTTATTTCATTTCATTTCTATTGCATATATGCAATAATAAAGAAATGGAAAGTGATAAATAGACTAGTTGAGATTTATTCAATACATGAGGGAAAGACACATTGAAACAATTACCCCCAGACATATACTGCCAAAATATTTACCACCTCCTGCCCCCCCCTTCCCCCATCAATAACTACTTGATAGTTTGTAAAAGAAGTAATCATCTTGGTACACTTTCAAACAGCATTCGTGGTGGCAAAAGAAAAGAGTGATGATGAAGAATGAGAGATAACAAACAAAGATGGACGGTTAACCTGTAGTGTGATTCTGTTCTTGACTAGGAGTCCAATCTTGATATCCATGAGATTAAGATCATTCTCAGCTTGTTGGTTGGCACGGATCTGCTTTACAACCTTCCCTCTCAACTCCTGAAGCTCTGTCATCAAAACCAAGGAAATAAATCAGTAAATGTGAGCAAATACAACATTAAGTTGATACTCTACTTATTGACTTGATTCAATACTTATGAGAGCAAACATTGTGATTCCATACTTGACAGCAGAGAATAAATTTTGTTTCAGATCTTACCACAGAGTCATGCAACATTTATAATTGAACCTTGATTACCTTTCACATCTGAAATGTTTTCTTTTTCATCAACCTCGAGTAAACTTTAAATTTCTTGCATCAAATGTATGCTCGAGACTAGACTTGTATGTTTGCAACATCATGCAATATATGCATTTGTTTTTCATATACTAACAGATACAGGCTTTCATAAACAGCAAAATTCCACAGAAAGCTTTCATCGGTTGGGGGTAATCATACAATTGTAGTTTAAGCTTCTACCAACCTTAAATTTTGTTAGCAAGCTTTGACTTTGACTTTGAAAGCAACTACTGGTCAAGAAAAGTGAAAGAGTCCATTTGGATAAAGAGGATTAATCCTACACTGAACAGGGACTCAGGTCATTTATTGTCACCTATCTTCGGTCCAGTGATCGCAAGACAGCAGACAGCAATTAGAAACAGTGTGACTGATCACTTGGCTTGAGAAAGTCCACAGGAGTGGACGAAAGCTTGCTAACAAAATTTAAGGTTGGTAGAAGCTTAAACTACAATTGTATAGCAAAATTCCATTGTAAGATGTACCCATATTCATCATTTTTCTGATATCTTGCATGTTATTTGCAATGAATGGCCACATGTGACCAGGCACCACAAAACAACCACAAAAGTCGCCAAATATGAATTTTTAGATAAGGTCTGATTCTGAAAGAGGAAATTCTCAGCTTTAAAATGATATATAACTCATTAGCATTGGATGTTCCTAACCTACTGAAGAAAGAGAAGAATCCCCAGTCTCACTGAGTGTTACTTATGAGAAATAAGGGTTTAAAGTTTGCAGTCCATTGAAGCGCTCTCACTCACCAGGTATTATGCAAAGGTGACAAAAAGAGGATTAGAACTCAAAAGAGATTTCTATGAAGGGATTATCAGATTGTCCTAAAACTTAATTAAGCACATCCTGCTCATCATGTTGGATAATTATCAATACAAGAGGTTACTCTGTTGTAAAGTTAGTGAAGATCAAATGAGACAAGTATTCAGGGTCGTAAACAAAGAAAACTAATACCACAAAATCCAGAGAAGACAAACAGGGGTCTGCTTAAAACTGTCAAAAATACCACTTTTAGATTGTTTGGTGCCTCCACATTTTGAAATTACTTAAATAAAATTATAATCTTTCAGGAAATACAAATAACTGATATTCGACCATGCCAACCAAAAACACCTTTAATGAGCTCTAACTGAAAATCACATAATGCGACTTTTTGGTGGTTTTGTGGTAACTGGTCACATATGCTCTAAACTTGTATTATACCATATCTTTGAAAACTAGCCCCAAAGTGAGGACTTACCAAGTTCTTCCGATAAATCCACCTCATTCTGCTCTAGAAGATGAACAAACTTCCTTACGACAGCCACAGGTGGCGAGTCAGAATGAGCTGGGGACAGAACAAAAACATGAATATATTTAGTATTTGATATCATATAAAAATGACAATAGTACATTTTGAAGGTGTTTATCTCAAGTAACTTTGTCCCTCGATGTAATTAGGCTTGGTGTATGAGAAAACAGAAAACAAACAGAGATACCCTAGGATATAATCATTACCAAAATGCTTGCTACACAGGTTCTTGTTTCCTTTGAGGGCAATAGCAAAACCATTTCCTTTTTTCCTTCTTGCGTTATAAAATTGGTGTAATTTTTCCCCTCTGTACATAAGATTAGTTAACCAAGTGAATGCGAATACTAGATGCAAAATGCAAAAATGCCAAAAGATTTATATAAGAGCAAGAGTGAGCATTTTGTCTGTCCGTGACACAAAATATTTTATCATAAAATTAATTGAAAGACTATCACTGCCATGAAATACATCAAAAGTTACTAGAAATTTGGTTCTTCAAAGGGTTCCAAGGTGCCAGACTTGGATCAAACTATTTTAAAGCAGGGTGTTGTAAAAAAAACTAGCACATCAATGATGTGGCGCTCATCCGGCATGCAGTAAAGAAATTGATGCAATTTGTACTTTGAACACAGTAGACATTGTAATGAATCGATGAAATGTACATGTATTGGTTACATGCATGTACAGATGATGAAGTGCCTATTGCAGATCTGGCTAAATGTGGTTTTGGAAGGAGACAGTGACATGTAGATATGAATGAAAGTCTGGAAATTGACAACTCAAGTTGCACGACTTCAGTTAAAAGATTTTGGGGAATGTAAATTTTAATAGTTTTACTGTGTGACAGAGAAATTTGAAATAAAGCATAAAGTTAGTCAAGGTGAGGTATCTCTACCAACTGTGAAATCTTTATTGAGAGAGATTTGAAGGTTAAGATTTGTAATAAAAGAGAAAAGCACTGAATGACATAAGTTATGCATTGGTGTAAAAAAAGAATTTTAAGGTTGGGACATTTAAGGGTGGCTTCAGTGCATTGTCCCTCACTGTTTCAAGTCTTTATTAGCTCATAACCCGCTATTGTTGACCACTGTCACTTCTGGGTTCTCGGTTCTGTCGATGATGTCGACAGAAATCATGTAGAAAGGTATAGCCTTTGAAATAATCCAGCAGCCATGGGTTTCATAATGGACAGGGCAAAGAGTTAAAATAAATTTTGTATAAATTACCATAAATAATTTTCTAGATAAAATTTCAAAATTCCGAGTAGAAGTTCAATGAACCTCATGAAAGTCTTCCTCAATAAATGAGGAAGAAGAAGCAAGTTTTGTGATTTTGTAATAAATTTCGCATAAATTAGCATAAATAATTTTCTAGACAAAATTTCAAATTTCCGAGTAGAAGTTCAATGAACCTCATGAAAGTCTTTCAGATGGAAAAAAAAAATCGAAATCGGTCAATAAATGAGGAAGAAGAAGCAATTTTTGTGATTTTTGAATAAATATCGCATAAATTAGCATAATTAATTTTGTAGACAAAATTTCAAAATTCTGTGTAGAAGTTCAATGAACCTCATGAAAGTCTTTCAGATGGAACAAAAAAAATCGAAATCGGTCAATAAATGAGGAAGGAGAAGCAATTTTTGTGATTTTTGAGAAATGCGCATAAATTAGCATATTTAATGAGTTTCAAAATTCTGTGTAGAAGTTTCGAATCCCCCACCTAGTGCTATCATATAAAGCAAACGGAATTAAAATCGGGTAAGAAATGGCGAAGAAGAAGCATTTTGAAATTGTGGACGGACGACAGACGAAGGACGGACGGACGGACGGACGGACGACGGACGACGGACGCCTCGCCACGGCATAAGCTCATCTGGCCCATTCGGGCCGGATGAGCTAAAAATGACACTTTTAGCAAAATTTCCATCTGTTATGCACATATTTCACATCTCTTGTGGAATCTAAAGCTTGTTTTGAAATTCCAAATGTCTGATAGGGAAGCCAATTTATCTGACTAACATTTGCAAGTGAAAGTATTAGACAAGGTCATGTTGTTCTGATATTAATAGAAAAAGAGTAATGAGAAGTCAACACAAAATTTCTATCTCCCACTCTAAAAAATGGAGCATTTTATTGATTCTCATTGAAATAAGTAAACATGACAACCAAATTTTTCATTACACCTAGTGATACCCTCCAAAATAAATCCTACAGCAATCCATCACATCTAATCACTTATTTTTACAGGCCTCCCAACTTGGAAAATTCTGAAATGTCCGTCCATCACACTCATCACTGATAACTGATCACACTCATTATCATATGCACATCCTTAAACCAACTGGCAAAATCAAATGTGAAATCTTGAACTGTGGATGTTGAAGACTTACTGAGGATGCTGTAGTCATGTCTTGCTCTGTTAGACCTCCAGAAAGCTTGAAGCTTGATGATGGCATTTGTCTGTAAGAGCGAGAATATATGGTTAGTATTTCATAATTAATTCATACATTTTTTTTTTCAATTACATAGAGTAGGGTAACAGACCATTAAGATTATACAAATGTGCTCTCTCCGTGGCAACAGTTTTAACTGGAGAAAATATATATATTTCTGATAAAAATGCAGAGTGATATATTATAATGAAATCCAAGAAATTGATAGAGATACATAAGCAGAAACAGAATTATAAACAAATAAGGAAAGGGATGTTTCAATCACTTGGCTACTCACATTAGACCTGAAGTACTGGAGTCTGTTCTGGTACGCTTTACGAGCTGCTGTCATCCTAGCGTAGGATTGGAGCTGTGGAAATAAAGAGGGTGAAAACATATCAACGAATGTACTCTGAGTATCAACTATGGAAACTCTTTATAAAGTAATACCTTTATGTAGGTGCGTAAAACATCTTTGTGACTATTGCATAAACACTGTTCCTCTGATGCAATTTGTGACATCAGCTCATAGCATTGACACCAAGACTAACACTATGATTAAAGTGCATGCACAGTATGGAGTTAGGAAAAAGAGTGCAATCCTACATGTATATATAGTTTAGATTTAGACAATATACAAGATGTTTATTCGAAATTCACCACGTAAAGGTATGACAAAGGAAAGTGTTTCATAATTTAGATGGTGACTTGGATCTAAAATGTTTTTCTTGCCTCTAACTTGTTTAATATTCTGCTAAAATAAATAATATCTTCACATTTGTTTAGATTTGTTAATACATTACTATTGAAAAAAAAAAAAAAAAAATCTGATGTGAAGTGTCTAATGTGTATTGGGATTTACCAAAACTAAACCAAACGGATCATCGTCAAAAACATAGAGACACCTAGTCTTACTGTGACTACAGATGGTTCCTGTTCCTTGAGATAGCCCAGTCTATCCCTGTAAGCTCTCTTCTGTCTCCAGCCCTTGACAAAGCTCTGTATCCTGACAATGGCTGGGATCTGATGATGAAGGTAATTCAGACGCTCCCGGTATTTCCTCCTGGCAATCATACCTCGGGTGTGGGCCTGTAGGGTGATGATGTTACCCTCATTGGCCTCGAAGAGTAGGGCGCGGTTCTTGGCGTCTGTGATTCTAGATACAACTTCCTGTAAAGGAGAGACAAGCAACAAGGAGGAAATCTTTCATTCATATTTCAATAACAATTCATGATTAATAATTAAACCTTTCATGATAGGAATTATTCATGGGCTAAACTGATCACATTTTGTTCTTCAAATTGGCAACAATAGTATTTTTCCCTTCATGCTACATGGTTCTAATAAGATGTAATATAGACAATGCATGGTTAGGAACACTGACGAAAAGTAGAAAAAATTGCCAATTTCGATAAAAAAACAATGATTTTGAATCTCTCAATGTGTTGCCAACTTCATAATTTTAAAGCTTATTCTCCTTATCAAAATTCCTGGCATCAAACACAATATGGTGATGCACCAAAAATGGAAACAGTTTATGCCCCCTTTCTATTGATGCATCTCGTACAATTTTTAAGCTCTGAATCGAGTTTTTTAGCCAACCACAAAATATGGTAAATTTTCTTGAAAGGGTGAACATAATCTGATTTTGTAAAATGCACATCACCTTACTAAACAATATATGCATGCCACTATCAATGCCATAATTACTCTACTTTTAGCTCTTGAAACTCTATCAACCCACTATCAACCCACACAGGATTAATAGGAATAAATCCTATCAGATGTATGACATTTGCTCCTGCAACAATTGCTCTGGTCTAACTTTGCCATGCTAATCCTAAACCTAAACCTAACCCTAACCCTAATCATAATCTTCACATTGTCCTGAACAAAAAAACAAAGCATGACCTTGACCTTGACCTTAACCTTTGACCTTTCGAGATATGGACCGTGGAGCAAATGTCCGTGCCCCATCCAATCAGGTTGTTTATCAACCAGAGTTGAGAGAGACAGCAACAGGGGGGCATTTCATCAAATGTCTTGTCAGTGATTTTTACCGACACTGTTATAAGCTACTGAAATCCTTGCATGTGATTGGCTGAGAGCAAATTTGTCAGTAAAAATCACTGACAAGACACTTGATGAAACGCTCCGCAGATGCCTTGTCTGAGGACATAAGAATTGTGCTAGGATTCAAAGGCTTAAGCTCGTGATGGAAGGTCAAAGGAATAAATCATTATACCAAGGTTCTCACCCAACAATAAAAACCTCCACATTATTTTATTTCTTTAATCCGCTGAGCATGAATACTTCTGTGCTCGAATGAAGTACTGAACTTTTCAAATGGAAGATCTCAGTATTACCAGGTTAAAGGCCTTACTCAATGAGGATTTCTGTTCTTAATTTCTTAGTTTGAGAGTTTGAAGGGTAGTCGTAAACCTGTTTAACAACACAGAATGGTCTTTCTCTGAATGTTTCTGACCTGAATTTCTTCCTTTGAGAGTTGTGTATTTGAAGGTGAGTAGTCTGAAGGTTCTACCCAGCTTGATTCCATGGTAGCGAGGTTGAAATAGAAATTATCTCCCTCTGGTGTCCTGTGACATGTCCAGTCTCCCCCATCACCAGCTTCAAGTAAGAAAGTAGAATCACACAAGATAGGTCATAAGTCGTTATATCAATTTATCATAAGTTTTCCATTCATAATGAACATACATATTACAAATATTTTTTTGCTACAGTCATTCAAAGTACTGAAATAATGATATATATTAAATCAGAAGCATTTAGTGAAGGAAAAAAGTTTCTACCATAAAGGTATAAGATTGGAAGTAGACAGCCTGGTAAAGCACCCATAAATGAAAATTATCTCAAGGTGAAACAAACAGCATATTTAAAAATATCTTATCATGTTGAGAAAATGGCTTACAAGGTATTTTTTCAGATGGTTAATCGTAGAGAGGTTCAATTAATACCACAGCCTTCATCAATTTTTCACATATAACTTCAAATATGAAGTTGTTTCATTTCAAACATCAGATCATATTAATAATCTATCTTCTGAGTGACTACCTTGTGCCTTGTTTTGCTTGCATTCTTTCAGATCTTGAAGGTATTCATCTCCACAATCTGGTTTGACAAACTTTAGCCCTACATCAGGACTCTTGAGAACGTCCACTAGAGTTGAACCACCTCCTTCCTCTATCACCACATTGATGGTGGCCACTCCAACAGCCACTGAAATCAAAATGAGTAATTTATAATGGTTATGGACTTCATTCATGCAAAAAAGGCCTAGTGGTTCTAGAGCAATGGCCTTGGAACTGGAAGGCCCAAGGTTCAAATCAAAGTTGCTACATGTGTGCCCTTGACTATTAAAGCATTCATTCTTCACTACCTTATTACTCTTTGGAGCCTATAACTCACAAGCGTAGCTTTCTCCTTTAATAGGCTCCTCTATATATCACTTTTATTTTAGCCCAGTCTCTTCAATTAATACTGCATGCAAACATATAGATATGAGGTACTCATCTTCTTTTATATTATCTGACAATATATTTCATGTCCGTTTGTACCATTTATATTGTTTGTACCATTTATACTGTAAAAGCACTGTAAATGTGAAATATGAAACAATAAACCGAAACTGAAACTGAAACCTAATCCATTGGACAGAAACATAAAGCTGCATGTCCCCTGGTTTCTGACACCCACAGGTACATATAGTACTAAGGATAAGTGAACATCATTAACATTAACATATTTACACAAGAGAGCTGATATATACACAACGAAACTTATATGAATTCAATTACTTTGGTGACTGTTCCTTTAAAGTTGCTTCCACTTTCAGTATTACATTTAACTTCAGTATGTTTCTGAAGGGTAGCAGGATATCCTTTCAAACTTTGCCTGCGAACATACATAATCACTCACATTTATGATTCCATTCCCAAACAGGTGTGGCAGAGCTTTACATTTTCTTTTTTACAGGGGATAAAGACTAAATATTTTAGAGTATCTATCCATGGCCCCCCGTTTGAATGTCAAAATATGGTGGGGGGGGGGGGGGGGGGTCCAGAGTTAAAATTTATGCACACCTGGGGGGCGTTTCATCAAGTGTCTTGTCAGTGATTTTTAGTAACAAATTTGCTCTCAGCCAATCACATGCAAGGATTTCAGTAGATTATAACAGTTATTGCAACTTGTCATTGATGACAATTTTTATGAAACAGGGCCCAGATCCCCATTAGCATCGAGTCCTGGGTATAGACGAGCAACTTTTAGTTAGTCTCACTCACATTTGTTGGCAGCTACAGTCTGTTTGTTTGCTTTATCAACACCATCTTGGATTTCATCAAGCCACAGCACTGCTTGGTCATCTCCTTGTGTCTGTTAACACATAAAATAGGCAAAAAGACAAGACAATGACAATCATTATATTGGAGCGCCTTGAGCACCATTCATGGTGGATATGAGCGCTATATAAATATCCAATATTATTATTATTATTATTATTATGGCTGATACTCCCAATAAAGGAAAGCATTTAGCCAATTTATTATCATAAGCCCTCTGCACCCCAACCACACTTCCTATTACATGTATACCCTGTACCACCTCAAATTATTGCTGACCCCTTATAATCCTCAAACTAATTTGAGATCTGCAGGTAAATATCTGCTTGAGAGTCCTCGAACACGCTCTCTTCTAGGTGATCGATCATTTACTGCTTGTGCATTGAGGTTGTGGAACGGTCTTCCTCAAATTCTTCGCTCCTGTGACCAGATATCCACTTTCAGAACTCAACTCAAGACATACCTATTTCAGATTGCTTACAACTAGTCATATATTCTCGTCTTTCCCAGTTAGAATCATGAACAGACATTTGGTAGTTTTTCAGTCTCAACAGCGCCTTTGATTAGGCAACTAGATATTGGCGCTTTATAAATACCCTGATTGGATTAGATTGGAATTGTTTTAGAAATGTGCACCCACCTATCAGTTATAGCAGCAAATGTAGGATATATTCTACACATTATCTTCAGGGATCTCAACTTAGGTTTTGTTTTGAAAACAGTGAACTCACTGGAGTCTGGAAATTCTTACAATCTGTCTAAAACATGTAAAATGTAATATGGTACAAAATTTACTGTTTCCTCTAACAAGTATGAGGCCACATTTACAAATAGTCCCTAGATAAAGATGAGTTTTATACAAAATTTAATCAATTTCCCTGCGTGTGGGGAGAGAGAGAGGGGAAAGGACAATGTCATAAGAAATATCAAAAGTATCATCTCCTTCAAGAGTGTATTTCAAGCAATGTAATGACATGTGGCAATCAACTCATTCCCTCAGAGAAACATTTACAAAATAATTTCAGTAAATTTTCAGTGATTCCTTGAAACAAAGGTTAACCAAAACCACATTATTACCCTATGAATGCACTTTTCATTACAGGAAGCCACAATAGACAAGATAATGATGGAACATGCAGATATACAGTGAAATAGATCTTATCTACCACAGCCGTTTGAAACATTCTATTGTTATAAAAATGAGAAACCATACACTGGTTGAACCCACAACATAAACATTACATTTGAGTCACCACAAATTCAGTGTAATCAGGGACTTCTTATCTGAAATGTCAGAACTCAAAAACAACAAACTGCATTTCATGTTTAGTTTATTAGTAAATCGAGAAAAATAATCTCTCTGGGACTAACCAAAAAAAATAATGATAGCATGATGTGCAACTTTACATGACTTTCAATATATAAAAGAAGAAGAATACGATAATGATTGCGAAATAGAAGAATTCCCAATCTTGACGTTAAACATGTTAAAAATTTGGCAAAAGACAGAGTGAGGGAAATCCCACTTTTAGGGGGTAGATTATAAAACAAGGGCACATACCCTTAAATGCAGTACTTACAATGTAGCACGTACTAGTTCTCTAGTTAAACCCATTATGACAATTATTATTGTGAAACTAAATGCATTCCGCTTAAAAGAGAAGGTTGAGTTCTGGTAAGGGTAAGAATTAGGGGCGCCGACACTTCCTCCTGCGACATTTGCTCCACAGTCCATATCTCGAAAGGTCGAAGGTTAAGGTCAAGGTCTTGATTTGTTTTTTGTTCAGGACAACGTGAAGATTAGGATTAGGGTCAGGGTTAGGATTATAGTTAGGTTTAAAGATTAGGATTAACATGGCAAAGTTAGACCGGAGCAATTGTTGCAGGAGCAAATGTCATACATCCAAGAATTAATCTATGTACTATCTAACCTTTTTAATTCCTATGTTGAAGAATTTCATCACAGAAATGCAATATGAAATGATTGCTGTTGAAGTATATAGATATTCCAAATATGACTAGAAATAGTTTAAACCTTTGGACCAATTTTAGATGCTACATGTTTGTGTGTGTGTGTAGTCCCATATACTCATATCTGTCTGCAGTGCTTTTCACTGTATCTGATTTTCAGAAAGAATGAGTCAATTTCTTTATCATTTTTATGATTCCAAATACATAACACACCATTATTCTTATGTCCTACACAATCAACATTTCCATAAAACTTCTAGACCGTTTCTTTCACAATCCAATCGCATGACCAGAACTCCACTTTAACTTTAAGAAATCCAACGTGGGCGCTTTTTGGCAGAGAATCATGCTGGGGAAATCCAACAATCAGTGAGTAAATCTTCGTTAGATTACAGTATCTATGGTATTTCACCATCACACTCAAGTCAACAATATAAATGAATCACTCTTTCACTGCTAGTCAGAGTGATTGAGCTATTCTCCAAGCGTCAAAGTAGGCCAATACTGCTCTACTCTGACAAAAGGAAGCAACTCTCCTCTGAAATTTGTCAAAAAATAAAGGAAAAAACATCGGAAAACAGAAAAGGTTTAGACAGTAAGGGTGCACTGATAATTTATTCAGGAAGTCCTGTTCATGTTTTACATTGTAAGCAGAACTTAAGTATTTGGAAAATTTCTGTGTATTTTTAACATGAAAAAATATAAAATTTGTGCAATTTCAGAGTTGCTTCCTTTCGTCAAAGTAGGGCAGAATAAGCTTATCACATTTGGCATGGAATAGATGATAATCATCGCATCTTGTCATATTTCATGAGATTTCGAAAAAGTGGGGAATTCCACTTCACGGTTTGTCTGAGGCAAAGGATCTCTTTCCAAGGTTTATAGTTTTCCCAAGGAAATATAAATTGTCTGAAATATACATCTGGAGCATTTCAATGATCATATGGCCCATGCCTGAATTACATGTGCACATTTATGTACAAACTCACATTCCATCATATGATCATTATTTTGGTGAGAATACAATGAGCTGTTTTTAAAACAAAGTACAAAGCTTGGCGAACTTCGTAGAAAGATGTTAAACGTAACAGGTATTCAAATACTGCTTACAACATGCACTCCTTCTTAATGAAAAGAAAAATGATATCAAGAGCTAATACAAGTACATGTTTGTTACTTTACAGGGTATTGCTTTAGAATTTGCAGGTTCTTTAAATGCATATGGCTGAAAAAAATCACTTAGAGGTAATATAAGACAAGAAACTTTTGCGTGCATGATGCATTTGCGAATTTCAAGATTGATTTATTTTCCTGAAAGTTTCATGCCGCAAAATAACTAAATCACACCAGACACAATACTGAATTTTCCAAATTCCTGCGAGTTTTTACCAAGACCATGGCTGTCTCTTACAAAAATCACCAATGTTTTTTGTCACAAATGCTTATGGGCCTTAAAGAAATTATAAAGATTTACACAAAATAGGATGGCGCAAAACTGTGATAAAGGGCCGTTATAAAAAAATATTTCTCCTATGGTGAGCTACAAATCAAGCTTTTGCAATTGATCTCTTTTAGCTGTTTCCTTTTCTCTTTCAATGAATGTAATATTCTGATATTTCTCAAGGATGTAGTACCAACTCACAACTTAAAATGGATTGTAGCCTTCTGAACATGGTGAATTATGAATCAAAGCAATACATTTTAGATTTGATCTCATTTACCTTTCCTTTCCTCTCTTTCTCTGCATGTAACACTCTCTGATAAAGGACAGCGTTGGGTTCCTCAACCTCTCTCAGTTTAGCTGCAGGCATTTGAAGAGCCTTCAGGGTCTTTTCAGGATCCTCACTGTCGATGGCTTCATTGATTGCTGCTACGGACATTATACCTGAGGAAGGGAAGGGAGAGGGGTGAACATTGTGAAAATGTTGGTATTGTCTTTGAGCAGTATGAGAGATATGGGAATTTATACTTCACTTCAACGAAAGGAATAGTAATGGTTTACAGGGATATCAGTTGGTTGTAGTAAATTAGCCCGAAAAGAGTCCATGGCTCGTTGGAGCCCCATAGGTTTTATAAACTATAAAGCCTGAATAAAAATGTTGCAAAGAAGTGGCGGGTTCTGAAATCAGGCACGGGCAGGAAAACTATCATTCTTGGGTTTATTCATCAAATTTAATTTCTTCTGGCATTTTTCTATATATGTCTTTCTACACAGGAAAAGCTTTAATTTCCAGTTCTATTACCAGGGCCCCTTAACAGCACGATAAAGTTAGCAATTGAGTTCTATTTTTAAATTGATAATTGTGTACAATTAATCGCAAACTATTGACGGTATGATTAATTGAAAAATACGATCAATTGCTAAGCTCTGTGTCATGGGCCCTTGAGTAATATGGTACAGCTCGTTTCATTGTAAAGTGACTATTTCCTAATTTCACAATTAGGATGGTTTTGTTATAGAGACAAATAACTTACGTTGATGTTCCTCCTGTACTTCTGAGTTGACTGCATCTACCACCTCCTGAATCTCTTCTTGGGTCAAGAAATCTTCGCCTTCCTGCAAAATTTCAATCAAAACAGAAATAAAGCATTACTGAATTCTTGAAATGTTATCATTCCGTTAGTAGTATCCTCTTTCAGGTACAGAATTGACAACAAACAACAAATAAACAAACAACAAACAAACAAACAAATTGTAAGACTGCTTCCAATTCTGAAGATGGATTGTAAGATACCCATAATTTTCCAAGAGCTGCAGAATCATTCATTCAGAAGCAAAGTAATGTGAAAACATGGGGAGGAAAAAGAGTTATCACATCGTACCACCAGATATGTTAATAAACTTTTATTTCTTATTATATCTTTTCAGAGCATCTTTTCAGATGGCTTTTCAGAAGTTTTCAACATCTAAATATGCATAACACCTATAAAGACACTTTATTTTGTGGCAGGATTTTTTCATTTTAGGCGGAATACCATTTCATGTAACACTTTCCACTTGTCTCTCAACGAAAGCTTTTTCCTCCTCCTCCTCTTCATCATCGTCATTATCATCATCATCATCATCACCATCATCATCGTCATCATCATCATCATCATCATCACCATCACCATCACTATTATCATCATCATCGTCATCATCATCATCGTCATCATCACCATCATCACCATCACTATTATCATCATCATCGTCATCATCATCATCATCACCATCATCATCGTCATCATCACCATCATCATCATCATCATCACATCATCATCACCATCGTCATCATCATCATCATCATCACCATCATCACCATCACTATTATCATCATCATCATCATCATCATCATCGTCATCATCATCATCATCACCATCATCATCGTCATCATCACCATCATCATCATCATCATCACATCATCATCACCACCATCATTATTATCATCATCATCACCATCGTCATAATTCTTTACTTGTTATTTACACACACAACATTTGAAGGGGTTTGATTTATTATCTTTACACAAACCTTAGCTTTAGCTCTCTTGATAGCAAGTAGCTGATCTTGATATCTCTGATGATAGGAGCTATCTTGTTCTACGTCAGCCAAGCATGCATCTGGATGCAGTAAGAGCTCAGCTGTTTTAGTGGATTGGCTCGAATCTACACTCTGGTTGATCATGGCTACAGCTGACAATACTGTAGGGGGAGAATATATAATTGAATGAATTTATGTTTTACTAGTTTAGCAATTATATTCAGTACGATGAATGGAGGGTACATGTAGGTATAAACATTGTCTTGCTATGAAAGTGTCATTTTGAAAAGAACTTAATCAATTTACCAACTTGAATTGAATTTTAAGTATTCATTTAGGAACAACATTTGGATTTAATTGCAGATAAATGTATCTACCCTATATATGGAGCTGCTAAATTTTAATGGAATTCACAGTGTTTGGGGTTTTCCTCTATTATCTGATAAAACATCAATTTTTGTATCGCTCCAATTCAAGTACATCTATAGAGATACAACTTAACACATTCCTTATAGTTAGGATAGTGGAAAGAATCTATTGCATTTAGAGTCAGATACAAGTGAGCTCAGTTATAACAATTTATAGTTAAAAAATTAACGTTTGCTGACTAAAACATTTAAATAAATAAATTGATACTATCCAGTGCTATTGTAGTATTGGTATAATTATCTCTATATGTACCATCATGGATTGACAAATAACAAGGCTTTCATATGGTTCATCATGTCATTCCTGACTCACAGGTCACATGAGAGAGAACTATTATTTAACCTCTATGATGAATTATTTCCTCTCCTAATTTCCACTCTACACCTCCAGGGATACGTTCCTTGTCAATCCCAATGTAAAAGAGGAGAAGAAAAATCAACATCAGGACCATGGGTTGTCATGGTAACCAACTATAAATGTGTAGAAGTATGGGGGAGGGGAAAGGGCATGGAAAATGTCACATGGTGTGGGGGTGTGCTATAAATATTATAGGAACAACATGCAGAAGTACATGTAGGCAAAAAGTGAGGGCATGTTGAGTATGTTGGGTAAAACTTGTTGTGCATGTATATAAAGCAGTGAAATCAATCCCAATGATTTTATGAGAGTAAACAATAAAACTTGTATTAAAACTTTAATTGTTTAACTGGTGAGTACATATTTTCATACAAGTGTTTATATTCTTATTGCTTAACATACTGACATGCTATATACTAGCACAGATCCTCACTGCCAGTGATATTTAATGAAAAATTCCAAAGTGTTGGAAGAATACCCCAAAATTTAGATGAAGGTTAAAGTCAGATTATTTCTTTCAAATCAGAAAAAAATAAAAATAAAATCAAGTGATTTATATTGCCACAACCAAATATGTAAAACTGAGCTAAACCACTCAAAAGCAGAATTTGCTTGTCAATAATCAGACATGGAACTTGTTATTAAAACTGGGAGGAAAAAGCATGAGCTATTTTTAAAGATGATATGTGTAGCTCTATCTAAATATCCAGTTCTATGAAAATTTATATACATCAGGGATGGGCTCTTGGATAAGGACTTCATTCCTTTTTAGCTCTTCCCTTCACTGTCATTATGTTTAGTTCGGACGTATGTTTTTTGTATGTCTATTATTGTATAAGTAAATGTAATTATTTAACTGTTAAATATTTTTTTAATGATGAGTGTAAATAAATGAACTTGAACTTGAACATGAAAAGGATTGAGGTTGAGACTAAGAGTGATAATCATTACTGGTACATATTTTTATATCTGGTTAAAACAGAGGATGCTGAATCACCTTCAAATTGCTAGTCTGTGGTGATATTGGCAATAAGCCAATTGATATTTAAGTGCAACCTATTTCCTTTTTATAGATGAATTTCCCATAATATCCACACTGCGTAAATGTCAACAGTAAAATAATGCATATCAATCAAATTCACGGATAGGCTACTAGTAATGTCTGCTTCTCATTGTGAATAGAATATGTTACTGCCATTCTTCAACTTAGTTTTAGCCACCACCTGTCTATTACAACTATTGTTTACCCCAAGAAGTACTCCTCATTGAAACCTACATGTATATTGAAGATACCTATACATAAAGACTACTTGCTGGTAAAAACTGACTTTTGTTTCTTGATCAGTCTTTGAGCAAAGGATGTTTGTAATAATAATAATAATAATAATAACCTGTATTTTTACAGCGCATATCATTATCATGCTGTCCCTACGCGCTTTTAAGAAAAAGGAAAGAGAAAGGAATAATAGAAGGATCAAAGGGGAATAGCATGCTTGTAAATTCAGGTTTGAAATATCTAGTAAGACATATCAACTGTACTAGAGCCATGTGCTTTAAAGAAATAGAGAGAGAAGGCAGACAGACAGACAATCTGAATATATCATACATTGTAGCATTAACTGTTGGGTCCATCAAGACATTTAATCACATGAATTGAGTTGAGGTTTGGCATGGGGAGGGGGGGGGGGGGCATGTTGCTTCAGCATACATTGCTATGGAAACATACTTTGTCATTTCCCAATGCAGAACTTTTCCTTCATCTTGGAGTTTTTCCAAAACAAACTCCCATCTCCTCCACTATACGTCATACACGGATCAATTTTGCACATTTTCTTTTTCACTTGAACATACAGTATCATTCCATCCAAAGCGTAAAAAAAAAGGGAAACACTTATCATGCAAAATACTAGCTGAACAATAAAGGGAAGGTTGAGTTCTAGGAAGGGTGAAAAATAATTTGTGAGCTTTCTCATTCCTCTTATGTCAGTTTGGAAGAAAACCATAGTAGAAATGTCCAATGAAGAGGATTGCTCTTCCAATGCCTTCATATTCGAAATATGACTAGAAATAGCTGAAGTGTTAACATTCACGCCCAATGTGTGTGCAGTCCCATATACCCATTTCTGTGTGTAGTGAATGTACGTTCCAGCAAGAATGGATAAATTTCTTATCATTTCGATGATTCCAAAACCTCATAGTATACACCAATTCCTATGTAGACATGATCAACCTTTCCTAATTGCTTTGAGAAAGTTTCTTTCACAATCTAAACGCATGACAAAAACTCAACTTTATCTTTAAGATATTAGATGATGCAGAAAAGAGCAAGAATATGTCATCTCTGTGTGATTGATACTACTCCTTAATGACTCACATGAAAATGATAGAAGATACAGGAAGGGTTGGAGAGGGTAAATTGTTAAGGTGTAATTAAATGGTGAGCAATCAATTCAATTTCCTCTTACAATGATGAAGTTCTAAGTTGTGTGTTCACATAAAATAACCATGACGCCTGACTTGCATCTTAAAACAACTGCTATATTTTGGTGAGGATTAAGGACAAAGATTAAACATAATTTCCATCTACATCGACTTATCATCCAAGATGTACATTGAAGAGATGGAAAAGGATAACTAATTTTCGAGAAGTTTAATCTCAAGTCATCTTAGACTTACTATTGAAAGGGTTAATAAAGGTTACTTGCCGCATCGCTAGAGCTGAAGTGATATTTGGCCTTGCATATATTTACCCTCTGCCGGAATATATGTTTCCTGAATTACCATTGTTAAAAAATGAACTTTAATTTGAGATGGGAGTAGCCCTTCTTTAAGAATTTACCCTCTACCCTTCATAATATTAAAGGGTACCAATCACCAAAAAATATTTTACTCTGTATGTTAGAGGTTCCATGTCATTCTACTATATTCCAAATATGGGCTTCGAATATCGCTTCTATAAAGAGATATTACAAGTTTAATTATGCTCTCTATAAGCATAAAAGTGACTTGTGAGTAGACTACTCAACGCACCCGTATGCACTCGCCCAGATAAGGGCTCGCGCGGAACTCAACTCGGAGGTTCTGTTCAGCACGAGCACCTTCATGTTATTCTTTATTTCCTTCATACTCCTAAACTGTTGACCTATAGAATTTCAGATAGAGTTCTTTGAGGTTAAATTTATAGTTTCTAGCAGTATACATATCATTTTTTCAAGTGGTTGGTGCACTTTAATATCATCAAGACTGTAGTTGAGATGGGAGTTGCCCCCCTTTAAGACAGTTTCCCTACATCTATCCCATGGCAGGGGTGCACTCATCTCCTCCCCTTCCTCCTTGGGTTTAATCCACTCAACACCCAATACATACATACTACCATTCTTCCTTTCTCTTTATTACCCATTTCCTTCATTAGTCTACAAACACAGACCCAATCCAAACAATCACAACATCCAACATAGGGTCACGACACCTAAATGTGCTTGCGACACCTGCAAATGAGACTATATATAGAAGGGAGCTTTTCTGTTTGTATAAGAGTGCAGTTAGCATTGAGGCTAAGGTCTTGGTCAATATCGTAATGATGGGAGGGATTTCCTGAGTGAAACTTGAAAGGAAAAGGTTTGGTCATGGAAACTACTGAGTCGAGGAGGGATCAAGCTCAGAGTCACAGCGGGCTAGACTCTAGAATCAAAATAAAGCGAGGTGTAAGCCAGCTAGGAACAATGAGCCATGTCTTAACCACAGCAGCTGTGGAAAGAAAATGATCTACACACTTCTGCATGCAAATATGAATACTGGTGGTAATAAAAGGATAGGTAAAATGGACATGAGGTAAGATGCAACAGAAATCAATACACCAGAAATGAGTTTGGCTAAGAGAAAGGGAGGACACAGAAAGAAATATTGGGATAAAGAAGAAATGAAAGAACTACTTTTTCTTAACCCTTTCGAGACAATTGACCACATTTTGTGTTTTGGTTCAACTTTTGAATCAGAGCTCTAAAAAATATACCAGATACATGAGTAGAAAGAGAAAAAATTTCTGCACACACTATGTCCATTTTTGTTGCATGACCATATTGTGTTTGATGCCAGGAATTTTAGAAACGAGAATAAGCTTTGAAATCCTTAAAATTGCAACACATTGACAGGTTCACGATCATTGTTTTTTCATCAAAATTGGCAATTTTTTTCACCTTTTTAAAATATTTCTAACCATGTATATTGTTTTCAAAGACATTACATCTCATAAGAACCATGTAGCACTAAAGAAAAATATTATTGTTGCCAATTTGTAAAACAAAATGTGATCAATTTAGCCTTTAAATAGTTCCTGTCATGAAAGGGTTAAAAAAATGAGAACAAAAAACAAATAAGGAAGGAAAAGTAATGCAATATCAGGAGTGAGTGAACAAAGATATAAAGCTCAAGATGTCTGAAAGAGTGAGAGTATGAAATATGGCATCACTATCTCAAAGATCTGTTGCTATAATGTACATACCTCTGACAGCATCTTGTAACTGCTCATGGTTCAAGTCCTGAGTGACAAAAAATAAGAATAAAAGAACATTCAATATCAATTATCACAATATTCATTGTATCTTTCTACCAAATAAACATATTTTTTTCAATCAATCTATCAAACTATCAAAAATTCTTTGTTTTAATAATGACAATATTTGAAAACATACGATGTCTGATAGTTCAATTTCATAGAGTTATCAATCCAGAGCAATATGCTGGTGATAGTGGCCTGAAATAGAGAAGCCATTCTTCCAGGGACATTCAAGTTTGGCTTAGTTTTGTCAAAAATAGTGAGTTACGGCCTGGGCTGCCATGGGGCATTTATATAATATTGAATGGCCTTGAGTGGGATACAAGCCTAGGGTATATCGCACGAGCTATGAGCATATTTCAAGAGAGGCAAAATGAGTGAAATATTTTCAAAGCGAGGACGATATACACTTGTGTCCACAAAAGGAAAGCCATTCAATTTTATCATTATAAATTGTATGATACCTAGTTCCTCAATTTTCACCATTACATGTCCTTATGTTTTGTATTGACTTCAACATAAACACAGGTAGAAAAACATTTTGTCCTTACCTAAGCATCTTGCAAGAGGTGTGCGCATGCATCCATTGTCTTAACCTTTTTGTATTTAAACACGAATTCCCCCTTTAATGCGTCACACGTACCCCAAACCATGAGATATGGAAATGTAATGCATGGTCATCAGGGTAATTTTACACAAACCATGAGATATTGTTTTAAATTGCACGGTCATCCAGGTACTTATGCGCAAACCATGAGTTATGCCAATTTTTCTGGTCGCCTGAAAACCCTTCATACAAATATTAACAGGTAAGGGTTAGGGTTCGATGTAGTGTTAGGTCAAGGAATTCGGTAAGTATTAGAAATTTAAACTATCTGAAAGTGACTTACGCCTTCATTGCTGATCTTGAGTCTGGCCAGTTCTGTTTTGTAGAGTGCATGGCAGTATGGATGTACATGTGGGAGTTGAGCCTCAGGCCTTGATAGAGCTGCAACAAGTTGTTCTGGTGTGCCATTGTCTATTAATGAGTTGATGTTCTGAACTGCAAAACCCACTGTGAATTATACAAATTATAATGTGTTTAACATCATATATCATCATTATGTTTTGTGTTTTTGTAAAGCGCATGACTATTCGGATGTAAATGTGGAAATTAAAGTGTACCAATCACCTAAAAAAATAATTTGTGTACAGCTAGCAAGTATGACGTCAACATCAAAGAACTTTATCTGGTATTCTATAAGTCAACAGTTAAGGAGTATGAAGGAAATAAAGGATAACATGAAAACGCTCGCGCGGAACTGAACTCCGAGTTTGGTTCTATGCGAGCCTTTATCTTGGTGTGCACATACGGGTGCTTCAAGTAGTCTACTCACGAGTCGCTTTTACGCTTATAGAGAGTGTAATTAAAACGGCACTTTCATTTCATTAAATATATAGTCCATATTTCGATTATAGTGTAATGACAGGGAACCTCTAACATACAGAGCAAAATATTTTTTGGTGATTGGTACCTTTTAAGCTTCTGATCTTAACAGAGCTCCAACAAGAGGCTAAAATCAACTCTGTATCCAAACAGCTTATATACTTACATTTATATTGTTGTGTGAAACTGAGGTATTCTTTCACCCTTTTTACACTTTGATTACAACATAATCTCACAATTCAATGAAGTTTATATTTACAGACTACCAAATAAGCATCAATTCAGTCCCAAACCCCCCCCCCCCCCAAAAAAAATATAATAATAATAATTTTACTAAATATTTATTAAAGAATTATGATCATTTTTGATTGATTTGATAATTAATCATGTTTTTAAGAACCAAATAAACAATTTCCAGATGGCACAGCCAATGAAAAAATAAGTGACTAAGAGAATCGTATTCTCATCCAACCAACGAAACACCCAATCAAAGAAATACCTAACCAATGATAGACTAGACCAATAATGGTTGCTGTGCTGGGTCAGATCTTCAATGATTTGGTGCTCCAATCAGATATTAATACTAAAATTCATCTGGAAACATGGACGGAATAAAAAAAATACATCACTTATCTATCCTTTCATGCAAGTGAACAACATGTGAATATATGTGGCATACCTGTATTTCATTCCATATTCCTCACCATCACTGAATATTGTATATCATTTGTTGAGAGCCAGAAGGGCGTTAACTCTGCAGTTAAAGTACAGTCAAACCTGCTTTAGTGACCACCTGTATAAGACCATCTGTCTATAAAGACCACAATCTTTGTTTTCCTTGAAAAGTGTTACTCATTGAACACATGTATGAAACGAACCTGTACATAAAGACCACCTGCTCATAAGGACTGCTTTTCTTGTCTCCAGTGAGCGGTCTTTATATACAGGTTTCACTGTACATGAGTTAATGCCCTTCTGGCTCTCCAAACAGACGATGTCATCCTAAGAACTTACCATCTTTCTCTTCCTTGGCTAGAATGTTTGCTGCATTGACTCCTGCTTGTACCTCCTCCTTCTCCAATCTGGGATTTCCATTACCAGTGGCCTGTAGGTAAAAAATAAATATCATGAAGTACAGTCATGAAGTACAGTCAAAGCTGTCTACAAAGGACATCCAAGGAAGACAGAAAAGGTAGTCAATGGGTTCAAGTTTGGTGTTGGTGTTGGTGTTGGTGTTGAGAGCGTGAATTGGGCTGCTGATTCTAGCCCCAACACCGAATTCGGGTTTATAAAATTAAGACCAATCACATTATTGATACATGTAGCTCAACACCTGGTGAAGTCAATCCCAGCACCAGCTTCATTTTAGGTTCGGTGTTGTGGCTGGTGCTAGGTTTGCCCCAACACCAACACCAGCTTTGAACACCAAACTTGAATTCACCCACTGTAGACATGTGGTGGCTTTCCTAGACTGGTTCTACAACCAGCCTCCTAGCCAGTATGTAACACCCTTGGTGTTGATACCAAGGATAAGGAATTTCAGAAAATAAAAGCCATGTGTAGATGCCCTCCAACAAGGGTACCGACAAGGGTAATAAAAATCAGTCAATGCCTACTTTAAATATCCAAAGTTGTCTTGGTCCTCCCAAACCACCTTGGCTGGGATGTCATAAGGCCGTATTTCACTCTGTATGGACCAATTAATGTGTCAGCGCATACTTTCAACCTACAAAATAGCTTTGGTCCTCTCAGATCACACCCATGGGATTCTGTGCAACCATATTTTTGTCAATTTGAACCATGCATGAACTTTTTTTCTGCCGAGAAGCTTATCTACAACACACATTTTTTACGAGTGGGAAACAATACAGGTGACTGCTATAGATACATGTAGGTGACCTTCACAGAAAGGTCAACACTAGGCATGTCCGACTACAATTGCTTACTTTTCTCTATCAGACAGATTGTCACATGGGCTATACATCAGGTTTTCATTGAATTTTACCATCTCTACTCTAGGAATCGACACTAGACACTGAATCAACACTGGAACCCAGGACAAATGGCCCACCCAAATCTAAGACTGGACCGTCCATATTTCAACATTTTTACAAGGGCTCATGCTTTCAGTCCATAAAATATTCAGTATGGACCCCCAATGAAAAAAGGTAGTGAGGAGCCCCACCTACCGGAACTACAAATTACATTATAACTTCATCAGATTCCACTGATTGCATGCGATCATCATTGTTATCATCATGACCATATTCAGGTACAACATATATCAACATCCCACAAATGTACAATGCTCTTACCTGTAGCAGCAACAAAAACAACACTGGCAGCAACAGTGGCAACACCATTACCAATATGGTTCCGAACATGACCAACACGGTTGCCTCCATAATCTTTTTCATCGCCATTTTCACATAATGCTATATCTTCACCCTCTATATATATATATCTGTATAAATGTCATTCCTGCTATAACAATGCACACATGTAAGTACATGTATGCCAGCTCAAGTGTGTGTATCACGGGTTTAACAGCTTCCTGGCTTTCGTGCCATTATCATTATTTTGACAATCACCGCTCGACGATTCTTCAAACTTCCTGAAAGTGTTTTTCATTCAGCTGCACCATATGGTCAGGTAACCAGGCAAATCTGTTTCTTGACTACCACCCTGACAAAAGGTTGGGCATGACTTCCCTCAACATGGCATTAAACATTTCATCTAATATTTTGCCTAAACTTGCTCCACTGAGCAGTCTTGGCAGCTAGGATTGGCAAACGAATATCAGTATCTACCTGTATCTACATGTCCTGCCTAGCAGATCCATATTAATAAACTAGGAAACGCAAAATAAAACGAATAAGCTCAAAGTGTACCTGTATATTGCACAGAATATTAGGCATAAACTCTGATTTATCTCAAAATGCCTCTAGGGAAACTTTGCTAAATATAGGGGCTTATACTGCTTGATGTGATAAAAGATAAACTCTAGATTTTTTGATGAAGGTATGGAAATTACCACTTTTCATTTGTTTAAAGAGGCAGTGAAATTATCTGAAAATGGCTAAAAAATACAGATTTTGCATGAAAAAAAGAAGATCTATCAGAACATGCAAAAATTAAGGAATCAAACCATATGTTCATCACATACTTTCTCACATATCATTTTATGAGATACAACTTGGTGATCATTGGAATTAATATAAAATACAAACCCTGGCTCCTTTTGAAGAATTATTTTGTCAACAATTTTTATGTTAGAAGTTCAGACTTTAAAATATGACTTTACGACAGGACAAATAAGTTTTCAAGCTATACAATGTAAGAAAACTTTAAAATGATAAATAATCATTTCAGCATGTGTTCTGACTGCCTGTTGACTTTAACATTATAGCGTCAAAGAAAACCTCCACAAACCACACCTCTTTTAAGCTGTCTCTCTATAAGAAGATTCTGATTCTATGGCTTATGCCATTAAGTACAACTACAGACTGTACTCATTTCTTCCCTTACCTCTGCCTTGTCTTGTCTAGCCTGTTGGAGAATTCTGAGGTACCAGTCTGCATTCTCCCTAGTGACATCCTTCAATCCGAGGCCTGCATTCATCAGTGCTTCAACAAGCTCAGAAGCATTATTGGTATCTAACAGGTCGTTCACCTTGTCTAGTTGTGTATTCACTGAAATTCAAGAGGAAAAGTAGAACAAGCCAAGTAATGACAGTGCACTTTCAATAATCAATTTTTGTCGCAAAGTGCTTTACTTTACAGTTTAGAAGCATTTCTTTACACTCAACTCTTAGCTGATCTTGCAAGGTTGGATATAAACAAAAATTAACCTCTGAATAAGTTCAATCAAGGGAGTTTTGGATACTACAAAAATACATTCATCACACTTTCCATCAATATTATTGGAAATGGTGTATAGAGTACTATTCAAAAATGCACTGTCTCAATCAAGAATGCGACAATACTTCATAAGTCTTCTATCCACTCACAGCAAAAAATTTGATATCAATCTAAACTTGTAAACTTCTTTACACCATCTATTCTTCTTCACTGTTTAACATTGTTTTACTGAACATTTGAAGTAGTTACACCATGATACACTTAAAGGGATTCGGTAACTTTGTGGAGGCTTGATTCCATAAATTGTTGAATTTTGATATCTGTCTTGTATAATGATGTTCAGAAGGATAAATAGATAGCCAGGCATAAAAAGGTTTTCAAATATATAATGCCATTATTAAGTTATCTATGACTGAATACTCCCATTTACGAAAGCGTATGGCCATATGCTTTAATAGTCTAACACTGAGTCTATGGGGGAAAATGAGTCTGGCATTTCCGGTCACTTGCATATGTTTACTTTTGTGAAGCACATGATGATTTTGAAGTGCTTTTTTTCCCCCTGGGCTTCATGTTTACACCATATTACATACACTGATAGCATGGAAGTCCAGGCAGCTCAGATTTTATCAAGCCTCTACAAAGTTACCAAATCACTTTAACATTTAACCCTTTCAAGACAATTGACATTTTGTGGTTTGACTCAATAACTTTTGATCCAGAGCTCTAAAAAATATACCAGATGCATGAGTAGAAAGAGCAAAATTTTCTGCACACACTATGTCCATTTTTATTGCATGACCATATTGCGTTTGATGCCACGAATTTTAAAAACAAGAATAAGCTTTGAGATCCTTAAATTGGCAACACATTGAGAGGTTTAAAATCATTGTTTTTCATCAAAATTGGCAATTTCTTTCAACTATTCAACAAATTTCTAACCATGTATATTGTTTTCAAAGATATTACACCTTATTTGAACCGTGTAGCACTAAAAGAAAAATATTATTGTTGCCAATTTGAAGAACAAAATGTGATCAATTTACCCCTTAAATAATTCCTGTCATGAAAGGGTTAACATGATAACTACTTGATGGTCATCATGTCCACCTGCAATGTCATGATGAAGAAGGCTCACGTTCATGCCATAATATTGCAAACCTCTAGGGTGAATACTCAAAGAGTACAAGGGATGGGGGGGGGGGGGGTGTTCTATCAGCCAGGGCCTTAAAGGGGGTACCCAATGCTGAAACAATGTTAGTTCATTTAAAAGATCATGATTTTATTAGCAGAAAATCATCTGCCTTAAGTTTTTTAAAAATTCGTGTTGCCAGAAAAATCCCCGAAATATGGTAAGACTTGACAGGATATTTTGGCCCCTCAGCTGTGTCCCAATTTCAGCTAAGTAAGCACAGTGACGTCAAAGTGGTTACCCAGGTTCGCGTATTGCAGATGTGTTGCGCGCTAGACTGTACAAAATGCATTACACCTTGCGCGCATTTTGCTATAATTGCGCGACAAGGTAACCACTTTGACGTCATTGTGGTTACCTAGCTGAAATTGGGACACAGTTGAGGGGCCAAAATATCCTGAAATCTTACCATATTTCGGGGATTTTCTGGCAACACGAATTTTAAAAAAAATTTAAGGCAGATGATTTTCTTCTAATAAAATCATGATCTTTTAAATGAACTAACATTGTTTCAGCATTGGGTACCCCCTTTAAAGCGGCAGTCTATTTCCTGTAACCCACACCATTATAATCCCAGGGTGCAGAGAGAAGCTTTAATTCATGTAAGGTCACTAGCCTGTGAGTGGGTTACTTGGATTGGGTAATGTCAGACGTCTAAACCACCTCATCATGGATATCATTTTGCAAGGTCAGCATACCTCAGGTATGTTGCTAATCATCATCTAAGACTCTTAACATAAAACAGCCTTTCAATTGAAATAGGCATCATGATACAGTATCTGTATATTCAGTCTCCTCGAAGGTTGTGTTTACTACTGGGATTGGCTAATGTCACATGTTTCATCCATCTATATCGACGACATGATCATTCAAAAGCTTATTTGCATGATCAGCACATCTCAGGTCTGTTACTAACAATTACCTCAATCACTGATATAAACCAGACTTTCAGACAAGGGAGTATCATAACCGTATTTGTATATTTAGTCCCCATGCAGGTAATTTTAAGTACTTAGATGGGTAATATCAGATGTCTATTTAAACCAAAGCATCACGGACATGATTATTCAAAATTCATCAGAAACTTTACGTCTATTGCCAATTATCATCTTAATCACTACCCCCCCCCCAAAAAAAAAGAAGCGAAGGCTTTCATAACACAACCAGGCATCATAATCTGGTTAACATATACTGGTATTTGAATATTCTTGAGTCAGGTAGTGTTAGCTCAATTGCAGAAATAGGAATTGGTGTCTGAAGGCTGTTTGCAACTTTTAAAGTGCAGTACTAGCTTCTAAATATCACGCTAAAGTCGGCTAAACTTTGGTAATTTAGAGAAAGATTATTAGGAAGAAACAAAAACTGTATTCTAGCACTATGAACATATGATGTCATAGGCTACTTGAATATATGGACTATTCTATGCAATGAAAATGTTTATATTTGAGGTCTGTTTTATCCCTTCAGATAAAGATTTAACTACAACATGCCTCCCTAGATGTAATTACTAATCTCTAAATCTAGAGTGAGTCTATCAGCATTCAGGAATTCAGGTCAACAGAGATGCAGATTCATCATAAAATCGTTGCCAAATTCTTGTGGGCGGGAAAGTGGCTAGCGAATTCCCCTTTCCATACTTTCATCATGGAAAACTATTGAAAAATGGAATCTTCCTCTTCATTTCTATGAATTACTTCTACAAAATTGCCATTTGAGAGGACTTTTATAACTTGTTTCAATCCTACACTGAAATGAAGGTAATGAAGTTGTAATTGCATATAAGTAAGTTGAAAATTTAATTTCAATAAGGGGGCATAGAGATTGGGGCACTGCATTTCAAAACCACATGTAGATCTTATAGAAAAACTGAAATATTGCTCTTAGTTCTAACTACTTCAAAACCATATGAAAAACAGATCAGTTTCACATTCATGGGTGAACTAATTTACTCAGATAATTAGGAGGAAAAACAAATTAATATAATTAACACATCCAATAGGTCTAGCATTAGGGGCTGCAACTGCAGACTACACAAAGAGTATGTCATTTAATCAACCACTTGTTGGTAATTGATGACATTTGTTGCTCACTTTGAGATAATTACTCAATACATTATTGCAGATATGAGCCTCATGAGAACCTCAGAAGAAAAGAATCCCAATACCAGCTATCATCTGCATTCTAACAGCTTTCTCAGGTCTGTCTTTATAGACTTGTGAAACAAGAGCAGTCCACTTAGTCAACGATTTATAGTAATGGTGATTCTTAGTAAATGTAACAAGGAGTGTTGCAACACTGTCATCCTAATAACGGTACGCTTGATCAAGTCATTATTCTTTCCTTTTTTCCCCCAATGAAATGAAAGCTAAAATAAATATGTCATACAAGGGACATGCTTCATATATTCACTTTAACACATCTTATTCAATGCTGTAATACATTCAAAACATTAAGTATAGTGGTTCTTAAAAGTCACTTTAAATGAAAAGTGGTATGTAATCCTCTCTCAGTTTTGTTTTCCTTTGACTGTGAGTCAGCGGTTGGAATAACCCTCAAGCCATGACATCACAAGAAATTGCGAAAGATTCAACTTGGCCCAGAGATGGGGAAGAAATGGTGGAAGACCTTGTCAATCATCATTTGTTGGATCGGCCCAAGAGAGAGGCATGGTGCTGGTGTTGTTATTTGTAGGGAAGCAGCAATCAATCTGAAGCTACTGTACACTTAATCTTGGTACCACCTTCAACTAGGAATATTAGACACTGAAAGAGCATGCATGCAGTGTTAAAGAATTTGTAAAATACTTATGTTCTTGCAATAGAAAAACATTGAAAAAAAATCACATAATGCTTAATTTGTTTCCAGTATATCTGTTTTGAATGTTTGTACTTACAGTTGACTTTGTTAAGGTTTCCTTGTATTTCTGCCTGTGTAAGCATCATATCGTAGGCATCCATGTCCTCTTCAGCTTCTATTGTTGACTGAAGAAAAGATGGAAGATAAGACAATTGAATAATAATAATGATAATAATAACAATAATAATAATTACTCTTAATCCGGCATTAGGGGGAATCCTTTTATCTCAGCCTATTGTTATCATTCACGTTAATGTCGAATTTCTATTGTGACGAAATAAACTGCATTGTTAGGATTCACCCTAATGTAGGAAATAATGTTGTAGTGATAACAATAATAATAATAAATAATAATAATAATACAAAGAATCATCAGGGATAGGTTAATCATCATTATGAAAGCTTAAAGATGACCAATAACCACAAAATAATTTGCACATTGTCAGTTAAAGATAAAGTAGAGTTGTGAAAGAAACTGTCTCAAAACAATTGGGAAAGGTTGACCATGTCTACATATTAAGACTTGTTTTTCTACTGTTTTGTTTTGAAGTCATCAAAATAGATAAGAAATTGACTCAATCTCGCTGAAAAGCACATGTACAGCACACAGAAATGGGTTCACGGGACTACACACACAAGTGGGATGAACGTTCGGCCCGAACATTTCAGCTATTTTCAGTCATATTTTGAATATTAGGGGATTTGAAGAGCAATCCTTTTCAGGGGATTTTTTATACTATGATGTTCTTCCAAACTGACATAAAAGGAATGAGAAAGTTCACAAATTATTTTTCACCTTTCCCAGAACTCAAGCTTCCCTTTAAATGACATAGCATTATAACCCTAAAACGATTGAGACATGCCCTCTATCTCTGCCCTTTAAGCAGCACATCATAAGCATCCATGTCCTTTTCTGCTTCTATCATTTATTAAGGGGAGACAAGCTTGTGAATGTTTGCAGTTGTCTCAAAGTCCTTTGCTTGTGGAAAGGTATTTAAAGTGCCTTTGTTCTTTTTGTAGTTTTGCTTCCGTTAACTCCTTATTTTGTTTTCCATAAAGTTATTTCACTTCTTCATATCATCTTCTTCAGTGTCTATTCCTTCCAAATTTTTATAATCTCCTCTCTCTCTTCATATGATTACCAGTATCTCCATATTTTTCCATATCAATATAAAAAGTGACAAAAAAGTTGACATGTACTAAAATATATTCAGGGAAGAAGTTTGTAACAAAAAAAAAACACACCCTAAAATGGTACTCCTATCCCATAATTGTCTCTAATGATCACTTACACAAAAGAAAATAGTAATAAGTTATCTCATGTCCAGTCTATAACAAAGATATGCAATGTATCAAACCAATCATACAAATGGGCCATTCTCAGTCACGTGTGTGACCAAAAACTTGAAAAATAGTTAATTTTAACCTAACTTTTTAGTATTCGTCTTGTAGTAGAAGTCTCTCATTGTGGATATTCGAATAACAATCTTACCCCCAACAGATGGAGGGTAATTATTTTAAATGAGAGTACATCATTTTCTTTCAGAGGTCAAAATAAGGTCGGTCACGTGTGTGACCTTGCACAAAAAAGGGTCTTACTTGTTGGTATTCAAACCTACTTTTCTTGTATTTCACTTGGAGCGCAACTTTCCACTTTGTCATTGCTGTATGAGGGGATTGCTCTGAACAGTTAGAAAGCAATATTCCCTAAATGAGTGAACATTCTTTTCTTTTAGAGGTGAATATTGGGTCGGTGTAGTATACTCAAAAAAGGGCATTTTTGAATGTCTCTGTAAAATCATTATGGTTGGGAAATGATTTATTGTTGTTTAAAGAAAGGGAAATCTTTTTCATGTAAGAAACTTCTGATATAAAAAAATCAATAAAATGTAATCTGATTTTCCAGCAATGAGGCAAAATTAGACGGTCACATGTGTGATCGATAGTTTCACTTTTATACAAAGAATGGCCCAAATACACCATTATATGTTCCCAACAGAAAATAAAATCATATTTCCTAGAAACAAGCACAGTTTTTTACGTCTGTTTTGAAATAAATACTGAAGTAGTGAAGATGCATAATCTAGAAATTTAATCATGATATACATGTACATGTATGACTATCATAATGAAATATGTCATTACAAACCATGGACCTCATAACATATAACTTCACAAAATACAAACTACTTCTATTAACTACTCTAATAAGGTCCCCTCTGATACTTCATTACTTTAATAGTAGTTGAAGCAATGTGCCAAATTGGGTGCCTCTAAACTTACAGACCAATCCCTTAAAACCCCAAATGACAAAACAAAACACAATATAAACAAACATTTTTGGACTATGATAAACATAGATATTTTCTGACTATGATAAAATTAAACATTTCCTGAACCTTCATCCATATATATACCTTCAAGGAGGCCTGCATAAAATTAGTTGAGGAAAGGAAATAGAAACATGAAGACAAAGGAAATATAAATTCAAGAGTAAGGTATATAAATATCTGTAGTCGAATGATGACAGGTATAGAGATGTTTATCTCATATAATTGGTCAATCTCAAATCATCTTATACTGTTTGGTGATTGAGGTACAGGAAAGCATTTTATTGACCTATATACAGCTTTGTTGGAAAGGAAATCTGTGACTACTTTCTATCTAAAAAAAAAATTAAAAAAAATAACACTACCAAAGCTTTTGAATCTATCATTAAAAGTGTTTGGCTGGCTAGGAAAATGAAAGGGAAACGGATTTAGCTGCTGTACGATAGGTATTGGTATAATTGCTATAAAATGTGATGGATTCAAGTTTAACGAGCCATCGATACTAACAGTGAAATCTTACTTTGCGTAATCTATCAACCAATTCTACAACTGTCTCTTTGTTTAGCTCTATAAATAAACATTACAATAAAAAAATGGAATGAAACTCTTTTGGGACTTGCATCATACTACAAAACCAGAAACTTTCGCCTGTCGTAAACAGCCATTTTCGAATGAATTGCAAAAAAATTGGTGTTGTGTCTGTTGTAATATTGTTTCATGGCATTATACTTGCGATTTAGCACCACATGAATAAAATTTGAGTAAGTTTCATGCCTACAAAAGTTTCTTGTTTTACAGTAGAAGAATTTTGAGTGGTCTTTTTTACTTCAACCTGTCCCAGTAACCACCTATAAATGTTCATTATAATTTTATTGCCCAGGAACACCCTTTATCCCTTTCAGGACAGGAATTATTGAAGGACTAAATTGATCACATTTTGTTCTTCAAATTGGCAACAATAATATTTTTCTTTTAGTGCTACATGGTTCTAATAGGGTGTAATGTCTTTTAAAAAAATATACTTGGTTGGGACTTTTGTAGAAAGTTAACATAATGGCCAATTTTTCATAAAAACCAATGATTTTGAACCTCTCAATGCGTTGCCAATTTAAGGATTTTAAAGCTTATCCCCATTTTCAAAACCCTGGCATCAAACGCAATATGGTCATGCGAAAAAGATGGACATAGTGTGAGCAGAAATTTTGCTCTTTCTACTCATGCATCTGGTACATTTTTTAGAGCTTTGAATCAAAAGTTATTGAGCCAAACCACAAATTGTGATCAATAGGCCGGTTTACTAACATATTCAAATTTTATGCATGCTTTTTAAACAAAGGTTGTTCTTGACAACCTGAAAGCTTGCCCGATGCTTGCCCGACATAGTAACAAGTAATGTATGCAAACTGGATTCCTAGTATTGTAGTTCATTTATTAATAACAGGTTGGTGGAATACCTGGTCACTAGGTCCTCCGGAAAGAAACATCCATAAATTTGAATAACTTAGTAAACCGGTCTATTGTCTCGAAAGGGTTATATCATGTGTGTGTTCACCTTGAATGGGCTTTTCCTAATAAGCAATTAAATTTAGAATACCTTGTTGAGTGCGATCTGTGCCTTAGCAAACTTGGCATCATACAGGCAGTCTTGGTATGTATCTTGATTGTTTTCATTTATGTTCTGCAAGAGGGCGTTTGGATTTCTGAGGGCCGTCATCGTGTCCGAGGAAACTTGCTTGTCGACCGCCTCGTTGATGGCAATCACGGCCGCGTGAACTGCAGACATAAATATAAAAAAGGAAACATATATGTTTACATTCAAGTCACTGATTAGCATAGGTATACATGCAATTTGTGTAGCCATTTTAAGTGAATTGGAAAAAAAGGTTATTGCTCACCTTTTTGTAAGTATTCACACAAAATCATGAGACTTAAAGCTCACAGACAGTCTTGGTAGCAAAAAAAAACTGGCAAGAAACTTATCTAACATAGTCACATACTATTCTCCTTTTATCATAAGACACATGTACGAGATTATTTAACATTCCATTCACGATTTCGAACAATTTTTAGTGTAAATATCTGTAAGAAACGCTTGGTAACGGCTTTTCACTGCCTCACGCTAAGACCATATCCACCCGAAGGTTCCCCGCACAATAAACCCAGCGCTTCGCACTGTGTGTAGCGTATCTATAACACACAGCAATCCCCATGTGCGTAATGTGTGTGGCCGTTGTTTGAATTTACATCCCCTCTTTTTTGGGCCAGGGATTTTTATTACTTTTCACCTCTCATTCGATGAATATTTCACTTGAGGAGGAAAAAACTTCACAGCATCTTAGTTATGTTAGTACCCTGCTATTTATTAAGTAAAATCAAAGAAATCCCACGAAAAGTGTTTGAGAGCTTCCCAAAACTATCTGTTACCTTTAAAGGGTACCAACCACTAAAAAATATTTTGCTGTGTATGTTAGGGGTTCCATGCCATTATACTATGGTCAAAATATGTGATTCAAATATTACTTCTATAAAGAGATACTGCAAGTTTAATTACACTCTCTATAAGCGTAACAGTGACTCGTGAGTAGACCTAACTCAGAGTTCGGTTCCGCGCGAGCACCTTCATGTTATCATTTATTTCCTTCATACTCCTAAACTGTTGACAGAATGCCAGATAAAGTTCTTTGAGGTTAATTTTATACTTTCTAGCGGTACACAAATTATTTTTTCAGGTGATTGGTACACTACTACACTTTAAAAGTAACCATAATAAATATAATTACACATGACACCCTAATTTTGCTGATTTAAGAGATGAAAATGGAAAGGCAATTCTTCTTCTTCTTCTTCACTTTCAGGTGGTTCAGATAGAGTAATGGAAGGGACAATTTTTGAAGGTGTACATGTAGGTGCTCAAAAAGGTCTACAATATAAATTTTAAAAATTTGATATTGCCATAAAAAGAAACATCTAGTGCAGTTTTTCTTCTACCGGTAACATTTTTGCTGCTAACATTGCTACAAACTGAAATGTTTGTTAAACTTTCAAAGTAATTGTCCTTTGCTGTGTACTATAAACCTAGGCCACTGATTTATGGAAGGCCATTCGTCAACCCATAAGTCCCATATAAATTACATTATAAGAAAAAAAAATTATTTTCTGGCATGAAATGAGCATCAGAAATCAATTCTTCTGTGTCAGTTTTTGTATTTGCATTTAGTCCCAGAACTATGGTGATTTTGTAGAGGGTGACATTTGGCTCTCCATAATTCGGTGGCTTAAATCTACACACTTAGTGTAAATCTACACGGCTTTCGAGAATATGGGTTATAGTCTCTCTTGGAATATTATCATAACCATCTCATGATCTCTATCCTTTTCGAAGTACTCTTTTCCATTCCTTTGCACGGAGGGAGAGATTCACCGTTATCATACCATGAGCAGTTTTTGAAAGCCCTCCCCCTCCCCCGATCATCTTCCCAAAGGGGTCTCTTGGCACTTGCTTAATCCCACTCTCTCAACCCCCATCACACCAGCCTCTGACTTCCCCTGCCGACTTTATCACCCCTCCTCATACTCTTCCTGACTACGCTCTGCGTGACATCATCGTCGTCAAGAAATCACTACCCTGCCCGCCTGCCTCCCTGCCTGCCTGCCACACAGGTAGCAAGATGGGTTACATGTCGTTTTTCAGAAGGTTCATAATTCCAAAGGTTCATTAATCCGAAGGTTCGCATTTCCAAGGATTTGTTTACTCTGAAGGTTGTTTTCTCTGAAGGTTCATAATTTTGAAAATGTAATAGAACGCTACATCATTATTTTTTTTAAATTACGAACCTTCAGAATTATAAACTCGTATTTCATTTTCGGAATATGAACCCTATTTAATTTTCAAAATTACAAAACCTATTTCATTTTTGGAATTATGAACCTTCAGATAAATGAACATACAGAATAACGAACCTTCGGTATTATGAACCTTCGGAGTAATTCAACAAGTGTTTGCAATTATGAACCCTTTTTCATTTTCAGAATCATAAACCCCCTGGAATGGGAAATTTGTGTTTCGGGAATATGAACCTTCGGAAAAACAAATGCCCCTCGCAAGAAGAGACGGTGCCAACCAGGGGTAGATCCAGGATTTTTTTTAAAGAAGGGGCACAGTGCTGTAAAAGTACACAATAAAGGGAGCAAATTTTTCTGATTGTGTACTTAAGGTAGGCCAGTTGGGTTTCAAAAGAGGGGGGGGGGGGGGGGGCACAGGTCAATTTTCCCCCTTTATAGATCCGCTGCTGGTGCCAACAATATTCCACTCTATCTGATTTGTTCTCCCTCTCTCTTATATTTTCATATCCTTCCTAAGATCAGATTCATTAAAATCTGAGACAAAACCAAAGGCTCTATATCAACATGATTTCTGTGAATGGATAGGGATTTTAGCTTCGCTTTTACGCGGCCAGGTTTGGGTTTGATATGTGGTTTGTTGTATCACCATAGAAATCTTAAATGTGAAAGTTCTGAAGTCTGGGGCCTTACCTCCTTAGATGATAATTTGTTTTTAAATGAATTTATTGGTATTTTGGGGTTAAAATAAAATCTCATCTAAAATTCTGTTCCTGTTTACGTCAGAACTGATGACATATCCAGGTTTCATGAAGGGATTTGAAGGAAAAAATTTGGAATATGACAGGAAGTATATATATATACAATAAAGAGGAAGGGTGGTTTCATATTTGACCCATTTTTCATTTTCTGTACAAAGGTGAAAATGGCATGATGTGAGGAAAAATGGTTTAAATTATACAGAGTATCTACTTTTGTATATTCATGTTACTGTTTTGATGTGTTTGGAAAATACAATGTGATGTTATGAAAGACATTTAATCTCTACAATATCAGTGACAGGATAAGCAGGAGTACAAGGGAAAGTAGTAATAGTAGTGGTAGTGGAAGTTGTAGAAGTATTTTTAAGCAAGTACACTGTAGCAGTAGTAGGTATATTATTGATGGATCTATGGTGTAGCTTTACTTTTGGAAGCTCTGATATCACTTTTCATGTTGTATGTTGCATCTAATTCTGAGTTCACCAGAAAACGGTACATTTGAATGACACTGGCTCTTACGTACAAAGCACAAATTCTTCACAACATGCATTTCACAATTCATATGCAATCTATAACTTAAACTGTCCGACAAGTTGGTCATGTAATAAACTTAACTTTCAGACTATAAAGCAATTTGCACATACAGTCGCTCGCACAGAGGTTTTAATGGGTCGTAATTTTATCAGCTACCATAGAGCCTCCGTCCTTAACATGCACTCAATTTCCTCTTGTTTCCTTGTCATGTTCTCCCTCCCTTAAGACATTCAATTTAATTAACGAGAATGAGAGAGAGAGAGAGAGAGAGAGAGAGAGAGAGAGAGAAAGAGAGAGAGAAAAGGGGTGATATATATATATATATATATATAATTGAGAAAGAGACAAAGAGGGAGAGGAGAGAGATAAAGGAGAGACAGAAATAGATATAGAGAGGGAGAGAATGAGAGAGGGAGGGAGAGAGAGAGAGAGAAAAGAGAAAAAAGATAAAGAAGAAAGAGGAAGAAAGAATGACTAAGAGAGGGAGAGAATGGGTACATGCAGCAAGATGAGTGTGAGAAATCTTTTTAAAATATGAGAAAATGATAAGTATTTAAACAGGTACATGTAGTTCAAAAAGCAGAGGAAAGATAGAAACTAAATACATGTACCCATAATAATTGACAAGTAATTGCATGAGGCAATAAGCAGGAAAAAAAGGAACCAGATAAATTCTACACAAGGAAACAGTTAATGAAAATTGGAAAGAAGGAAGATTTAAAAATAAATGAACCATGATATTCTAGAAAAGGAGGAATAGAAGGAGGCAGCAATGGTAAAAGGAATGAATGCCAGAAAAAACAGAGAGGGGTAAGAGATAGACAGATAGATAGACAGAGAGAGAGAGAATGAGAGAGAGAGAGAGAGAGAGAAAACAAGAGAGAGAGAGAATATGAGAAAGAGAGAGAGAGAGAGAGGGGGGGGGGGGGGTGGGGAGAGAGACTCCATTAACTCATTAATTAGTAGAATTAGGACTGGTATGTTAGTGATAAGCGTTTGACAAGTTCAAGCATCAGTTGTCACAGCTACTCTTACGAAATTGTCATAGGTCAAAAGAAAACATCTAAACTCAAAGAAGGGAACAGGCCAGTTCCTATCAACATTTTTCCTATTTACAATGGAAGTACCTCCCCCTCCCGCTACCCTGCTAATGTAGTTCTTGAATAAACTTTCTCTTTGGGCCATAATTCAAGTTGTGAGGGCAAACAGTCACATTTACTATCCAAAAGTCAGGATAGGTAACATGCTAAAACTTGTTCACTTGTACACCCACTTGACTGCCAATACTGAACCTTCATACAGGACTAAATATATGCATGTACATAATCTGGCCATGAAATAGCTTTGGACAAACCCTACGGTCATTGCGAGGCAACGGTTCTAAAGAGAGTGCCAAGTTCTAAATTGAGCAGCCATCTTTGTAATTGCCTGTCTGACGCAAGTATAAAATCTCCATTTCTGGATTAGAGTGGCCAAATTTCCAGTACGTCAGAGCTGTGCAGACAGATCTAGAGATTACTCCTCTCTCAACCATTTCTTTCACTCTGACAGCTGAAATAGGATGTATTTTGCTTTTTATCAACAATGAAATCTTCTTGGATGCACGTCCTATCCTTTTACAGGTGCTCTCATATTGAAAAGATTCTGATACGCTTAAAAAAAATCTTCCGTACAAGCACTTTGGACATTCTTTATCAAACTTTGACAGTTTTTCCCCCTCAAAATATCCCCCCCCCCTTCAAAAAAGAAAATAGTGACTACATCCCGAAGCAGGAACACGTAATTCTTCTTGATAACTTCAATGCCAGAGTGGGTGCCACTGTTTCAAAGTTACACTTAAAGTGATTGATTAACTTTGTGAAAAATTGTAAAATCAGCTCAAATGCCAGTGAATTGTGTGCAGTCCTCTAACTACATATATAATTAAGGATATTTGAAAGTATGAGAGAAAATGGAACCCGTTTACTATCCTAAAAAAGAGAAAATCGCGATCAATCGCTAGCGCAAGTCGCTCGGCTTCTTCGCTGCGCTGCAGTCACAAAAACCAAGCACCAGCGCTTGGCGATTTCAGAGCGGGTTTCCAGCCCGTACGGTATTCTGTGATAGAGCAAGGTATGCTAACCGTAAGAGTTCTTTAGGGTTCGGTGGTACTCTATCCCGACATCAATGTTCAATCGTAAATATCTTGATATATAAACGACCGATCAGCTTATAAAACTCAGGCAATTCCTGTCTGAGCTAAAGGTTTGCAATTACGATTACAGCATTAGCTGGAACAGTGATTTTTTTTTTTCAATCCTGGGCAAAGTTAATCAATGCCTTTAAATAATAGAATCACTATTACTCTAACCCTCTCATCTATATTGATCACTGAATATATCCCTAACAATATGTTCACAAATCTACTTAGTTTTCAAATTTGATTTATTCGTATTGTATGTTTTCAGAAATATTACATATTAACAAGCTATTCACACAGAACTTCAATAAAAACATCAATAATAGTAATACATGTTATACACAGTTTCTGTAGTACATATTACTGGAATACATGTACATGTAGAAGTGTCTCTATATTAGAGACTAAAGGTAATGTGCAGTTTTGGTAAGCCCTCACAAACTTTTCGTCAGATTTCTTTAATTTTAGATGATGAATAACAAGATACTAGCATAAAGGTGCTGTGAAGTTTTTCCTCCTCAAGTTAAATATTAAACAAGTGAGAGGTAAAAAATAATTTAGATACTGGGACAGGGATGTAAACTCCTACAACGGCAAATTGTACTAAAACGTGTATTAACCTATGGAGGACACGCTATCTCCGTGTGTGAAGCCAGCCATTGGTGTGGAAGGGTCCTATTGTAGGGCAGTGGAAATTTAGCATTCTATAGCATTCCTCACATATATTTATATTTAAATTCACCGGAAATCATGGATGGAATACAAAATGATCTTTTACATATATCTCTTTATGCAAGGAGGACAACATGAGACTATATTTAACACGTTTGTTTCCAGTTTCCTTTTTGCTACCAAAACTGCACATGAGCTTTAATTTAAATATTGTGCTGAATGTCAAAGGTAAGTGGAATATGTTCCACATTATGTACACGGCAGCAGTCAGCGTACATGCACTAAACTGTTCCTGGTTCGTCATGTTGATTATGAACAAACAAAACAGAATCCCCAGGTTCATTTGTACTTTGTGCATACATGTTCCGTACAAGTCAACAGAGAGATCGGAATAGGTCCTCTACACCAGCTGTTGTTAACTATGATGATCTTATTTGCATTCCTCTCATCACTTATTAAAAGAATGAGTTCAGCATATGGGAGATAGGTAATTAATCATAGCTGTATAGATAGCAAGAGAGGTTCAGGAGAAAGATTGACTAATGTTCCCACTTCATATAATGCACCCACTCCATATAATATACCCACTCCATATAATATACATGTAGCTCACTAGCAATGATCATCTTCGGTCTCCTTCCCTTGCAATAAGTTAAAAAGTAGTTACATATTATTAATCAATAATAGCCAAGGTGATAGCAAAATATGTTTCAGATGAAATGTTTCCACTTCATGTAATGTAGCTCATTAAAAATGATAAAACATGCTCATACTCCTTCCCTCGCATTTAGTTAAATGAAAGTTTTTTGCTTTTGGGATTTTGATCAGAATATTCAATTGGCAATCTTTATATCAATCTGTAACAAAAACTTTTAGTTATGGAGTGATTCGTGTGTGACCAATGTCAATCAATGATGAATACATTCCCTGAGTGCCAGAAAGAGGACCATTTTGATAAACGACACCTGAATGCAGCCTCCTCGCCAGTACGTAACACCCTTGATACCAAGGGTGAGGAATTTCAGAAAATAAAAGCCATGTGTAGATTCCCCCAACAAGGGTACTGACAAGGGTAATAAATCATTCAATGCCTACTTTCAATCTCCAAAGTTGATGTGGTCCTCCCAAACCACCTCTATGGGATGTCATAAGGGCATATTTCACTTAATATGGACCAATAAATGTGTTACTGCATGCTTTCATCCTGCAAAATAGCTTTGGTCCTCTCAGATCACCCCCATGGGATTCTGTGAAGCTACATTTCTGTCAATTTGAACCATGCATAAACTTTTTTTCTGCTAGAAGCCTGCCTGAATGGTTGATGATGATGATGATGATACAAGCATTCAATCAAGGAAATAAAAGTACAAAGTATAGCACATTGTTACGTTGATTAAAAAAAGATGATCTTTAAAAAAACATTCAGGTAGTTTTCTAGAGCAGGACAACAGTGTCATGGTATTTTAAATGAGGTTTGAGCATCATTTACAATACCATGACCCAAAAACACAACATAAAAGTGTGACAGCTGCCATGTACATGTAGGCATAGCAAACCAAGGTGATTGTTATCATTTCATTATAAATGTCATGATGCACTGGAAAAGTGCATCCACGGTTATCGAGGTGATTACACTCAATTTGCTAAAAATATCAATAGAAATTCACACTCTCTTACCGGCTGCATCGTCGACAGAGAGCTGTGGAATGGATATTTGTGGGAGAAAAAAAGGAGAAAAGAGAAATAGAAAAGGTCAGTCAGATATAAACCAATCAATACAATGCTTTATGGTGCAATACTTATTCAAGAGAAAATTGCATACTGTTTGTTGGACTGAAGATTAAATTACACTGTTGTATACGGAATATATAGAATGGCTATATTCTGTCATACGCAATGCATGTTGGTTTCAAGACCAAGGCTCTGAAATATTTCAACATGCATTTTTGTTCCTGAAAAAAGGAAAATCTTTTGCACTCTAAATTAGGTCAAAAATGGCAGAATCCTCATTACTGTTGCTTATTTGAATGAATCAATAATATTGTTCTTGGCCCAGGATTGGCTGCAATGGGCCTTAACCATGGGAACAATAACATGTGATTATCAACACTAGAACATGAAGGTCCTTTGTATGTAGCAAATCAATTGTTCTCTCATCATTACTTGACACGCACAGAGAAAATTAATTAGGGGTGTGACTTTCATGGGGAGAACATAATCTCTGTCAGTCACACCAGCCAGCTATGTTTATCTTATTATAATCTATAAAGACAGAACATGGACATAATCCAGATCCACATTTAAAAAGTTGATTCAACTAAAAATAATTTGTGCACAGCTAGTACATCTAAAATCAACTCATAAAAGTACAATTAACTGCACCTGGCATTCTACAGGGCAACAGTTCAGGGGCCTGTAACATAAAGAGATACAATCAATCTTACAATCAATTGTAACTCTTCAGTACATAGTTTGCCACAGACTTACAATCGATATTAATCGTAAGATTGATTTATCTCTTCATGTTACAGGCCCCAGGAGTAATAATAATGATAATAATAATAATTTTAAATTTATACTGCGCAGATTTCTATATAAATGAAGAAAATACAGGATAATATTGAACCAGAGACCACTCAAACTTTACAGTTTTAGTACTGATTAATTCAGACAGGTGGTACACAATCATACAGTATCTTTGTAAGAGCTGAATGGTCTCCTTCAAACATGGATGCTACATGTCCCCTTTATGTTGGCTACCCTTGAAAATTAAACAATCATTGTCTAACCATGAACATGATTTCAGAGTTCTGCAATCAATGTCAAATGTTATTTACATGAGAGAAGAAGGTTAGAAACTTGGCATGCTACCTAGAAACATAAATTAATGCAAGGCCGTCATTAGGTGGCCAGAAGTCAAGTTCATAAATGAGTTTAAGGTATTGAAGGTTTCTCCCCTTAAACTTCACCTGTATGAGTACATGTACAGTGTAAATCTTATCTGAATTTCTTGCTTTCAATAGATGACATATTTTCATCTTTTTAGAAATGCATTACCAGTAACAAATCCATAATAAATGTACAACCCCAGATGTTAATAGAAAAATTTCTAGTTTAATTAAATGTTTAAAAGAAAAAAAGTGTTTCAAATTCAATGTGTTACAAATACCAGCAAAATTTATCCTTTGCATTTTATATTATATTTTAGTACTTTGCATCCAGAAATACAAGTTATTACAAGGTTTAGACCTTAGTGATTTATCAGAAAGCATGTAAAATCATTGTATAAATATCAGATCATATAACATTTGTGGTTTTTTAAAAAGTACAGTAGTTTTCATGAAATGTCTTCCTTCCTTTTCCAGGAGCTTCCTCTTATGATGGGACTGAAGGCTAGGTCTTCCAGGATTAAAATTAATGGTATTTCACAGCATGTTGGAATTAAAATAAAAACATTTGCCAATTCATTATACCATAGGGGTCTATGCCATATATTAGTATATTTTTTAAACAATTTTTTTCTCCTATATTTTGTATCGATTCTCCTTAAATTCACATTGCCTCTGCAGGATATTTCACAAAGAAACCCAAGAAATATCACTTCTGTAAATACTACTATTCACCTCTTTGTCTTTTTTTCCCTTTCTTTTAACCAATCCCCTCTCTCCTAACTTTATTTCCATCTTATCATAATACTTGTTCTGTCCTTTCCTACTCTTCTCAGTAAAAGTATTCATAATTTTACATTATTTCCATATCTAGATATTCTTGAAGACATATTATTAAGCTTACACAATTTTTTTTTGCATAAGCTGGCTTCTAAATATAAGTGTTGGGTCCAAGACCAGACGGTCCGAGAGCAAGATCAAGATCAAGATCAGACAGTCTGAGATCCAGATCAAGATCAAGATCCACAGCTCAAGATCGAGATTAGAACATCTGAGATCAAGATCAGATATGTCCAAGATCAAGATCAAGATCGAGGTTACTGATGCCGATCTCCAGACTGGTCTCGAGATCATGATCGATCTCGAGGTACCCAACACTGAGTCGTGTCTTTGCCCATTGGTGAACGATTTTAAAAGCTTTTTCGTTTGATAATTTACGTAATAACAATGTTGATCTCGAGCGATCTCGAGCGAAAATTCTGAGAAAAGAAGCTCCGAGATCAAGATCAAGATCAAGACCAACACCTTCGAGATCAAGAACAAGATCGAGGTTACTGATGCCGATCTTGAGACTGGTCTCGAGATCAAGATTGATCTCGAGGTACCCAACACTGCTAAATATACATCTATAATATTTAGAATTTGGGAAAAAATACATGCACCTTTGGCGAAAAAGTAATCATGGAAGTGCCTCTGAGAAGGCAAATTGTAGAAGTTTCCTTTTGCATTTAGATGTACCTTCATTGAAAAGTCTTCTAAACTCAATACAAAAGATACAGTAATAACAATCACCTGCAAAGATCAAACCACAAAGTGCCTCTAAATAAGAAACATGAATCATTTTTATGAACTGATCGTGGTTCTAATAGATGACTGGTTTCTGGGCCCGTATTCAATTCAACACTTAAGAATGAAATATGAGTAGTTTACTTAGTTTTCGGCTGAGATAAAATACTTAAGCAATTTTGGTATTCAGTTGAATCTTTTGGCTAAGTATTTTACCCTAGGTCTAAGACAGCTCCCTAGCAGACTTAAACCAATTACTTGATTGGCAGGTACATAGCTTTCATACATACGTGGAGCAGTATAAGCTGCGCACAAGCAAACCATGTAAGCGCACATCTACGGTGACGCATTTGTTGCGCATGATTTTGGACAGGATATGTGACGTCACAATGGATATCAGTAAGTATTTTGCCTTAAAGTTGGCTTGCTAAAGTAAAGTGCTTAAATTTGATCTGAATACAAGTTAAGTCAGTTTACTTAGCCAAGCCAAATGCTAAGTAAAATGCTGACTTAACCCTTTCGAGACAATTGACCACATTTTGTGGTTTGGCCTAATATTATTTGATTCAGAACCCTAAAAAAGATACCAGATGCATGAGTAGAAAGAACAAAAATTTCTGCACACACTGTGTCCATTTCTGTTGCATGACATATTGCATTTGATGCCAGGATTTTGAAAAAGGAGAATAAACTTCAAAATCCTTGAATTGGCAACACATCGAGAGGTTCAAAATCATTGTTTTTTTAATTCAAATTGGCAACTTTTTCAACTTTTCGACAAATTTTGTACCCATATATATTTTTTTCAAAGACATTATACCTTAGTCAAACCCATGTAGCACTAAAAGAAAAATATTATTGTTGCCAATTTGAAGAACAAAATGTGATCAATTTAGCCCTTAAATAATTCCTGTCCTGAAAGGGTTAATGTACGTTTTGATTTGAATACCGCCCCTGGTGCTTACCTCGTTAGCTAGGATCCCTCCAATCTTGTGGAACTGTGGCATCTGAATACCATACTTATCCAACTCACTCTGCATAGCACTAATCTCCTCCTCTGTAGGCAAAAAATATTAAGAGAAACAGGCTTTAAAAATTATTTCATGTCACTCTTTTGGGTAGGGCATTTCCATGTAATGTATAGACTTTATCAACAAAACAAAAAGGGGGGGGGGGGGAGAAGAAAAAAGGTTCCAATGTTTGAAAGGATGGTTTTATGCATGGTTTCTATTCTCTCTAGCTTACTTTGCTCAAACTATATTCAACATTCTTCTTTTAATAAAGATGGGTATATTTCAGTTTATCAAAAGTATCTATTTTATCAGAGTAATAAATCTTACCTCTTGCCTTTAATCTTGAAAATAAAGATAATAAACTATCCAAGGATCTTTTTAAGACCATATCCACATTGTAATGCCTACTTTGCAGTTTAATTTTATAAATTTGTCTATATTGTGTAATGAAACTTGTGGTGATAAGACAAAACTTGCAATAAAAACATTTCAAAGCTTTAGCCAATCAGGAAAAAGCATTCCAACATGAACTGATAAAGACGGATCTTAATTGGCTTATACATAGGATGTTGAACAACTTTTCAAACTTTCAACCAAGCAGAGAGTGATCAAGGTATATTTTGATTGGCTAATTTGAAGGATCTTGTACAACTTTACATTATTAGCCAATCAGGAACAAGCTCCCTGAAGTGATTTATCAACGGTGGATCATTACTGGCTCAATTATAGAATGTTGAACAACTTTTCAAACTTTGCATTTGTCAGGTACAACCTTACTCAATAAATTAATTAAGGTAAATTTTGACTGGCTAATCCAAATGATGCACAACTTTTGAAACAGTGTCTCATTAGAAAGAGGCTTTCAGGTGTGAAAAGTTGAAAAAAATTAACCTTGGTTGCCCCATCTCCATATCGTATATAAACTTATTTTATAAAAATAAAATGCAAACAGAGGTCATTTATCATTTTCAAACCTCAAATGATCAGTGATCTGTAATTCAAATTCTTATGAGGGTCTTGCATAAGTCTACATGTATGTCCAAGTTACATTAAGACACAGCTACATAATTTTATGGACTATTCTCTTGCTATGTCAGGCAAGCATCTAAAATGATTTCATGGCTATAAAAAGCATATCGAAACACACAGGTTCACAACCTTAGAGTAAAGTATACTCATTGAAAACTAATACGCCCATCTTACTCAAAACAGGATATCCCGGAAAAGATACTAGGCTCAATATGATACGAAACTGCCACTAAAGAACAACAGGAAAACTTCAACCACATGTATAAAGTTCTCCAAGAGTTTTTCAAGTGGGCAACATTAGTAAAGTAACAATGATACAGTAAAGTTGAATTGATTTTAGCCCTTGACACAATTACAAATATGTTCAGGGAATTACAAATCTGTTGAATCCTTATCTATTTTAAGGATTTCTCTTTGTTTTTGAATATTTGAATTTCATAGAGTTTCATATTTCAATAGTGCACTTGACTGTGCTTTCATACTAAAGAAATCCATTGGGTAATCTCCAGACAAAAAACAATTTTTCAAAAAATCATTATTAATATTGAGAATGGAGTTATAACGTGCATCATTATTATGTTTTTTTTCTATCAAATATTATTTACCAGCAATATACATTGAATAACATTTAAAATCTAAACCACAATTGGGCCTACATTTGTTTTGACAGAGGTGAGTTCAAACCTCTTGATTAAATAATGACATGTCAGTATGCGGAGTTGTAAGATAATAAATTTTACCAAAGGGCTTCTCTGTTTCACAACTTACTTACAGATCAATCTCTCTCTGTATAATTAATCAATTCGTCTGAACTGAATTGATATAAATACTGATACTTCTGTCTGTTTTCCTATGAGTCATTTTCTTGTATTTTCTCTTATCATCAATCATCAAGACAATATTTGCCTTGAAAAGATACACCAATCTTTAATGGTCTTTCAATGAGCTGTCAACAAGACTTCAATGCTAAACCATCCCGCCGTGTTTACTCAGAGCGCGGAAATGGGAGAAAGAGGCACAGAATTTTGGCGGGCAAATCAGGTCTGCCGAGAGCTCTCAGTCCTCTCCAGACCTGTACTTGAGAACATGGACAGATCAAAGTGCAAATATATTCTATATCGACAGCTGGAGAGAGTCGAGGCTAAGAAATGGACCTTGATCAAGACATATTTCTTTCCCTGAGAAGAAAGGAAACACTGAAAATGTGTTTTCGCTATTCTGAGGTTACAATGGAAATGGTGAAGTCTGAAGGAGCACTGTTATTATAATTTTTGTCAGTATTATTGCAATTTTTGTCAGCATTGTTAGACTTGCATGTGAAAAGGTGGGAGTTGCTATGGATATGACTGCTGCAAAATAAAGCCAGCGTGTGCTTTGGCACGTCCTTAGAATAACCATGCATTCAAAATTCCAGATACATAGTTAAAAGTTGAAAACAGAGTTGGCCACAATGTATAAGAGGTCATTGGCAACAAATAAGTTCATTGTCATTGCAAAACTCTCAAAGAGGATCTGACAGTGGTTCTTTAAATATTTTGCAAGATTTGCCAGTCGTAACACCAAAATGAAGAAATTATGATTTTGCCATCAGATTGGGATTGGCAAATGGTGTGATTTCCCCCAACAGATACTCACTAATCATTTGGCTCTCAGTTTCAATTGCAAGAACATGAGCATAAGAGAGTCTGTAAAAAGCTAGACTACACAGAAGAAAGTGACTACGGCCTTGCTCATAGGAAACTCAATGTCACAATTTTTGTTATTCTTCTTTCACATCTGCTGCCAAAGCACTGAGCATTTATTGCTTTAATGCTACTAGGACAGAACAAAGCAATATCTGTGTAATGCATGTAATAATGAAATGATCACTGCAAGGATCACCCAATGAGATATAAGCAGAATGTGTCTGTGAGGTATTGCACAATATTTGCACAGGTAGGAATTCATGTCGTGTATCAATACACACCAGTACAAATATAACTGATGTTTGGATGGATGATCTCCAATACAATTATGATCATTTCAAAAAGTAGCAAATCTGTGGGGTAATAATGAGAAGGAATATGTTTACAATTAGTATGCGCAGGTTTATAACCCTGTCTGTTACTGCTCATTATACCTGAAAGGGGCCTCAAAGGTATTGTGATGATCATAAAGAAAAGGCTTGTTGAATTATTCATGCATTGTAGGTTGAGAGTCGGATATATTGCGATGATCATCAAGGAAAGAAATATGTTGAACTTTTAGCTACATGTAATAACAATATCTGTTTTTGTCTCAGTTTTTATAAATGGTTTAAGTCAATAATAAATATAGGTATTGTGGATGGATGATAACCTATTTGTTTAAGGCATGTTATCATTATCTATCTTTTCCTGGTTGAGTTGAAATTTGTGCATGTACAGTTGACTTCACACTTTCTTCCATTGTCAGTCATTCTAATGTAGCATTTTCTTTTTGAAAATAGAAATCATCAAACTTCTTTCAAAGGTAAATCAAAAACTTTCTATCCGATCAAAAAATAAATAAAAATATGGACATCTATATTGCCCTGGTACAATGAGAACATACACTACGGCACAATGAAAGCTACATTGCTATTGCCATTGCCATGGCATCACGAGAGGTGGCAAGGCACTGCTATCAATCATATCACTGAATTGCACAATCTCATGATGCATGTATGTACTCAAGCTAATTAAATTCCTCCATATTTAAAGGGATTGATTAACTTTGCCCAGGATTGAAAAAAAAAACACTCTTCCAGCTAATGCTGTAATCATAACTGCAAACCTTTAGGTCACCTGAGTTTTATAAGCTGATCGGTCGTTTATATATCAAGATATTTACGATTGAAAATTGATGTCGGGATAGAGTACCACCAAACCCTAAAGAACTCTTACGGTTCTATCACAGAATACCATACAATGAACAAATCCCTATTTCTGGAAACCAGCTCTGAAATCACCAACTGCTGGTGCTTGGTTTTTGTGACTGCAGCACAGCGAAGAAGCCGAGCGATATGCGCTAGCGATCGATCGATTGCGATACCTTTCGCCTAGCTAGCTTTTTTTCTCTTTTTTAGGATAGTAAACGGGTTCCATTTTCTCTCATACTTTCACATATCCTTAATTATAAATGTAGTTACAGGATTGCACACGATTCACTGGCATTTGAGCTGATTTCACAATTTTTCACAAAGTTAATCAATCCCTTTAAATCAGAGATAAATATTAATAATCATACACCGAGGGCAAGGTCAATGTCTGTTTCTATTGTTTAGGTCAGGGGACAACACTTTTTCACAAGTACATGTACACATGTATCTCAATAGGGTCTTGCATGTAGATGTAGATGTGAACTTCTACAATTCAATAACTTTCATAAATTCAGTATAGTGTGAAAGCACCCAGCAACGTAGTCCGAGTAACAAACATACTTTTTGCTGGTATTTCTGCAGAAGAAATTGAATATTACCTGTGAAGTCCACTTTGCCATAGAGATCCTGGATCTGTGGGGCTATACCCAGCTTGAACAGATATAAGCTGCGGAAATAAAAATGAAAATGTTTAGTTAGCAATGGCAGTCACAGTGTAGCAATAATAGTATCCTATATCTAAAATAACATCCTCATTTATCCGCTAAACAATATTTTTAGAGTTTCATTAAGAAGAAGAGGGTGGAAAAGTAATATTTTACGTCTTGATAAACAAGCCTACAACTATATTGACTTTAGTATGATAAAAATAACTCGTTTGCATATTAAATGACATGGATATTGAATTTTGAATTTTCACAAATGACTGTCAATGAGACTCACATTACAATTGATTTTTACATATATTTCAATGGAAAAAAGCAGCAAACATCTCAATAAAAACTAACAAATGCATGTAGACAAACGATTCTTGTCTTTAAACCTTAATGAGTGATATAACTCTTTCAAATACTATGAAATACTATTATTCTTTGATGAGTCTTTCAAAAAGTCTAAAGTGCTCTCTGTAAAAAGAAAAATATTATGCACATGGTGACAGGCCAGGGTGCTAAGGTCTTCAATTGTTTTGTTTTTTTTAAATCTAAGAACAAATTTTGAATATATCATTAAGTGATCAATTAAGTTATATGTTCAACAATAACAACAACACCAATAAATGCAAACATTTTAGAAAAATTCCATTTATTATGAGGATACAGATATGTATATACATGTATATTTAACTATCTTCTGTATTTGTTTTGTTGCTGTAATAAGTTTATATTGTTACTAATATCTTTGTTATCAAACAGGTCCTCATGGAAGACCACCACTATTGGTGAAAATGTGCTACCCTCCATAAATATCAGAAATATATAAATTGGAGAGAGAGAGAAAGAGAGAGAGAGAGAGAGAGAGAAATGACAATATACAGAGAGAATGGGATAGAAAAAAGGTGACTGAGTGATAGACCCCGTTCTCATTACGAGATTAGAAAGTGGATCGCTCCATTGTGGATCGCGCCAGGGTGGTCCACTGGCACGTTGCTGGCACGCCGCGGGTTCACACTTGCAGAGGGTAGCGCGATCTATCGTCGCACTTCTCTTTTTCAGGGTTCTTGTTGCCATGACATCTGACGTAATGGGATCAACGTTTTCGCGCGTAATTCGATTCGGCTTAACGCTAGCGATCTATACCGACTGTATACTGTGCGCTATATGCGAGCTGTATCCTTACTTGTAAACACTTCCTGGGTCACGGTGTACTTCCGGCGTACTTCGCATCTTCCTGTTCTCACTACAAAAGAGAGATCGATCTAGCGCGCGCTAGATCGCGCTATTTCTCGTAGACCACCCCCGAGAGGTGGTCCGGTTTGGGATCACTGTGGATCGCGCCGGAACGACGTCGCCGCGTTCTCACCATAGAGGTGGCGCGATCTAGCGCGCGCTAGATCGCTCTATCCCTTGTAATGAGAACGGGGTCAAAGAGTATGAATGTGAGAGTAAGAGAAAAAGAGAAAACTCAAAGACAGAATGAAAATAAAGAGATATAAACAGACTGAGAGAGAAAAGAGAGAGAATAAGAGAGCATAAGTCAAAGTCCTCTTGTTGCACTGTACTTCAATCTCATAAATCTTTGCTTAAACCGGCTGTCAGGACACACCAACCACCGTTACAAACGTTAATCACTAATTTATGGAAATAGGGGTTGGAAATCGGCTCTAAGCACTCCTCTGTCAGAAGAGGCAGACAACCCCAAGAAAAACAAAAAAAATCATCATGTAAATGAACGTGAGTCAGAGAGACAAACCCCCATGACACAGCTGAACCAGACTAATGAATGGATGTCGAGTAATCGAGGTTGCAATACCCATAATTTAATTCATCACATATGCACTTTCTGAATGCAGATTAGTTCAGAGTTGTCGGAGGCTTATTTATTCAGCCATGTCTTGGATTCATGAAAGCAAAGATACAAGTGCACCTGTATTTGGAAACTCTACCTTGTTGCATTTGCATTTACACATCTTCACAAACAAACATTTGTTTGGCACTGTTTTTGGTTTTTTATAACAACTATAAGCACAGTATTCATTATAAGTAAACATGAACTAAATCAAAATCAAATTACATACAAAATGTTCTGCTATCATACTGGCTTCATAGCCCCCCCCCAAAAAAAAAAGTACTGCGCTATACATGTATGTATGTATATTTCCCTTTATGGAACAGTGAGGTAATTATCAAATTCAAAAAACGTACAAAGTAAATCAACAGAAAGGTTAAAGAACTTGGTACCATCACTTTGGCATGTGCAAAATCAATAAATCAAACAATGTATAAACAATGAACATTATCAAAGTGATAGGAGTTAAAATGTGGTATGTTCCTGTTCTTTCAAATAACACTGATGCTGGAAATGGTCTTGTATGATACAGTTAAACCTGATTTGGCAACCACCTGCACAGAAGGGCCACTGGCCTAGAAGATTGTTTTGTTTCTACTTAATGGCATTTCTTATTGTACTGCGTATTAAAGAAACCTGTACATAATTAAAGACCTTCTGCCTATAAGATAGACCACTTTTTTATGTACATAATTAAAGACCTTCTGCCTATAAGATAGACCACTTTTTGTTGTACATAATTAAAGACCTTCTGCCTATAAGATAGACCACTTTTTGTTGTACATATTTAAAGACCTTCTGCCTATAAGATAGACCACTTTTTGTTGTACATAATTAAAGACCTTCTGCCTATAAGATAGACCACTTTTTGTTGTACATAATTAAAGACCTTCTGCCTATAAGATAGACCACTTTTTGTTGTCTCCACTTTGAATGCAGATTTCACTGTACTGTATTGACTATTGACTTTAGAACTGGAGGAAAATCTGCAAAAATAAATTTAAAAACCTATCAAAAAATACTGGTATACCTGATTAGACCCAAGCAGAAAAGACAAGTTGGCTGAAGACTTATTTCTTTGGGTATTTCTTACATGTCAACTATCAATTGAAGTGGAGAGCTCAATGGTAGAGGAGTGGTCTTATAACTGGGAGGACCCAGGTTTGAAACCAAGTGGATGCACTAGTGCCCTTTGGTAAGGTATTAATTAATCCTCATTACCAAGTCCCTAGGAGAGGACTGAACGCCGTCGGTCCCCTGGTTGGTTGCTTGCTTACAAGCATACACATGCTTTCTTAGTAGTCACATAAAATTAACCATCAAACCTTTTCAAGTATCAACAGGTTTTTTTTATTATGCCCAGACTTTATATAAGGATAGGGATGTTAAACTTTTAAAAAACTTGTATGCCTACGTGTAAAGGAGAGCATCAGTAGAGCATGGCTGATAATGCACCAATACAAAGAGAGGTTAATCATTTGGGATCGAATCCAAGGGTTCATCTGAAGGGACATACGTGCAAGAATGCTGTTCCTCATTGGATACATTTCAGCATGCTAAAACGTGTCATGTTTATGCTGATTATCTATCATTCTAGAATATTATATATTTTCATGTACATGTATGACTAAAGTACATTACCAGTTGATAATGTTTATGTTTATTAGTCAAATGTTTACAGGTCATAATGTCTACTTTTTAGTCATCATGTTTACGTTCCACAGTTAGTTTTCCTGTATTTAGTTCCACTATTGTTTACAGTTACTGTTATCATTTCAGCCACTCCTAGCCTACTCCTACTTAAATTTCCTCTTCTATCAGTTCTATGATATAATGAAACCATGACTACACATACAAATATTTATAGCTGAATAACTGCAGATATATTTAGTCCTGCACTCTCCAATTTCTGATTGACAATGTGCAAATGTGTCATTAAAAATGTCTTTTGCTCAATGGGAATAGAATTAAAAAGCAAAATATTTCCAAGATAATCAATTAACCCTTTCATGACAATTGACATTTTGTGGTTTGGCTCAATAACTTTAGATTCAGAAATCTAAAAAATATACCAGAAGCATGAGCAGAAAGTAGAATGAGTAGAAAATTACTGCTGCATGACCATATTGCGTTTGATGCCAGGAATTTAAAAAAAGAGAATAAGCTTTAAAATCCTTAAATTTGGCAACACATTGAGAGGTTCAAAATCATTGTTTTTTTAATCAAAATTGGCAATTTTTTCATTTTTTCGATAAAATTACTAGCCACATATGTTGTTTTCAAAGACATTACACCTTATTAGAACCATGCAGCACTAAAAGAAAAACATTACTGTCCTGAAAGGGTTAAAAAGAACAAATGAAAGTATTTAGATCTTAAAAATACATGAGGTTACCCACTGAGAGCTAAAAAGAGTTTATTTGGTGCTTCAACATATGCTTCGGTGACAATAGCTGTGGGCTTAATTTCATCAAAGGGTTAGGATTAGGGTTGCAATTGGGTTTTAGGTTAGGTTTAGGGTTAGAGCTAGGTATATACAGGGTTTGCCCTTAACTTTTTTTTAAACTAGCCAGACGGACTAGTTAGCTCTAATTTTGGGTAGTCCGCCAGAATTTTGACTAGCCACGATGAAAATTGACTAGTCTACCAGCCTCATTTTTTTAAAAGCATAACAAACTGTTTACGGAGATGGAATCTATCCAGTTGGCAATAAACATTCTTTTCTCGGCGGCTCTGACCCCCCCCCCCCCCCCAACAAAACAAAAAAAATAATAATATGGCGCAAACATCCTATAAGGGTTATCCTTTTGGCTGAATTGATGCCCTCTCAGTAATTTATTTTGAATATTGTACTGATATCTTCCTTGTATTGTTTTGTAAATTATCCCATTTAATGTAAATCATATTTTATACTGACTCTTTGAGTAAAATAAAAGGAAATGTTGTTACCTTATTACCCCTGAGTGACGGTTCAGATTATGTAATGTTGCACTTTGATCAGGAAAATGGTGAATACACGAGTGATATTTTACTACACAACACCATTTCACACTTCAATTATAGCGAATTAATACCAAGTCAATGGACTGGCATTTGAATTTACCCTGATATTCAACAATTCAACTGCCATCATGACATTTATTGATGAATCTTCATGTAGCACTGCAGCCTCTGCCACTATATTAACATATAACTGTGTAACTGTTACATGATCTCTTACTTTATAGTACGAGAACATGCCACAGTTACACCCTGGCAGATGTCTATTTATAATTTTTTTTTTATCTGCCCACAGAATTTACACAACTGGGTAAATCATAACTCGGTAAGAAGAAATCCTACCAAAATTATTTTGGTTTCATTCACAGATGAAACACAAAATCCGTTATTAATGTTAAAGTTCAGTCAAAATATCAATGTATAATGCATCCAGTTTTGTTATGATTTGGTAGAAAGAAAAAAAAAACAACTAAAAACTAACGGGTTTTAGAATGGTTAGGGGAATAAAATGTCATAAAAAACATGAAAGAGATCGTGAAGGATCAGTAAAATATTTTGACAAAGAAAAAGACGCAAGCAAAGTCACGATGTACAATGTAGTCCACTGGCACGACTAGGGGGCGAATACAGGCTGTGCTTCGTGCAAGCACAGGTACAAATATACTGAACGAGATTGGATCAAACTAAGCTTTAAAACAACAAAAATATCCCTAAAAAACAAAATTACCGTAAAATAATTATTTGCTTTTGAAAATTATACTATTGTTACCCGAAACAACTCCCAGAAATAATGACTTTCAAGGAGTTAATTTCGACATAAAGACGTACTCCGGAATGGAAAGCCAATACGAGAAATTATGTGTTTGACAGCAGAAGGCAAACTCATGAATATTCAACAAGCAGTCCTGAGTATCTCGGTGACGATGGTATTATTATTATTCATGAGTCTGTACCGCGAAGTTTGAATTTTCCTTGCTCCCCGAATAAAGGCTGTGCTTTTGTGCAGGCACAAGTACAAATATACTGAATGAGAGTGGATCAAACTAAGCTTTATTAAAACAACAAAAATACACCTAAAAAAAAATTTAATGTAAAGCAATTCCTTGCTTTTGAAAATCATACTATTGTCACCCAAAACAACTCCCAGAAATATTGACTTTCGAGGAGTTTCGACATAAAGACGTACTCCGGAACGGAAAGCCAATAATATGAGAAATTATAATGTTTTTGACAGCAGAGGGCAAATCATGAATATTCAACAAGCAACCCTGCGTATCTAGGTGACGAATGTATTTATTATTCATGAGCCTGTACCGCGAAGTTTGAATTTTCCTTGCCCCCCACACATTTTTCGAGCAATGAAAAAAGTCTCGTCGTTCGAAAAAATATAATTCTATTTTCCTATTAATCAGAATTTTCAATTCAATTTAATACAATGTGATACTTATTTTTGAATCGTGATGCAGCGACTGGGTGGGTAACCGTTTCTAGTTGTGCTATATTTTAGGTGACTGGAAATGTACTGTTTTGGGTGGTGACGTTATATAGGCATATTGACAGCTGACGATAATCGAATAACCCATTACGCCATATCGTGAAGCCCTAGTATGCACGATATCGTATTTTGTCCAATAAAAAAAAAAAAGAAAAAAAAAAGGGGGGCGGGGGGACGTAAACATACCAGTGCGCCCTTTCTCGTCGTAAACACATCTGACACATGTACGTACATGTACATGTATGTGCAAACACACACAATTAGCTACATCTAGGTACCTCTCTCGTGCTGCATTGTAGCTAGCTCTCGTACGTGCTCGCTACAGCTTGGTAAGCTGAAATATCAAGTGTGAGTCGACAGCGAACGCATGCTTGCGCGGATTTTATAGACTTTAAGATGAAACAAATCTGACATATTAAATACTTTACATGTAGAGCATATTGTCAATCACTGATTATTAATTGTTTGAATTTGAATCATTGTCGGATGTGTCGACAATGAGCATCGCTTTGTGCGACACTAGAGTGATATTTTGGCTAGCCACACGGACTAGAAACTTCAGATTTTGGCTAGTCCGCCGTGATTTTTACTAGCCATTGGCTAGCGGGCTATCGTTAATGTCGAACCCTGTATATAGCATTTGCTCCGCGGTTGAAGTTTAGCATTCGGTTAATGTACAACATTAGGGCGCAGCAAATTTTTGCCAGAGCAAGTCTACTCGTTTTTCTAGAGGTTCATAAATTCTGAAACGCAAATTTCCCATAGCAGGGCGTTCATAATTCTGAAAATGAAATAGGGTTTGTAATTCCGAACATTTGATGCATCACCTCAAAGGTTCAATATTCCAAATGTTCATAATTCTGAAAATGACAGGGTTTATAATTCAGAAAATGCAATAGAGCCCTACATGTACATAACTTTTCGGAATTACGAACCTTCGGAAATATCGAACCCTTTTTTTAATTTTCTGGATAATGAATCCTACTGCATTTTCAGAATTACCAACCGCCGGAGTAACAAACCTTCAGAATTATGAACCTTCACAAACGACAAGTAACTGTCTCATACAACCGTTAATCTACATGTATTTTACTAGTGTTAATTGCCTCCTTACTCTTAACACTTTAGGTATCAGTTCTTGTACAGAAGATACATGTAGTGCGCCTGTTGTTTCTTATCAACTAGTCCAGTATATGAGACTTCCTATTTGGTGTTGCCCCACCTTAAAAAGAACATAGCATGGACTATGATCGGTGGAGGTGTACGCCTCATGAGTCTTCTCAGGTTTCGTGTTATGTACTGGTAGTCACTAACTACTTCCTTATGATCAGAGTTCAGGGGCAATTTCTTTTACATTTTAAATCTTACTATCTCCTTTAAAGATAAAGTTGAGTTCTGGTCAAATGATTACATTATGAAAGAAACTGTCTCAAAGCAAGTAGGAAAGGTTAATCATGCCTACATAAGAATTGGTGTATAATGTGAGGTCTTGGTTGGAATCATCAAAATGATAAGAAATTGACCAAATCTCGCTGAAAAGCACATGCACTGCACACAGAAATGGGTATATGGGACTGCACAGTTCACACACACACATGTGGAATGAATGGTCGATGCAAACACTTCAGCTACTTCTCTTCATATTTTAAATATGAGGGCATTTGAAGAGCAATCCTTTTCAGGGGATGTTTTTACTATGATGTTCTTCCAAACTGACATAAAAGGAAGGAGAAAAGTCACAAATGATTTTTCACCTTTCCCAGAACTCAACCTTCTCTTTAACAGCTTTCTGTGCACATATCTGAACATGTCATTTTAGCTCGAAAGAATTGGGGAAAAATATCTCAGATAAAAAAGACTTATAAATATTAATAAAACGGCATAAAGGGAGCCAGTCCCATTAGATGATAACGATAGAGTATAACATAAATTGTTCCAAAAATTGCTTTCCTGTCATTGTATGGTAAAGGAACTGGATACTGGTGTTGCAGGTCCAATCTCACCAATTTATGCCAATGAGCCCTGAGCAACAATTTTCTCAGCAGCATCACAACACAGATACCCGATACCTTTTCCACATAAATTCCATAAGACCAATCTGGGAACAATGCAGTTATAATAGTTATCATTGTTGAGTTGTTCAAATGGGAGTGACTCTTATAGACATTTGCAGTGGTAGGCCCTCCATGTTGATGTCAACCTCATAAGTCGGATTTAACCTACATCTGGTTTTGATCAGAAGTCTGAAGTACCCAGGGTTATTTGTATCAAATTCAAAATTCATTTACACTAAATCTGTAACTCATGGTTTCATTTATAATTACTTTGTATTTCATTCTCTCAGATACTGATTCTCCAGACAATTTTTATCTGGGCCCTTTTTCAAAAAACTTGTTATCAGTAACAACTGCCACATTTTGATGATACATTTGCTCTCAGCCAAACAGATGCAATGATTTCAGTAGCTTATAACAGTTATTGCAACTTGTTATAGATAACAAGTTTTATGAAACAGGGCCACAGGAACGATATACAAGTATAATAGTTATTATTGTTCAGTTGTTCAAATGGGACTGATTCTTATAGACATTTGCGGTGGTAGGCCCTCCATGTTGATGTCAACTTAAAAGTTGGATTTAACCTACATGTACATCTGGTTTTGATCAGAAGTCTGAAGTACCCAGGGTTTTTTGTATCAAATTCAAAGTCATTTACACTAAATCTGTAATTCATTGTTTCATTTATAATCACTTTGTATTTCAGTCTCTCAGAAATTGATCCTCAAGACAATTTTTAAAATCTACACCTTTTGTCTTGACAACTGTTCATAGTAACAATAATTCATATCAACAAGTCATATAAATCATACAACACAAATAAATATGGTGTTCCTTCAAAATTTGATGGTGGCTTGCCTATAACCTCAACTTGCTTTCAGCCTGACTTCAGAATCCAAGCTTTCATTTGTATGACTCAGTGTTTGCACTCTTAACATAGATTGGATAGTTGCCAATTTCCATCAAAAAAATTTTTTTTTTCCCCTTCCCATCTACACCTAACATTTGAAAAAGAAATGCTCTTACAAAAATCACTGACACAAAGCAAGCAAGCTGGTCTTAGTAGTCATATGCATGTAGTTGCAGAGGGGTAAACAAAGGACATTTAATATTGTCATGTCTGTCATAAAGAATAAGCAAAAACTGATCGAGAACCAAGGCATCAGTTTTCAACCGCTTAATTGAATGTATTTATGTGATCGGATTAGCTTCATTGGCAACGGACAGCTATGTCAATTAATTTTGTGCAAGGGTTTGGCGATTGTGATTGAGCTGTCGTTATGGCAACCACAATTACCAAGCGTGCAACACTGAGAACCACTATTATGTATGATCTAATTATCTTTGGAACATAGTAAGCTAAACAAAAAAATAAATACCCCCAAAAGTGAAATGGTCAACAAATGACGATTGTAAGAAGTTTATACTAGTACGACAAAATATCTTGACCAAAGCTACAGGTTTGATGCTATGGTAGAGACATCTTAATCCATAGAAATCTAGAAAATAATTATATCTTCCTCCAAACTGAAACCATTTGATGGGTATAATGGATAAAACAAATACTTATCACATTACAAAAAAATTATATACGTCTTTTCTTCCCCATCACAAAAGTATATACCCATGAAGTTCATTGCAATCAAGGTATAACCATTTCTGTGGTAGATCCAAGGGAGGTGACCCCCCCCCCCCCCCCGTCAAATTCCTGGGGTGGTATTCTGAGATTTATTTTATATTGATTTTAGTGAAATAATCTTAATTGTCATCACAAAATGTACGCTTATGGCGCATCAATGGTTAATGCCTGCGCAAAAGTGCCTGCGTACGCAGAATTCATCTGCACAAACACCAATGAAATGTTGCAATTTGAAATGTGTTATGACAATTAAAATCTTTTCACTAAAATCAAGATAAAATAAATCTCAGAATACCACCCCTGGAATTTGACGGGGGGGGGGGGGGGGGGGGTCACCTCCCTTGGATCTACCATAGAAATGGTCATACCTTGATTGCAATGAACTTCATGGGTATATACTTTTGTGATGGGGAAGAAAAGATGTATATAATTTTTTTGTAATATGTTAAGTATTTGTTTTATCCGTTATACCTATCAAATGGTTTCAGTTTTCTAAATGAATTTTGATTGAAGTTTTATGTTTTATCACTATTCACTATTAAACACTATTACATTATTGGCTTGCCGCTTCATTGCCACTGCTTGTTGTTCAATAACTGATTTATGATCATTTTCTATCCTGATCAAGATAATAATGATGATGCTTGTGTTATAGAGAGGATGAGCATAAGTCTAGTTTATAGTCATGATATTGATTAGTTTTCTTAAAGGAGAATGAAACCCTGGGGGAAATATCCATTTTAATGAAAAGAGAGGATAGAGAGAAGCAATTTTTAAAAAGTTCCATCAAAGTCAGTTACGAAATGAAAAAGTTATGAAAGTTTGAAAAGTCTCAATTTACTTTCTATGGCGATCCTCAAATTGGCAATGTTGCTTCAAAATGGCAGGTTTAGTAGTACAACTCTCAATATGTTTTGTACACAAAATTTCATATTTTCTCCATTATCTCCAAAGATGCTGCTTGTCTTTTTGTGAACTCAACGTATGTTGTGTCAAATACATTTTCCCATGATATATTTTGTGCTAAGAAGGAGACAAGCTGCACCTTGACAGATAATGGGGAAAATATGAAATTTTGTGTACAAAACATATGGAGAGTTGTCCTACTAAACCTGTCACTTTGAAGCAACATTGCCAATTTGAGGATCGCCATAGAAAATAAATTGAGACTTTTCAAACTTTCATAACTTTATCATTTCGTAACCGATTTTGATGGAATTTTAAAAAAATTACTTCTCTCTATCCTCTCTTTTCATTAAAATTGATTTTGCCCCAGGGATTCATTCTCCTTTAAGTTTTCAAACCTTTTTTATATTAGTTTTCTTTCTTTCTTTCTTTCTTTTTTGTATTACCTGAGGGCATGAAGGCAGTAGACAGTCTTGGGCATGTTCTTCCTATCATAGACATCTGTAGTCTCTGGATAAAAGATCTGTCAGGAATCAAAAGAACATTGAATAAAACAGATGTTATAGGCGGTAGAGCGATTGAAAACTTATGTTCACTACATTGTCACATGGTATGCCAATCATGATTGATGTCAAGTCTGCCAAAATACTTGTCTAAAACAGCTCTATTTATCACCAATAAAGATGTATTGTCAATTCACAATCACAAATGTATACCTTTAACATATCACAAAAAGCTTATAAAACTTTCAGAGAAATTCAGATTTAAAAGAGGGTTTCCCTCTTGGAATTCTCTGAAACATTAATTTTTTCTGGTAAAGTATACAAATGTTCTTTCCTCAATAAATCACAGAAAACTTTGATTTCAGAGAAATCTGGAAAAAAGTGGGGAGAGTGAAAAATATGAAAAGAGCATACAATGAATAATAAAATCCAGAAAACTGAATAACATTAAATGCAATCTGTAAAGTTTATCAATTGAATATGAATCTCTGCTTGAGCATCATTTCAGCAAACTATATGAAATATGGATATTACATCAATTACAGTGCAAGAATTGCAACTACCAATAGCTGAGAGGATGGTCTAAGTATAGATTTTGAAAGTGGAAATTTCTTTTAATAATTTTCAATTACTCAGCTTCCAACTAAGTGTGGACTTAAGGAACTTCATGATAAAATTACAAGTGACTTGGCTAGCCATGTATCCTAACTAATATGATCACTGCTTGAGTAAATGCACACAACTCTACATATACAGTATGTGTACTCTGAGGCATGCATAATGAGGTTTATTTTGAAGGGAAATATTACACCATCCATGGTCGCATGCCAGGGTGATAATGACTGAAAGCACTGCCTAGTGCATACCCTGTATATTTTCATGTACCTTTTCATTTCATTTTCATATTTACATGGAGGTTGTTTTTTTTAAGGTACTTTGGTAATTAGAAATGAGTAGGGGATTGTGGAGGGGGGGGGGGCACATTAGACACATACTGCCACCCCCCTAGCCAAACTAAATTATGCAAAACTTTAAATACACATCTCATTACAAACCTGTACGAACATGTACTTTTGCCCCCCCCCCCCTCCTCCTCCCAAGCATGTACATGTACATGCAAACACTAATTAAAGGCAATACTATTTAAAGGTAAAGTTCTATAAACATAATTGCTGACATTACGATTTCAAAGGCTCTATACCCTGGACAGCCAAATGAACATAAATCAAACAGTCATGTAGTGAATGCAGTAAAAATTTACGACTGATTCTAGAAATATTATGATTATTCCAAATAAAATAAGTACACAGGGAAAACAAATGAACAATCAACTTCAAGATAACCAATCAACCAATCAAGATATTTTTAGACCATGCTAATTACCCTGCAAATTGAAATTATGAAGCTTGCACCAGCAACCTACATGCACTTCTGTACCTAGTTTTAGCCATTGAAATACCGTAGATAGAATGACTTACTCACTTCTAATTCTAAATTTCGCGAATTGCAATAATCTTATGTTGTTTCAATTACGATCTGATTATTTCGCCTCATTAAACTTCCGCGAATCTTGGCCACTTGCAAAATTCACAGAAGTTTCATGCACAGAAAAATCTTGGGTTTTAAAGTACATGTTATTATGTGTTGAAAAAGGAAGGGCACTACACTACATGAATGTCATAATTTTTTCTCCGCATTTTTTTGGAGGGGGGGGGGGGGTTACCAATAGACCTGTTCACAAAGTTATTCAAATTTATGGATGTTTCTTTCCTGGGGACCTAGTAATGACGTATTCCATTAACATGTTATTAATGAATGAACTACAATACTTGGAATCCAGTTTGCATACAGTACTTGTTGCTATGTCTGACAAGCCTCTGACAAGCTTTCAGGTTGTCAAGAACAACCTTTGTTTTAAAAGTATGCATACAATTTGAATATATTTGTGAACAGGTCTATTGATAAGTGAATGATCATGATAGTGTAGGCTACATGAGTATCTTTAGGTATAGGTAAGGGTACATGATCATGATTGTGTGGGACTACATGTACATTATTTCAGCCTGTTCATAAAGGTATAACAAATTCAATATAGAGGAAGCTTTGAAGGCTGTTTGAGCTCAGGTCTGACATAAATGTCATGATTATTTTTGGTTAAAGAGTGGTGGAGCTTGGGCTAGGTAAGGTTAGAACTTAATCAGGCACTAATGTGGTAACCTGGTTTAAAGGATGTTGAGGTGATATGCAATTAAAGTGGCTGCGGCAACATGCCAATAAATTGATTTGAAAGTGAAGTTCAACATTCACCCCAACAGTTTCACTAAAATCATGAACATTTTCCTTAAATGAACTTTCTCAAAGGTTACAATATTATGTTTTATTTACAATACTACAGTCACATTAGGCAAAAACATCTTTCTTGAGAACAATCTTTAAAATTGTGTTTCTGTCATACAAAAGAATATCAAAATATACTTGGTCTAAACAAAAAGTAAACTATTAATATCCATATGCAGGATTTGCCCCCCCCCCCCCACCTCCACAGCACAGAAAGGGTTAAGGTCTCAGCAAAGACTGAAGCACAGCAAAGCAAAATTAACCCTTCTGAAATATTTGTGCACATCAAAATATACAATTGTACTTTGTGAAAAACATGGTGAATGTGATTCCTGATAGTACTTTTCGAAAGTTCACTTTTCCTGCTAGTCAAGGAGTCATTCCTTTCAATAAAATAATAGCAAGTAATTGATCACTCTACATGTAGCTGAAATGAAACGATAGTTCATTGATCAGCGTGTGAGTTATAAACAAAAGCAGAAACATGTAATGGCCTATTAAGAAAAGTTGTGATAACGTATTAAAGATTTTTGTATCAACAACTCATCCTATTCAGAAAGAAGATAGTCCTTGGGGTGTTTCATAAAGCTGTTCATAAAGTTACACATAACTTTACGAACGACTTAAACATGACAAGCCAAATGGGATGCTCAATCATTTTTAACTGCATCAACTAAAGTTGAACTGTGCAGATGTAGATTAACATTCTTATTATAACTAACATTTCTAATGCAAAGTATAATTTTTGCCATGATTTAATTGAGGTTATTGGAAATACAGTCACACTAAACAAAAGCAGAAAGATGTAATGGCCTATTAAGAAAAGTTGTTAAAACATCAGGAAAAACTTTGGGCATCCTATCTGGCACTTCATATTCAAGTCGTTTGTAAAGTCATGTGTAACTTTAAGAACAGCTTTATGAAACACCCCCCCCCCCCCTGTCCCATTAAATAACATAGTGTACTGATAATAGTCTTTTAAAATTATGATATGGTAATTCTAAACAATTAGCTATTTTAAGCATTAAAAAAAACATTACTGAATTATTTCCCAACCACAATTGAGGTTAGTTAGTTTTCCAAGTTTGTAATCATTTTTTTTTTTTTTTTTTTTTTTTTTACTTTTAAGGCATAACTTTGTATTTTAATTAATTGTAAGTGGGCAAAGAGGTCTATTCACATTAATTCTTAATCTCGTCTTGATTGTCTACGTATAATCTGTTTAGAGGCATAAAAGTGTCAACTCTGTGTTGAAGGATATCAGTGCCCTATTGGCTCATACCAAACTAAGTATGCATGTGACAAGTTCTTGTTTTCTCTTTTGAACTTTCTAGAACCTGCATGGAGAGAAACAAATTTTCTTGCACACACTCAACCATACCCTATAATCCCGGAATAAGTTATCCCTATTCCATCCTCTTGACTCCTCTCTGTTTAACAAGAAATCTGATATCCAAAACACTTTAAGATTTTCCAATGAAGTACCAGTATGGGTGTTAAATGACCTACCTCTTTGGAAAGTTGCTATCATTAAGAGTATAGCCCCCTGTTCAGACACAAAATGTTTATACCGAAACTCAAAGAAACGTACAAAATTTTCATCGTAAAGCCTACGGTCCGTTCAGACACATATCTCGATCGATTAGAAAAAACATGGTCGCCGCTAGCCCCTGACCCCTGGTAAGGTCACCTTTCGTGTGTGCTCACGTTAAGCCCCGCCCAGTTATACCGTTCTATGGTCGCCATACCTTCAGACACACACGAAAAGGTGATTCGTTATCGAGTTCTAGTTCGAAATGAACTGACCCTAGTTTTGTTATACAACATTTCGTGAGTCAGTGTTCAGACACATAAATCCATCGTATAGCTATATCGTTTTGGTATAAATTTTTTGTTTCTGAACATCCTGAAAATAACAACTAGTAACAAGGGCCACTTGTGTTGTTTACAAAGGAAATATCTGCCACTCTAATGAGAAACTAATGATAATATGATACTGTTTTCACTTTTCAAGCACAGTGTCTTCTTAACAAGCATTCCCCCAAATATCTTCAAAATTAAATGAAATAGAAAGATGAAGATGGAAGGAAATCTACAGAAAAAAGAAAACACAAATTAGAAAAGAGAAGGAAACAAGAAACTGAAGAGGGACAAGGAAGATATTCAGATCCAGAAGGAAAAAGGCAAAGTGAAATTATGTAACATTACAGCAGATGGAACTACATGAAAATAGAAATATAATATGCATGTGATTTGGGATTCACTATGGCTATAGAGGTGTATATCAAACAGATACAATTAAACTATTTTAGTTGGTAACTTTGAAGATATTTACCGAGGGCAATCCAACAACCTCCATGGCTCTGATCCATTGCACTGTGTTGTCTGTGTGTCTGAAGTGAAGTCCTTTAGCCTAGAAATATACAAGAAAAAAGAAAAAAGGAAAGAAGATTGTTACGATAGGTATGGCAACATTGGCATTTAATCATCTTCCTTTTCTTCTTTCAAAATTCAAATAAAATGATTTTCAAGAGGAAATATAGCAATTATAACCAACAAGGACTTACATGTACAACTATTGAAGATAAGGCCTTCTTGCATGCAACCAATGTGCAGCACCTTTCTTAACTAATGTAACGTTTTGTGCAAAAACAATATCAAGAAGATTCATAAATACTTGAACAGATTTTGAAAGGGTAAATAATACAATCAAGAATATATTTTAAATAAAGTTGATAGGATCTTCATCATCATTTGTCTGATTCATAATTCATATACATATAGCTTGGCTTACGATCGAATATCATGACATTATAAACGTCCATGGACTGAAAAGTATTCTAACCTTTGGGAGCAGAGGAAGCTTGCATCAGCTTCCACTTTTGTTTGTTATCTGCTCCCAACAGCCCTAAATTGATCCTGATTGTTTCTGATAAATGGAATTTTGTAGCCTTGGGGGACCAAAATCTATATTTGGGGTCTCTTACGGTAGGTTGGGAAGTGCAGCCAACAACTGATCATGAGTGACCAAACAGAATGAGAGATTATTGTCAACCAGCGTCTGAGGAATTGATCATTGATATATAATTTTCTGCCTTCTTTATGCTCTTCGGGGATTATAGGGAGAAACATTCTGTCAAAAGATGTTTCTAAAGATACACATGTATATCTTTGCCCCCTTCTCTCTCTCTCTCTCTCTCTCTCTCTCTCTCTCTGTCCCTCCTTCTTTCTCCCATCCCCCCTCTCTCTCGCTCTCTAGAATCAAACATCATGTGTATTTCCATCTCTAGAGAAATACAAAGTGATGATATTTGACACTTTTGAAAAGCTACAAAAAGTGCACCATCTTTATCTCTCATCTCACTAAATTCAACTTGTTTGGAAATGTTTATACCATGTGGGCTTTCTCATCCCACCTGACCCTCTCCTAACCTAATAGATTTAAAGCATAAGTTGGGACTTGAACCCTAAACATACGTGCTCCATGACTGCAGGACTCCATGACAAACCACAAGACCAAAACACTGATTCATACAAAAGACAATATAGGCCTATTAGTTTAATTCTTTCTTCAACTTATGAAATTCACCCAAAAATATGGAGATAAATAGGTAATCAAAGAGGACAATCAACAAATTTCTTTAATAATGACAGGTTCTTGATCATTGAATTCAGCTAACAAATAAAATTCTTTCAAAATATCTAAATCCCATGAAACAAAGTATTGATGCAAATGATACGTATGTAGATCTTTCTGGTGTTTGGCCACTTGCTTTACTTGACACAAATGTACTTTCAATCTACAAAACACAAACATAGATAAACAAACTGGAGAGATTTAAATTTCCTTTCCAAACAGACCTAACATGTACACATGTAACCGTTACATAATCTTGAAGTCACTTTTCAACATACCTGTGAACAAGCCACAACAATGAATTCCTGACAGGAAAGTTGGGTAACAAAAGTCAGGTTCACACGAAGGGAGCTAAACTATAAGTTTCGCTTGTAGTTTCAAAACTTAAAGTTATCTAATAGTTTCAGAACATATGAACGGACTCGTAGTTTCGAAACTTTAAGTAAGTTTACTTGTAGTGCCAGAACCACAAGCGAGCCTGTAGTTAACGCTGAAACCACGAGCAGTGGAGGTTCTTCCCTTGTGGTTATGGAACATGTGGACAGAATAAACTTTAAGTTTAGCAAACTCGTTGTTAACGATGACCTCTCTTTTCATGTTAAACTATGATCACTCGACTCGTAATCTTAGTGTGAACCCTCGTCGTTGTTAGTGAGTCATTGTTTCGTTAACTTAAGTTTCGAAACCAAAAGTACCATATGAACGTAGCTGGAGAAAATATCACAGAGAGGACCTCAGAGTGTAATCATCAAGACTCAACTACCTGCTCTGTACTCTATCGCCATAGCAACATCTATTTTCATCTATCATGGCGGAAGACAAAGAATCAACAGGAAGTGTGTTTGTGGCATGGTGATTAGGTTCCTCAGTCAGGTGTGCAACTTTCTTAGACATCTCTTACTTTATCAGACAAGACTTTTCTTTGAGGGGCAAGTTTTCTCTACCTTCGTTTCTTTGTTACAGAGAAATTGTTCTTTCAGTTTCCACACATGGGACATGATATATTTTTGAAGTAACTTGCAAAAGTTTAATGTAGAAGGAAATATAATCATTCAAAAGTTGGAGAAAATATCGTTTCACCATTGACCTTTTAAAAATGTGTAAATACATTCAAGGGTTTAACAAAACCTCTGAAGGATTGGTTTAGAGACCCTGCACTTTTGAGATAGTAATGTTTTGTTCTGAAGTTTTATATATAGCACCACCGAATCAAAATCATATGTCATGCCTGGTTTACTATATCATGAATACACTTTGGATACAATGAAGGTTGGATGGTTTTCAAGCATATGTAATGTATTTGGAATTAAAAAATTAAATCTTGGAAATCACCTAAAGTGACACTCAATGCAAAGTGGAATAAAGGACAAACATGTCTCACCATTGTTCAGTGAAGAATTGGTCTTGATTCTGAATAAATCATATACAAATGATGACCTTTTTTTTCCTTTAGAAGAATAAAATTGATGTGTATCCAGTGCAGTGGTTTAGCCAGCCGGGCGTCTGGGCGTCTTTTGGACGCCCATTTCTTCTGGAAGACGCCCAGCAAAATTTGCAAGACGCCTTGATCAAAATCATTTGATGGACGCCCTTTTAATAGTTAAAGATCAATTTGCAAGACGCCTTTTAAAAATCATTTGATGGAAGCCCTTTCAGTTTCTGTAAAGATGTTTTGTATTCACGATAATTTATATCCTCGGCTTCTCAGCAGAAGTCGAAGTCGTAAAGTCGCAAGTACCGTACGTGCGTACGGGTCTAGGCTGTAGCTACTTAGTCTTTGCTCGACACCTTTTGTGAAAATTTTCTTTCCGAAACGCATTATCACTGTTACAATGAGAGGTCTAAAAATTATCATCATCCGTGTAATGAGACTATCACTAGATCTACGACCGGATACACCACACAGAGAAATTGTTCCTTACCACAGTTAGTCCATAGTCACCTCAAAAAATCAATCTGTAAAGCCAAAGCCTGCCTCAAAAATACGGAATTAGTGCCATTTTTTAAAGTCACGCGGCGCTTAAGTCGGGTTGTGAGGAACAGAGTCACCGAAAACGCGCTAAAACTCAAGAAATCGGTGGATTTATGACGGAGTTTTTTACTTATCGCGCGCGAGATTGATGCTCATCAAGTGAAATGGTATCCGCGAAAAACAAATTGGAAAAGAAAAATCGCCCGGAACTGTGCGCATTCAGTGTATTTATGTACGTACGTACATATACGCAATGGCGGATTTAGGGGGAGGGCAATCCCGGCCCGTGCCCCCCCCCCCTTTTGAGGGAAAACAATGCATTGTCCCCCCCCCTATTTGCGATTGTGCCCCCCCCCCCTTTTCGACCAGGAAACCTTTTTTTTTTTTTTTTTTTGCTTGTCAGAGAATTATGGAGGGGAACTGGACCCCATAACACCCCTCCCCACTGAGCGACTTTTGGAGGGCTTGCGAAAAAAAAAATTTTGGTCGACATTGGTACAGTGTTAACTTGGTGGTAAAGTAATACTTACATTAATACATGTACATGTATAATGAAAACTTACATTCTTGTAGGGAAAACAAATCATCAGGATGTGTAACTTCAACATGTTTTTACCTTAAACACAGGGGATAATTCCAGCAAGCTAGGAGTAAACAAGCAAGGAAACAGTGTCTTTTTAGATAGAAATAATAAAAAATTTCCAGCGGAAAGGGGGCGCTGCCCCCTGGACCCCTGAATGGCTCGCTGCGCTTGCCCAATTTTTTGGACACCCTGCTTTTTAATTTGGACACCCAATTTTAAAATCCTGGCTAAAGCCCTGTGTGTATCTGTTCAATTCCTCTACGTGTATCTCTACAAATAAATTTTGCATCAAATAGATCATTGTCTGAACATCAAGACCAGTCATTAACAAGTTCATTGTACTTGTAATGCTAATCCCTCCAGTTCATCACAGCCTTGCAAATTAGAACTAGATAAGATAGAAACAATGACCACAAGTAGCCATGAGTGATGATGGTCTGGTGTGGGACCTACGTGTACTTCAGCTAAGCTACAAGCAACAAGGAATGATGATGATTCACAGATGAACGACGAGGGCTCAAAATAGATACCCACTGAATCAATCATATCACTGTGCAACGAGTGTTAGCAATTACAGATTAAACTCTTCACAACAGCTCTTTGTTAGTTTGTTCTGTTTAAACATGACATGTTTCATGCAGATATAAGTCAAATATCTGAATTCATATTAGAATTATATGATAAAGCTTGGCTCTGAGTTCATAACATATTATGAATTATTAACTCTTACTGTATTTAACTTCTTTATATTACAGACGTAAATGTCTTCAATATATACATGTAAAGTTAAAAATGTAACTTCTACATTTCAGGACTAGCATTTGTATATTGTGATTCTGCAATGAGTACTCTAAGGGGGTCATAAATTGGGGGGGGGGGGGGGAGGGGGATAGCAAGATACTGATATATATTTAGTAGATATTGCTTTGCTAACTTTCAAGTGTCAGATTGCTTTACACTGTTGCACAGATCTGCAATGTCATCTGTTTCATACCTATCAAAGTACAGCCACTTGCATTGTAAGCTTGATAAAGACCACTCGCAGTGATCACTTTTTTTTTTGGCCAGCAAGAAAGCTTACACAGAAGTCCTACGTGGCGGATACTGCCCTGGCATGGGGTGGCACCGTACAATCAGGTTTCCAACTGCCCCGCTAGATATGGCACAGAATAGTAATTACAACCCAGCTCCTAGGCACATCCTGTGGTCCATTAGCCTTTCTTACAAAGTGATGATGGGTGCCTGTATCATCCAGATTCCAGCTATTTACAATAACAATATAAGGTTGTGGTATATCTAATCAGCAATAACCTTCTTTTAGGTTCGCAAATAATGATTTAGTCCAAAAACTTGCTATTTGAGTACAATGATGTACATGTTAGGTAGGGGTACCCTTTTGTCAGCCATGGCAGTTTAAATAAAGCTACATGTATCGTTCTCTTTTTAGATCTTCTATCAAATTAGTAGGATAACCTTTTCCAAGCTTAGGCAACTTCAAAACGCTACTTTAAAAACTTTATATAAATATAAATCTGACTCTCAAATAGTCCAACGTGATCAATGATATTTAAGAAAATAAGAATCACCACTAACACTCAAGAATGTTTGAAATGTTAATTCAGGGTAAAAATTAAATTAACTTAGAATATTGATTATCAAGTCTAAATCATTAAAATTAAAAAAAATTTGTTGACATATACACCAAGTCTATGGTGCCATTTCTGGACTCATGGCCAGTCAAGATACAAATACGATTTTTACATTTCATATCACAATTCCTACTTTTATAAAAACTGAATTAGTTTTATTTTCCATTTTCACTTAAACATTTCAAATGGCGCTTCATATAAACCAAATTGTAACTACATGTAAGTTCATGAAAATGCATCCTTCTTTCATAGAAACCTGTGGTTACATTACAAGCACTGGAAGGTAGGATGTTTGCAAAAACAAGATCAGTATCACAAAAAGCAAACATTCCTAGAAGATGATTATCAAGGGAACCACACCAACGACCTTATGACCTCATACCTAGATCAAGGTCAAAGGTCGACCTTATCTCTGGCAGTCACAACATGAGGACAACGCACTTTCATTTTCTTAAAATGAAATGATGGTAATGATGCAGTAACAAGTTAAATATATGACACAGAATTTGGTTTTCATTGTACAGTGTAAACCAAAAACTTGAAAACTCTTTCCTCCTTTTCCGAAGAGGAATGTGTTTTTCATGTTCATGTTCCAACCATGTTGCCTTACCCATTTTTCTATTATTTGCAGTGTGCATGAGTCATAGTGAAAGACATAATCAGGTGAAACCTTTTCACAGGATTGTTTTTAGAAGGTTGTCAGTTATTCATTTATTGGTCTGAAAACTGTTTTTAAAGTTTAAGCAATCATATACAGTATATTTTCATAAATGAATAAATCAATCATTGTGCAGCTTGACAATCAAGAAGTTTTTAGTTTCTAAATTGCATGATCAAAAAAGGAAGAAGTTTTCTACTATGGAAGTGGAAAGACATGTAGAACATTAAATTGAATATAAAGTAACCACCGTAAAAAGTATGTCTACGACTCGACTACATAATAATTTACTACTCTCAACATATGGAAACGTGATGTCCACTTTTTTGCACTTGATAAAATACGCTTAGCTTTAGCTCAAATACGCGTCCAGAAACTACTTTTTTTTTTGTTCAACTCTTCGTAGTTTTCTTAATATTGGCTCAATATAAAAAAGTGAAGCAGTTTTATAAAATTTGACTTTTCAGCTTTAATGTCGTATGAATCAATCTTCATTTCTAAAACAATAAGTACTGTCATTTTAGATTTATTTTTTTTATGTTATCCCCATTTTTGTGTGAGCATTGAATGAGGTATCGGGGGCCTGGATTATGTGTTGACAAATTGTGTAGAGACATATTCATATCTTTAATGTAAGATTACATCTATAAACCAACAACATTTATACATGAACACAGTGAGTACTCTATCATGTATAAATTTTAAAGACATATATTGTGTAGGAGGGTAGAGCTATTATCAACTCTGATTCTAACCGTGAGAAATGATTTGTCCATCTTCAGTTTTTGTTCCACCCATGTCCAGTGCCTACAGAGAACAGTAGGTGACTCTAGTGATCTCAGCTATCCTGGTGTCTCATCGTATTCAATTTAACTTGCCTTACATGACAAACAGGTGGTCTATCAGGGAATCCCTAAAAATGCAGATTTTTTTCCTTCTATGTTTACAGGCATTATACTCGGGACAATTCATGAATATCTGCAAAGAAATGTGGAAAGATATAAATTGATAAATGAGTGAGAAGCTCTGACCAAACTAGATTTACTGGACCTATTATTATACCCATTATGTATCCCACTATATTTCTGAAGTTACTATTCTTTTATTAGCCTACATGTAAAGAAAAAAAAATTAATACAGACATATAAAAATTCATAGGACCAATTTTCGCCCATTAAGAGAAACAATTGCAATTTATTTCTGTTTAACCACTCATATGAAAACCATTGTAATTTGGGTGAAATTGTGAGGAATTTGAGGAACAGTGAAACTTTTGTATAAGTAAAAGGATAAGAGGGTAGGGTACATGTACAGGTACTTTTAAAAAGCAAATGCATAGTTAATGATCAGTGCATTCTATTCACTCTTATCAGTATGCAGATCTAAAATATACTTTAATCTGTCTCACAAATCCAACTGTTAGGCTTACAAGTAGAATCTCTATGATACTTCCTATGTAGTTTGGTGAGTTAATAAAAGAATAGCATGAGCCCTGATCTCAGGACATTCCATATCAACAGGTAACAATTATGGTCATATTCACAAAAAACCAAAGGTTTCTCCTGAAAGGGACTAGTCTAACGCAATCAGTTTGATAGGCCAAGCTCAACATCTAATATATATGCCTGGGGCTATAAATATATCATGCTTTCTTTTTTAACATTTCAAAGAAAAAGGAATATAATAATAAAGTCCATAAACATGACAAAATTTTTAGAAATAATAACTAATTCCACAGGGATGGTTTTGAAAAATATCTAAATAATAACCATTTGACTAATTACATGTATTGTGACTTAATGATGTCAAATGTGCAGTAGTTGAATTCACCTACACATATTATCATTTATGAAGATACATGTATCTTCCTAATTCAAGAAGGTAATGTCATATTTTTTATTTATCAAAAAATTTCCTTTACAAAGAAAACTTACAGATGATGTTAAAGGGTACCAATCACAAAAAATAATTTTGCTCTGTATGTTATACGTTGCATGTCATTATACTATATTCAAAATATGGGCTTCAAATATCAATTCTATAAAGAGATATTGCAATTTTAATTACACTCTCTATAAGCGTAAAAGCGACTTGTGAGTAGACTACTCGATGCACCCTTACGCGCTCGCCAAGGTAAAGGCTCGCCCGGAACCAAACTCTTGAGTTCGGTTCCACGCGAGCATTTCCATGCTATCCTTTATTTCCTTCATACTCATTAACTGTTGATCTATAGAATACCAGAACAAAGTTCTTTGAGGTTGAAAGCTGTACACAAATTATTTCCGGTGATTGGTACACTTCAAGTATGTTTTGGATCCTCTGATCAATGTTTTACACAGTTTTTAACATGAAAGTGAGCACTTTAGTACATGTAGTTCAAGTTTGAGGTCAGTTTGCCAACATGCATGCTGAGAGGAAAGTGGATTGGAGCGGATCAGAGATAAATTCATCTCGAAACATTTCAGTTTTAGGTTACCACTAAAGATCCTCTTAAAATTGCAAGCACATACTTAAAACAGTAGGCCAGATCATGAAGCTCCTTTCATGGTCATACTCCCTTACTTTTATCATACTATAATAAAAACAAACTATAACATGGCTGTGTTGCCCACGCTAGAAGCAAAAATACCAGTCACACCCAAATTTAATAACTTTCACCTGTCATTTTTCTTCTGCTTTCACAATCTTTTGCTTGTCTGAAAACAGAGCCACATTCACAGAATATGTTTCCCTTTTTTTGGGGGGGGGGGGGAAGACATATCATTTAAGGAATTTAAAATTTTTTATTGTGCAATACTACACATACCCATTCTTCGAGAAATAAGAATTTACAGAAAACCTAAAATATCACAATTTATTCACATTTCTATCTTTCTATTTGTATGCTTACATGTACTTGCAAAAACAGAAAAGATATTTTCAGTAGCTTTCTTCCAACCCTAACTCAAGTACATAATGTGTGGTGTAAAAAAAATTCTGTAGCTTCAGCAATGCAGGTAAAGTAATTCTAAAGCTCATGAATATTTTATACAAGTATAATACCCTTTTCATATTAGGGGTAGAAGTGGTCTTGGTCCGGACTTAGCTGTGACTTAGCCGTGATACCAAAGCTAATATGAAAACTATCAGCATCAGTAAACCCGCTTTTTAGTCAGGACTTAAAGCAGACTTCTTGATCTACTTCTGGAGCAGGGTTAAGTCCTGACTAAACCCTGACCGGAAGTGGGTAAATACCTTGATATGAACGCTATCCGCACTAGTTGATGCAAACCAGCATAAGGAAAGATAGAAAGAGGAGAAGATAGGAGGATAAAAACAAAGAATAGCATAATAAAAAATAGAAAGAGAAGAAGATAAAAGAAAAAACAAAGAATAACATAAGGAAAGACAGACAGAGAAGTAAGAAAGAATGATAAAAACAAAGAATAACATAAGGAAGAAAGAAAGAGGAAATGATAGGATCAAAATGAAGAATAACAATGAAAATATAAAGAATGATAGAAAGAGAAGATAGAAGGAAAACAAAGAATAACATAATGAAACATAGAAAGAGAAGAAGACAGAAGAAAAACAAAGAATAACATAATTTGGCAGTAAATATGAAACTTTATAAAAGAATTATGAATATCATCATTATTACCTGGAATCTTGATTGGTCCTTGTCGTATATCCTCTTCAAGGGCACTTTGTCAGGGGCGAAGAAGTGTGCCAGTTTGCCCAGATAGACCCCATTGCGCAACCCCTCTTCCAGCTCTGTGGTAGGCGGTAGGTCTTCCCTTATACATGCTTCCATCCATCTAGAAAATAAAATGGGAGGAAAACACAAGATGGATTATAGCAAATGCTTCAGGGGCCTTCATGGTAGTCTGCAAGCACAGACCCTTATTTGACACTTTATCAGAAAATCATTGTGTCTTGAGAGAAGTCTAATTCAGCTATCTTCTGGTCGTGTCAATATCAGGAGCAGCTATAGTGCATGGCCTATCGTAGTCTTACAGTGCAGACACTCTTTTACGACTGACCACGGTTTGTGCCTGCAAACTACATGTACCTTCATGGTGCATATAAAAGTAGGTCCTGAATGTTTGCAAATCTCCTAACATGCACTGCAAAGTGTTTAAACTTGCTTGCTCGGTGTCATATATACATGTATGCAGCAAATCACACAGAATTTTTGAAAGCATTTCATATTTTTAGATGCAAAAAAATTTGTTGTTCTTCCTGAAGTTCAAAATAAGTTGGCAAATTCAATTCAACACTTAAAAAGTCCATTTGGACCAACATACAGGTAAAGGGGGATGTAAATGAATCAATTTAAAAGGGGAACATTAACAGCAATTACAAAATTAAAAGATAAAATTTTAAAAACCGGTAAAACAGTTAGAAAAGGAAATGTACAGGGACTGAAATCGTCGCATGAATGATATACATGTATGCCATGATTTTTCCCAAACATGGTGGCAACTAGCATACATGTAGTTACGGATAATAATTTAGGTCTCAAGTGAAGTTGATCACTAATGTTTTCCTCATGACTTCCAGTGTCTTGCTAGGAAAAAAATGACCTCACGTTTAACCTTTCAAGCGGGAGGATTATTTACAAGTTTATCATCACTAATTAAACAGAATCAGGTATGCGTGATAAGATTATCTCTACGAATGTCTTTATATGAATCTTGTTTTAGTTGGACATGGTCTAAATGGGCATTGAGATGATGGCCTCTTCACATGATGACCCTGATGACACAGTAAAGATAATTTAAGATATTTTGCCTATTTAATTTTGTATTTCAAAATAAATTTTCAATTTGATGTATCTCTTTAAAGACTTCCATGTAAGTATATGCAGCACATTTTTAATTTTGTAGACTTGAAACTGAACATACTTTGTTGGATTTGTTTGCCATTGAATAGACAACAAACAGGTAGAAACATTTCAGTTTTGATGGAAAGTTATCATTTGCAATGACCTAATGTACATGTACGTACATTACAAGTTGGCCTACATGACTCTCAGAATTTGTTACATAACACCTTACAAGATTAATGTCCGAAGCTGCCAGTTATCTCTTCCCTCATATTCATTGAATCAGGATTTGTAAGTAATGTGAATTTTATTGATATTTGATTCCTCTAGGATACAAGGTCAATTAAGACTTGCAAATACAGATTTAAAAGGCCCCATACATATTGAGGAGACAAGTATCTCTCATAGATGTTACATAACAATTTTATGGGATTACCATGCTTAATAGACATCTGACAAGGTAGTCTACTTTGAATTGCTAATTACCTCCCCAAGTGTGTGTACAAAGACTTGATCAAGGTTCTGTAGGGCAGCTACAAGATGCCATAAGATTGCATGTAAACTCTGAGTACATGTTTGCCATTATGTTAACAATAAAGGAGCAAAAAAAATTACACAGCTCTGTGAAATTTGTAATTGATAATGTAAATTATATCAAATAAGGAATGATATACAGTACATTTCTCATTTGAGTGTGAATGTTTACAGTGCAAATTGATTACTGTGAGTGCAGAAATATTCACGGCACATAAATTTTCAGGGATTTCGCGCTATTTTCGGCAGGCGCGAATTCTAGAACTCGCGAAAATATTAGCCTGATATCCTATGCGGGTTGAATTGCGCGCTTCAGCACATTAATATGTGTGTGTAATTCATTTTTGAGTGCGTGTGTGTAGTTGCGCATGCCGTATGCATTTGAATGGACTGCGCGTGTGTAAATTAATAAATGGAGTGGGTGTACATACGAGCTTGTAATTGTGCAGCGTGAATTTAAGAATCCGCGAATATGTTTTGGGGTCGCTCAGCACAAAAATTTAATCGCGTGAAAATAACAGCGTTTACAGTATGGGATTGAGGTTAATTCCACCAAAGCAGTTATCGTTGATATCAAATCATCCCCTTACCAAAATGTCGCATTCAAGAGAAAAGAAGTTCTAAGCAAAGCACAGACTTTCTGTACTGAATCTGATTACAAATATCCAACTCTTTGCCAGTGTGACTAACTAATTTTAGATATTTGGAATGGATACTTTTGACTTTGAGAATCCCTTCTATGAAGGAAAAAAAATTGTTCTATATATATGATCATGTGTTCACTATACATGTGGGTGCAAATGAATGCTCTTTGTTCACATTTGTAAAAACTTACAAGGAAAGGTTACCAACCAACAAACTAAAGCCATGTATGTAGCTGGTTGACACCTAACTTGGTAATGTTTCATGAATATGGGTCATGTTCTACAGTATCTTTCTCATCAAATTTCAAATACTGACAAGTCAATTATGAGCCTCTAAATTTTTGTTTTGCAGTATCACATCCTCTCCTCTTCCTCTGTACACCACACACAAGTTTACTTCTAAAAATGGCAAATAAAATCACAAAATGTCATATCCTACACTATAAAATGAAACTGTATCCATCTTGGATTTCCTGTTTTTCTTCTAACCTACCGGACACCCAAAACCAAATACAGTAGCCTGATCATTCCAAACTTTTTATGACTTCTTTGTTATCACGCTCAATTAACCCGAATTATATTTCACTCCTCCTCTGTCCCTGCGGTGTTGTTGACATTTGTCCAGTCTGTCCTTGACTCCCACACCAAGATCAAGTCAAACTAGAACTGTCCTGGCGATCATTTTTCCTCCAGGAAAACAAATAGTTGGACTGTTGACTTTGGTTGTGATGGAGAGAGACTTTGATTTCAAGAGATGACCTCAAAAAAGAATCTTGGAATGAGAGATCACTGGAGATCTACCTGTCACTTTAGTTTTTGATTGTGATATCTTGACAATTTTTCAAGCTGGTGCAGTTAAAAGTTGAATTGACATCAATAAAGGTATTCAGAATGACATGTCTCTTATCAATATTTGGTTTTAAAAAGAGGACAAATCTTATAAAAATATTTCTTGATACTTTTTTGATAGAGAGACCCCCCCCCCCCTTCCTCAATAAAATAAAAAATCATACCCAGTAGAATTTATAGGCCTACATGTAATTGTTATAGATGATGCATTAGTACATGTATCTACATGTACATGTATTTTAAGCCTACATGTACATAGAGAAGTTGCATGATCCTACATGTATATATATGGAGAAATAAGATAGGAGAAATTCAAAGAAGTACGTTGCAGGCAGTTCTTGTTCAAACCTTAAAGACAATCAAACCTTTGTAAAATTTTGATTTGTGAGAAAGCAGAAAAATCAGAGAAGTAGATAAGTGAAAGTGTGAATGAAATTGGACAAGCAATAAGAAATTTAGGAATTTTTAAAAGTTGTAATCACTATACATATGAGAGTTTCAAATTGGCCATGATGGCCATTGTGATGAAGCGGCGGCCAACTTTCCTATTTGCTCCAACACACAAAATGACTAAAATGTCAATTTTTCAAAAAGTATAACTCAATATGAGAGGACCTAGTAATTGTATAACAATATGCTATCTACAAAATATTTGAGTACTGCCCCGAGGGAAAAGGCACTTCAGAGAAAATCTGCAAAGTAATGATACTTTAGTGTGGACAAATGGAAGAGTTGACCACTAAAATGTCACAATCGAGTCAATCAACTCATCAAATTGCCAATTTGAGATTCGCATTGATGTAGTGATCTATGATGTAGTGATTCAAAGATCCACACCTTTCTTATTCCTTGTCTAATATCTTTCAAACTTTCATCATCTGGTTTTTCTTGTTTTTCTGCTTTCACACAAATCATCTTATAACTTAACTGAGGTCAGATTGCCCTTAAACGTCTACAAAAAAGTTGATAGCCCTCAGTCATAATCCATAAATATGCAAGTCATCCTTCAGTCAAAAAACTGTTATGTCATTCATCAACACTAGATTTCATGTATGGTTACAGTAGAAAGTGTCAGTCACAGATGAGTGGTGATTTGACCTGGTATGACCTTGTAGGGGGTGGGGTAGGCCCTCCAGAGAGTAATGGGTTTTGGTGTGACTCATCCTCTGGCATTGGGTGGATCACAACAGACCTCCCTCCTTTCTGGCTAGCATGGGCTCAATGAAAGCAAGATGGCCCAGTATGTGGTTTTACTGTGTTGTTTGTTCATAGGTTCATGCTTGGAATGAGAATGTACTTCCTAAGTTCCAATTTCAAACTGTTCGCCTGAAGATACAATTTGAAATTGTTTGAATTTTAATCTCTACTGGATCTTTACAAGGTTTTTTTTTTTTTACTTTTCCAATATCAAGCCAGTCTACATGCATATTTCTTTTTGTTGTGACCTACCAATGAATGTACATCTACATGTGTAGACTATTACCAGTAACACCAAACTTATTTAGACCATTAATCTGAAAACAAAACTTCCAATTCTCATCATTTTCTACATTACTCTCCATTACCCTTCATAACCCTTCCATTCAAAGTTTCACCATTCACCTACCAAGTTCCAAATCATCTTTTTTCACTTTTCCACTTCACCATTTTTTCTTCCCCCATATTTTTCTCTACCCCATAATATAATGGTAGAGGTGTTGTGGTCTAGTGGATAAGTCACCTGACTGCAGATCACAAGGTACGGGTTCGAATCCCACCACGGCACTAAGGTCCTTTGGCAAGACTCTAATCTACATTTGCCACTCTCCACCCAGGTGTAAATGGGTACCTGATATGCTTGAGTGCTAGTTACTTTGGCGGCTCGGCTATAACCAGGGTAATAATGTCTAAGCGCCATGAGCGTCACTGCGTGACGGATATGAGCGCTATATAAGTAGCCATTATCATATTATAATAACTTGATAACCTAAACCAGGAGTGAATGAAATTTTCATACAATCAATTTGTTCTGTCAAAAATTCTCCTTCAAATTGTAATCCTCCTCTTTTTCATTGTTTCTATGCTACATTTTGTAGTCTTGAAATGATGTTAGCTTGTCCATACATAAGCCTTTCTCAACCTAACACCTCCCTGTTGAATTTATAACCATTTGGCAATTAAGGAGGACTCTATCATAGCTTACTGCTACTGTCCTTCACAATGAGCAACCAGGTTACTCCCATCAAGCCTTGACCCCACTGCCTAACACTACAGTGGGGTGACACGCCTTTGTGGTGCATGCTCCCTTTGCGAACTACTAGTGCATGATGGAATGATAAGAAGATGCACTACATGCATGCAAGATGAGCCTAAAATTCACCATAAACTTACTGAGGGAACAGTGTCCTAAATAGTTTTACAACCTATTTCCTGGTGTGCACCAAGGCCTACAAATTGAAGAGCTTAGACAAAAGAAACCGAGGAAGAGATAACGTGTAAACATGGGAGTAATCTAAGATGAGAGCCTGCCTAGCAGACACTGTCCTCATGGCCTTGCCTAGTTGCATCCCCATTAGCCTGACGAGTAAGCTCACAAGAGATATTAGACTCGATCAGCGCTTCTCAGAAAATGGTCTGAGTTTGAAGTTCCCTGACTCCATTTGGCAAAATCAAACGATCCTCATCCGCTGAGCAACAGAGCATATATGAATGTTAAGTATGAGCAGGGAGATGGGAGTTTTCCATCTCCCTGGTATAAGTGTGTCTTCCATGGCAAATTAGCCCACTAATTATTGGAGAAATAGCCGGCTATTTCACAAACAATCTCTGGTTTGCTTGGGATGACACAGGGCTAAACACAAACTTATTTTTGTAAGGGTCTGGACTGAAATATTGGGAAACTTGTGTACAAGTCCCATGCTAAAAATTTTAAATTGGGGGGGGGGGGGGGGGAATGCAGACTCCAGAGTAAGATTTTGGGCACCCTTGTGTCCCGGGGCGCCTGTTAGCGTCAAGCCCTGTGTAATAGTTCAAGCTACCAACACAAAGTGAAATAACTCACTATTTGTGTCATCACTGTGAATTAGCCCCAGCTTTTTTGTGATCACACATATTTTCCTAGATCAAATCAAGTTGGTATTTTGAAACCTCGGCCTAATGGAAACAGGCCTCATGTGGGTAAGCCTGGTAATACAAATACAATGCTTTAGTATCTACCAGTAAAAATGCAATTTTAGCTGCTAAAGGCTGCAACCCAATATCCACAATGCATTAGACCATCAGGTTTTGGGAGGATATTGTGAAAAAGAAAACAAGGATGGTTGTGGTTTCACAAAATATGCTTCTGCCTTTCAGAAAGGAACTGGCCGAACATAGAATACCATAAAACCACAGTAACGTTTGACATGGCATGCATGGCCTAATTTTGGAATAAATTTGAAACAAACAATTTTGTAACAATCAAATTGATGACATTCTACCAACTTAAGTTAGATAATTTTTGAAGCTTAATGTCATAATACTGTATGATATGTTGATTAGTGCAATATGTACAAGGCTTTTTATAGTATAAACACATTTTTTCACTGAACAAGAATATGTACATTGTAACTTGATGATACAGACCCCTTTTTTAATCATTTCATTGTTCACTCAGTTGAGCAAGATTTATCAAACAATATCATTTGGAATTTCATCATTCTTTTTGCAAAAAAAGTTCAAACAAAGGGAAATACACTGGACTTTTCAGAATGTGCGATGGATGATCATCATGTACAGTATTCAATAGTTGGCATCCATTTTTTCCTCCCAATTGGGGGAAAAGAAATAGACTACGGTATTTATGTTTCACAAGATGTATTTTCAGAATTGTAAGCAATATATACCATTCAATAATGGTGCATGGTGATGCTGACCAGTTGCAAATTCAAAATCATTCCTAATTATATCCGGGTTTTTGTGACTAGACATAGGAATTTGGCCAATGTGTGACGGTGTGTTCATTACATGTACATGTATGTATATCATTCATGTACATATATGTACTAAAGGTGCACATTTACACTGTATTCATCATTTTCTTTAAAAACTAACCTTTTAATGTCTTAGCACAATTGTTTGTAAGGAAAGCTCTCCAGGCTACAGCTCCTTTGTTGTGAGAGGAGCATGGACATGTACATCACCCAAATGACTTCAAGAATATTCATGAGCATGAAATTAGGACATAAAAAAGAGAATGCATAAAATTTATTCGAAAATTGCATCATTGTGACAGGTATGAGCTACATACATACATGTACATCAGTGTAGGCTATATTAAAGTTTTAATGAAGGTGTACCCTTTAAAAGTAAGCCTGGATGTTTTACAAGTCAGTATCTGATTGCTATAAAATACTGCAGGGTATTATGAGTCACAAAGCCCAGATGAGTGATAACACACCGTTAATAAGCTTACAGTTGATATGGGGGTTGTTGTTTTTTTCTTCTTTATTTTCTACTGATCCCACTTCTACCTCCCACTCTAAAATCAAGAAGGCACACCTCTTCTTCATTTTGAACTGTTATCAGTGCTTCCCACTTCTTTTCTCTATACTCTAAGCAAATAAAACCTTCAAGTTCTACATCTCTATACTGTAACCCATTCCTGAAGTCTGGACAAATACATTAATGAAAGTATGACCAGCCTGACCCAGAGTATCCTTACAAAACCCTTGAAACAAACTGATGATACTGCAGATTTGCACATAGTTCCAAAACATTGTCCTAAACAAGCAGTCTCCAACAGGAGGTACCCCTGTATTTTCAGGGTAAAGCTGCTCCAACATGTCATGTTCTACTGAGTGTATGTTGTAATATGTACTGTATGTGTACAATTTGGTTTATGATGAAGGTCTCCTACTATAAAAATACATGAACAGTGGTGAATTCTGAAAAACGTTTCGATGGGTCTATTTCTCAAAAGACATACAAGTGGTAGGGACATGTACATTTCGCTGTGCATATTTGCAAGATCATAAAATTACTTTCAATGTGGATAATTTCCAATTCTTGGAAAAGAAGAGAAGCTTATAATTACTTATGGGTATATGAAGATCTTTCCCTCTGTCATCCTACTCCATGTTGCAGGTATAGGAAAGTAGCAGACTTATTGTAACCCAAATTATATTACCCTCGAGTATTTCCTAATCCCAAAAGTCAATCATTCACTGCGTTGTATGCACACAGTTTGTATTCAATAGTTAAACTTAAAGGGAAAGTCCACCCTGGTATTAAGTTGATTTGAATACAATAAGCAAAATGAGAGATATAGATTAGTGAAAGTTTGAGCAAAGTCCGATAAGAAACAAGAAAATTTTGAAGTTGTAATCAATCAAACACAAATTGGCAACTCCCTGACATACCCGCGAGCTCCTCTTCCGTTCGCTCAGTACAGAAAATCTCATAAATTTTTGTTTACTTAGTTTTTGAAGAAGGAATAGATTTGTTTCAAACAGGTTTTGTGTAAAGACATATGAGCAATGATTACATGTATATCCAAAGTGCATGTATGATAAAATATTTTCTTTAGAGAAAATGGAAATTAATGATTTAGGGGGTACAGGGCAAATGCGAGAGGAGCTCGCAAGATACATGTATGTCAGGGAGTTGCCAATTTGTGTTTGATTGATTACAAATTTAAAATATCATTACTTTCTTATTTCTTATCTTATTATGCTAAAACCTTCACTGATCTGTTGCTTTAATTTTTCTGTTTCTTTTAAAACCAACTTGTAACCAGGGTGGACTGCGCCCCTTTATGCATACATACAAGTGCACATACATGTATATCTACAGACATCTACTTATTTTAACCCTTTCAAGACAATTGACCCCATTTTGTGGTTTGGCTCAATAACTTTTGATTCAGAGCTCTAAAAAATATACCAGATGCATGAGTAGAAAGAGCAAAAAATTCTGCACACACTAATGTATTTTTGTTTCATGATCACATTGCGTTTGATGCCAGGATTTTTAAAAATGAGAATAAGCTTTAAAATCTTTAAATTGGCAACAGATTGAGAGGTACAAAATCATTGTTTTTACATTGAAATTGGCAATTTTTTCAACTTTTCGACATATTTTTAACCATGTATATCGTTTTCAAAGACATTACAACTTATTAGAACCATGTAGCACTAAAAGAAAAATAATATTGTTGCCAATTTGAAGAACAAAATGTGATCAATTTAGCCCTCAAATAATTCCTGTCCTGAAAGGGTTAAATTATAATTTTTCTCTTTTCCTGCAATGGAGAATATAAATGATTACATCAGGTCTACAGGGTACATGTACATGTAGATTCATAAAGCACACAAACCTTCACTAAACTGACAATCCTACTCATTTCCCAAATAATACAAATTCAGGTAGCCCAGCAAAAAAAAAAAAAAAAAAAAAATCAATAGATTTAGCAACGTCAACGACACACATTGCTAACTTTGTGTTAATTCACACCCACGATGCCCGCCAATACACAGTACGACAAAGAACAAGGTCACGGTCGAACGAGCATCGTTTTTATTCCAAAGTACCGTCTACAATCATTTTTCCTGGTGTAGTGCAGTATTTTAAGTTCACAAATACAAGTAATCTTGTAATTCTCCCAGTGAGGAAAGTTTTTTTTCAATTTGTAGCTTTGTGAGTGAGTATGATTAGTCACGGGGAGTTATTTTGAGGTATGTGTGTTGACAGGACTGGTAAGACTCCAATGAGTCACTTTGAGATTCATATTCTAGAATCGGGAAGCAAACCCTGAATAAGAGATATGCAGCACTCAATTTAGAAGAGAGTTCTCTTCTACAGTGTTGTACAATATTTGGGGGCAATCCTTAGGCACTGAAAGGTGTTCCTTTACTTTACTGTCTATCTCATACACATCTTTACATGCTATTTTATGTCTCTGATCATTGTAGAAACTACACTCTTGCTCACTACAGCTCTTTTTGTATAATTTGTAAGATAAAAGAGTGAGATTTTAATGGGACAGGTTTTAATGAATTTTGTTGTTTTATTACCAGACCTCTATTTCAGTATTACAGAGCGCTTTTACAGCTTTCCAGAGCTACTATTGCTCACTCATGACAATGGACCAGTGGTTTAGCCAGCGAGGCGACTGGGCGTCTTTTGGACGCCCATTTCTTCTGGTAGACGCCCAGCAAAATTTGCAAGACGCCTTGATCAAAATCATTTGATGGACGCCCTTTTAATTGTTAAAGATAAATTTGCATAAGACGCGTTTTAAAAATAATTTGATGGACGCCCTTTCAGTTTTTGTAAAGACGTTTTGTATTCACGATAATTTATATCCTCGGCTTCTCAGCAGAAGTCCAAGTCATATTAGCTCCCGCAAACAAGTACCGTACGTGCATACGGGTCTAGGCTGTAGCTACTTAGTCTTTGCGCGACACCTCTTGTGAAAATTTTCTTTCCGAAACGCATTATCACTGTTACAATGCGAGGTCTAAAAATTATCATCATCCGTGTATTGAAACTATCACTAGATCTACGACCGGATACACTACACAGAGAAATTGTTCCTTACCACATTAAGTCCATAGTCACCTCAAAAATCAATCTGTAAAGCCAAAGCCTGCCTCAAAAATGCTGAATTAGTGCCATTTTTAAAAATCACGCGGCGCTTAAGTCGGGTTGTGAGGAACAGAGTCACCGAAAACGCGCTAAAACTCAAGAAATCGGTGGATTTATGACGGGGTTTTTTACTTATCGCGCGCCAGATCGATGCTCATCGAGTGAAATGGTATCCGCGAAAAACAAATTGGAAAAGAAAAATCACCCGGAACTGTGTGCATTCAGTGTATATGTACGTACATACATATACGCAGTGGGGATTTAGGGGGAGGGGGGCAATCCCAGCCCGTGCCCCCCCCCCTTTTTGAGGGAAAACAATGCATTGTGCCCCCCCCCCCCTTTTCGACCAGGAAACTTTTTCTTTTTTTTGCTTGTCAGAGAATTATGGAGGGGAACTGGACCCCATACCCCCCCCCCCCCCCCCCCCCCCACTGAGCGACTTTTGGAGGGCTGGTGAAAAAAATTTTTTTGGTCGACATTGGTACAGTGTTAACCTGGTGGTAAAGTAATACTTACATTAATACATGTATAATGAAAACTTACATTCATGTAGGGAAAACAAATCATCAGAATGTGTAACTTCAACATGTTTTTACCTTAAACACTGAGGGAATAATTCCAGCAAGCTAGGAGTAAACAAGCAAGGAAACAGTGTCTTTTTAGATAGAAATAATGAAAAATTTCCAGCGGAAAAGGGGGCGCTGCCCCCTGGACCCCCTGAACGGCTCGCTGCGCTCGCCCAATTTTTTGGACACCCTGCTTTTTAATTTGGACACCCAATTTTAAAATCCTGGCTAAAGCCCTGCAATGGACATTCTGTTCTGTTTTGATTTGTTGTTACTGTTTTCCCCCATCATGTATGATACATGTACCTGCAAATAGACTATTAAATAAAGAGAATTAACAAAATGTCCAGGAGATGTGACAGGAAGTGTGGTCTTCATACATGTAGGCCAGTGCTCTTTATAAAGTACTGGGCATCGTTTCATCAAACCGTCATAACTACAAGTTCGCCGACATCCTATTGAAACGCGTGTTAATTTTAATACACGTGTTTCAATGTGATGTCGGCGAACTTGTACTTATGACCATTTGATGAAACGCTGTCCAGGTTCCTTTAAAGGGAAAGTCCACCCTGATAGTTGATTTAAATAAAAGCAGATAAATGAGAGAAACGTACATGTATTAGTGAAAGTTTACGCAAAATCCGACAAGAAATCAGAAAGTTATGAATTCTTGAAGTTGTAATCAATCAAACACAAATTGGCAACGCTGTGACATATCTTGCGAGTACCTCTCCCACATGCTCAGTAGAGAAAAATGTCATAAATTTTCATTATCTTAGTTTTTGATGAAGGAATAGATTTGTTTCATACATGTTTTGTGTTAAAATATATGAGCAAAGATTATGTACATTTAAGGTACACGTATGATTTAATATTTTCTTTAGAGAAAATGGAAATTAATGATTTTGGGGGTACAGGGCAAATGGGAGAGGAGCTCGAAAGATACGTCATGGAGTTGCCAATTTGTTTTTGATTGATTACAACTTTAAAAATTCATAACTTTCTTATTTTATATTGCTAAAACCTTCACTGATCTGTTTCTTTAATTTATATTCCAACTTATTTATCATATCTTTATGTGTCTTTTATATGATTAATGTTGTGTTATATTTTGTAAAAAGATCTGCAATTCGGCCCACAAGCCGCAAATGATTTTTGATCAATAAACCATTTTAAATACCGGTAAATGAATAAATAAATAATTTCTCTGCTTCTTTTAAAACCAGCTTGGAATCAGGGTTGACTTTCCCTTTAACACTGGTTTCAATAAGAAACAACTTTTCAATACAAGGGAAATATGAAATGTGGTCTTTCTATACAGGCATTTTAAAGCAGGTCCCAGAGAAGAGACTGAGGAATACTCACTTCTTCGCTTCTTCCAGATGGCAGAGATACTGATAGGCTATACTCTTGAGTCTCTCTGCATCCATCTGATCAGCTGAGGCTCTCTGAGGCATATCAGACTCTTCATCTGTAAAAGAGATAATCACAAACTTTAATATTATGACATGTCTACAGGGCTTGACGACACTAATAGGGGTCCGATACACATGGACTCCCAAAACCTTCACTACACATCCCTAAATATCAAAATGAAAACAAGGGCCCTAGAACTTTAAAATCCCTGGAACAAAAGTTAATAAGGAGACCTCTCTATATTGATATTCTCCATTCATGCAACAACTCACTAGAAAAATATTATGTTCAATTTTTATTCACATTAGCTGGAATTGGCGAAGAGCTATTTTTAAAACTTTCTACAGCCAAACAGATCCAAGTTCCTATACATTTAATTCATTATCACTGCTTATTATTTAAGTCAAAACAATGACTACTCAAGGGAAAACAAGGAACAAACAAGACGAGAGGGGTTTATGCAGGGTCCCCTTTAATGTTGATTTAAAGAAAGAAATAGAAAAATGCAGTTGTTATTGACAGGTGGTGTTTATACAGTGTATACAACTAGAGTGGTATCTACAGGTGGTTGGTGAAGCAAATTAAAGCAGATTTTATTTTATTTTATTTTATTGATTTCTATATCATATTTCAAACATACATCATGTCCATCAATGTGATTATATTCTTTTGCATTCGATACACTTCAAAATACAATACATGATACTGTTTAGAACTTTAAAAATTCATATGAAATTGATTTACACAGACATTAAATATTTGCTTAGTATAAACACGATATATAGGAGGGCTACAGCGTAAGCATGAAGTTTGAAATGCTTGCAGCCCTCAATGAAACTAAGCTAAACTTAAACTAAACTAACTAACCTAACCTAAACTAAACTAATAATATATAGATTCAAAATGCAGAAGAGAGAGAAAGACTTGCAATAAAGAGAAAATAGAGAGAGGGGAAGAACGTTGTTTTCCAACTACCATAATGGTCTGACTAGTGACTAGTTTATTATAAAGTCTGCTGTTTCGTTCATAATGGGAAGATGTGAGTATAACCAACTACCGTAGTAAGTGTAAAATAATGTACATGTAGGCTTGTGCAACCTTTCATGTCCCTTTGAGCTTATTGCCGGGAAATATCTTTTATCAAGTTGCTGTGAGTGGGGTGAAATATCAGAGAAACAGATTAGTGACAGTTTGAGAAAACTGTACAGTTTGAAAGTTTTCACTTTCAAAAATTAAAGGTAGACCTACTTACATACAGGCCTAGATTTACTTCACCATAAGTCTAAATTTAAACATTTTATTATTTAAATACCTATAATTTAATTTCACTGTGCACTATTTAAACATGTATGCCATTACACTGTGATTTAAACAAAAGGGGAAAAACCAGAAAAACAGAGAGAGAGTGAGTTTGAGAAGAATGTGATAATGGACAATAATAACAATTTCCCGTTCCAAGCACAATGATGTTAGGAGAGACAGGGCTCCACATTAACGGAGGGGGCCACATATATGGTCGATAAACACAGGATTCCTGTTTAAATATCAGAACTGTGGGATTCCAAAGTTTTCATTTGGCAGGATCTTGTTAGTATTTTGCCCTAGCAGAGGCATTCCCAGTAGTTGAGAGCATGTTTATAGGGGATTCCCCGGTAAACGTCCTGACAGGCATGGTCATGAAGGAGTAAGTTTTAAGGGGAAATCCAACCTTAATGGCAAGTTGTTCGGAAAGAAAGATGAAAAATCAGTGACGAAGACTTGTAAAAGTTTGAACGAAATCGGACCAGCAATAAAAAAGTTATAAATTTGGGAAAGTTGTTATGACTATGCAAATATGGGAATTTCAAATTGGCAGAATGACAGAATCGGTAATGTCACTGTAAAGTAGTGGGGGACAACTTCCCCATTTGCTCCAACACACAAAATGTCTAAAATATCTTCTTTCTTTTCAAAATGTATCACCCAGTAGGATTTTTTTCTTATAGGAGGACCTGTAAATATATATGCTATCTACAATACATTTTGAGTACTGCCCCAAGAAAAAAGGGGTCTTTGGAGAAAACTGCAAATTAATATTTTAGTGTAGGACAAATAGGTGAGTTGACGTGCCAATACATCACAATCTACTCACTAAATTGCCAATTTGAAATTTGAATAGATTTAGTGATGTCATTTTTCAAACCTAGAAAGATCTAGATAACTTTCTTATTCCTTGTCCAATTTCTTTCAAGCTTTCACCATCCTGTTTTTATTATATATAGTACTACATATACATGTATGACCATGATGATAATCCTCCAAACTAACATAAAAATAATGAGAAAGCTCACAAATTATTTTTTACCTTTCCTAGAACTCAAGCTTCCTTTAAATTTTCCTTCCCAAACAGCTCTATTTATTTTCATGATTTTGTAATTGTAGTTGTACGAGAGTTTCCATCTTCACTTCTACGTCGGTACTTGACAGGATCCATCAGTCAGGATGTAGCGTCAAGGAGGAAATGTTCATCTCGATCAAATTAATTTAAAATTAAACATCATGATGATTGATGAACTAGGCTAAACTAAGGCTAAACTGACTAAAATTTGCTGATTATTGTGTTGTCTTTTTATTTTAATGGTCAGCATGTTCAGGAGATGTTTAATTCTAATTTTTAAAATCTGAATATTTATACTACAAAGTACAATGAACAGGAACTGGTCGCCACCAAGATTCAAATGGTCGCGGCTGGACGTCTCCCTTCAGACCAAGCTCCACCTCCGAGCTCTCCCAAAGGGAAAGCTACGGGGAGTCAAGAGGTCACCTTCCCATGCAAATCTTTCAAATTTCCCACGCAATACTCACGGTCATACTCGTTTGAAACTCGGCCATCCGGGGAATCGTCACTTGAGACACTCCCATTTGTAGCTATTCCGTTACCATTGTGTGCAACCGTCGCCATCTTGACCTAGTATTGCAACATGAAAGGGTAGAAATGATCCGAAATATCCACTAAGAAATCCAGTTTGGTCCACGAAGGCGTAGTTCAGAAGGATTCAGATTTGGGAGCGGTCGAGTCGTCGCACGATGTTTTGATATGTATGAATAAATTGAAGGCCACTACGGGCGTGCGACGGCGGGACTTCGGACCAACTTCAAACAACAGGTGGTATTTCACGAATAACGACGATTCGATGATTATTTCGAGACGTAAATAATCCTTTCTTTCGAAGGGATTATAAACTATCTCAAAAGTATAAGGTGTCTGTGAAATCTGGCTTTAAATATACATAATCACGATGTGGCGCGAACTGAATTCAACTGTTTCTTGATATGATGTCAATAAACTTGCGTAGCATGTCGATCCTGAATTTCGCGACGTGATTCGTGGATTTTACTTGGCAAGGTTTGAGCCATTGGCTGTTAAAATCGTTTTGTCACATGCATAATAAACATAAAGGTGAAAATGATAGTACGTTATTTTGAGAATATATAGAATCTCCCTGAGACGAAAGAGGGCAATCTCTACAATTTGTTGACGTAGCCCCTTTGAGGATGGGTGTTGCACATACGCCTACGGAACGTTCAGTGGGGTTGCAACATGGACCTACTGCAAAGGGTGAGGGGGCGGGTGGGTCTGCTTCATAGAGATCCTATCTATTATAGGTTCTCTATGATCTGCTTTCATTTTTGCCGCTATGTTGAATTGAATTGAATTGAATTTTATTAAACATCCATGATTTACATCAATATTCTGTTCATAAACTTATAACAGAGTGTATCATAAAACCATATTACAATAAATTGGAACCTTTTAAATTTCATCATAGATCGATGAGTCCATTATTTTCATTTTATTTTTATTTTCATAAATTGTAAGTTAATAACTTTTTTGTTTGTTTATTTTTAATGTAAATTTATATTATTTCATTTTTGTAATTCTATCTCGCTAATTCTTTTTCTGTTATTTATATTTCGTGGAGGACCGTCTTGTATCAACTACGCACCGTTATCCTCTCATTTGCTTTCACATGCATATTTTTGAAGGAGAGATTGAGATAAGTATTTCAAAGCCTTATTCACTTGCATTCAGATCAGGCCATAGTAGAGTGGTTTTTGATTATTTGTTTGCTTGTTTGTTTTTGCTGGGTTTTTTTTTGCCCTTTTTCATCTCATTCGTGTTTGTTTGTTTTTTTGTCCCCCCCCCCCCTTATAGTAGAGGATGATGTATCGCACGGGCCCAATGACATGCACGCCTATACATCAGATAAGGTAAAATCTTTCAGTAAGTTTGTCATTTTTTAAAATTTAATTTAATTTATTTTACTTTATTTCATTTCCAGGAATAGGCTACAATATGAAAATAACAGAGAATACAAAATACTACAAAGTACAATAACAGAAGGGGGACCCCAAACCAGCTAATGCCTGCGGATCATTGACCGACAGAAAACACGTTTATAAGATTCTCCTTATTATAGCTGGTGGTAGAAATACATAGATAATTCATATACTATGAACAGTAGACATTGAAAAAAAGCTATAGTGTAAAAACAAGAAATACATGTACTAATTAATAATAGCAAGTCGTATAAGAGAGCGTATTATAAAAAAAATAAAATAGGATGCCGTTCATGGTTCGATAAAAAGAGAGAGCGAGAGGGAGGGAGAGAGAAATGAAAAAGAGAGAGAAAGAAGAAAAGAAAAGAAAGAAAAAATGTATACGCTTTTGGATTATAATTATATAATGCAACATTAAAAGTGGGCTAAACTTAGTCCCCTACCATCGATGGAGCTAAATCCTCGTTTAGCCCCACCGATAATAAGGGACTTAATAAGCAAAATTTTGCAAGTGTAAAAAGTGTATTACTTTGTTTAAATAGATTCAGGTTTACATTAGGCTCTATAAGCACCGATCTCTCTCCGCCATGGGAATATTTTCCCTTAAACGGGCAAAACTGTGAAAACATTAATATATATCAAAATAAGACGACATGCACTTAAATGTCATGCCAAACTTGCACTTTTGTTCGAATGAGCGAAGCAGCAGATTTTGAAAATTTCAACACCGAAATATTAAAATGCCAAAATCAATTTTGGAATCGACCGAAAAGTTTTCTGTGTGAACCATCATGTTTTGCCTGAATTTCTCCAAGTCTAGTCAGTTGTGTATGAATAAAGTCAAGTCAAAGAAAACCTCCCCCTAAAGCAAGCTTTGCTGCCCCAAATGCTCTGGATATATAGAGGAAACACATTTTTGGCATTACAACCTTAATAACTCCAAAGTGTGTCATTCAATTCATTTCGAACTTACATAGTACAATCTTGAGTATTTTAAGCTTCTTGGGGTGCAATTTGGTGTCAAACGATTATTTCAATAGTAAGTTATTAGATTGTGAAAATTGTATTGCTTTCTCAAAAGTAGTCAAATGATATTGTCAAGATTATGTAAACACACCCATTGTCCATCTGCGCCTGTTTGACAAGGCAAAATATATAGAGAGCGTGCAGGTATTAGCGTAATTAACACATGATTGGTAGATTTCACTCATTTCAGCATTGCAGCCACAGGCGCCGGAAGTGGGGGGGGGGGGGCAGGGGGGGGGGGCGGTCGCCCCCAAACGAAAAAGTGGGGGCAAAATGCATTTTCGCCCCCCCCCAAAGCCCCCCCCCCCCCCCATTAAAAAAAAATCAGTAGTAAAGGAGTAAAAATCGTGTGTACATTAAAAGCTTGATTGCTTTATTACGTAATTGTAAGCCTTTGTATTCATTTTTCGTGCATGGAGATCACTGAAGATAGATAAAGCATTCAAACTTTTAACGTTAACGTAGTGGAGGTTTTGTATTAGACGTGTTGAATAGCGAAATATTCTGAAAGGTGTCTACAAGCGTCTGTATGCGTGTTGTGGAGAGGGTGGGAAAGCGTGTGTGTTTTTTTAGGGGTGAGAAGACATGAGCCCTTGAAAGGTGAGCTCCCTTGAATGTTTGCCCCCCCCCCCCCCCAATCCCAAACTGCTTCCGGCGCGCCTGATTGCATACTTGCAAGCTCCTTTTGGTCAAACGGGTACAGATGGACAATGGGTGTGTGTACATAATTCTGACAATATCATTTGACTACTTTTGAGATATAGCAATACAATTTTCACAATTATTTAATAACTTATTATTGAAATGACTCATTCGTCACAAATTGCACCCCAAGAAAGTTGAACACTCAAGATTGTACTGTGTAAATTTTACCTGAATTGAATGACATACTTTGGAGTTAATATGGTTGTAATGCTCCCCCCTTTTTTTTTCTACATCCAGAGCATTTTGGGCAGAAAAGCTTGGTTTAAGGGCACCGTTAGGTGGTTTTTTCAGGGGCGTGTTACACCCACTTCCCGATGGAAATTTTTGTCAGTTTTTATAGTTTAGTAATGTACACCCATATCTCTTCCTTCTGACAAAGTTTGGCGCATATGTTAGATGGTTGAAAGCGACCCGACTTTAGGCCCTCTTTGGGGTGCTCTGGGGGCCAAAACCGGCGGCTTCGTTCGAGCTGACAAACCTTTTTGTGAATGACATGGATGGTCTAAGTAACTTTAAGGGGCCAAATCTTATATGTAAAATGGGGCGACTATTACAGGGCAGGCTCCCAGACTATAAAGTGAAGAAGGACTTTGTCATAAGCTGTTGAATGTGACCTGACGTGTTATGTTCCAAAATTGAGACAACACCACTTTTTGAGAAATATTGAACGGATTATTCTCAAACCCCACACAAACATTTTCAAAAAAGCACACTATACACATCCAGTCAAATATTTAACAAACTCGTCCAAATTAATCTGCCGGCCTTCATAAAATGCATCTTAATATTTTTCCAATAAGTTTTTAAGAAAAAAAATCTGAGACTTGATCACAACATCTTTTGTTCGTAAGTCACTCTCTCTCTCTCTCTCTCTCTCTCTCTCTCTCTCTCTCTCTCTCTCTCTCTCTCTCTCTCTTTCTCTCATTCGCTGTTCAATTGCCTCTTTTGTTTTTATTTTAAAAAATGTGTTGTTGTTATTATTATTATTATTATCATGTTACTCTTCTGTATTATTGTTTTAAATATGACTTGCCGTATTCAAAGCAATCAATCAATCAAACATAGGGACTGCCTACACGGAAATGGGGTCTATAGGGTGCACTCATATCGTCTGATGATCCTGTGGTCGTCTGCAATGACAATGACAATGACAATGACAATGACAATGATTTTATTTCCCATGTCACCCCTTCCAGGGTATTGGAGAAACAATAATTCACAATCAGTTTGTATACACAAGAACAACTATATACAAATATATACAATATTTACAGTATGTCTGCGTAAAAAAAAAAAAAAAAAAAAAACAACACACAACTACAACAAGCGTACAATATTATGCACTGATTTGCACTGATTTGCACAGACACTTCCGTAACGTGGGTGTAATGGAAACTAGAATATTGCCTGGCTATAACAAACAATGTACATGTATAAAATTAATTAAATAAAAGTGTAAGAAGCAATGAAACAATTAAAGCTAAACTACAACAAAACAACTCAAAATATAGTAGGTGCACCTATCAATATATACATTGTATAAACATATTTGAATATTTTATATTGTACAAAATTTTAAGCATGAAGGGACATTATCCCCTGACAGAATTTCGCTAGATTAGTTAAAACCTTCATATCTTTAGAATTAAACAATGCTCCATTTTCAATGAACTTGGTCTGTTTCGGAAGCACGGTTTTACAAATCTCTTTCTCATAGCATCTGTTGCCGAGCATTCAAAAATATAATGAAATTCATCCCCAATCTTATTTTGCCTACACAACGTACAAATTCTGTCTTTTCTTGCAATATTAACATATTTACCAGTTTCAACAGGAAGTTTATGATTCGAGCAACGAAATTTCGACAAATGAACTCTATTTGAAAAAGGTAATTTGATAAGATAGTTTTCAAGACCAACATTGTTCTTAAAAATTCTATAATTAGTGCAATACGTACTTTCATGGATATTACTTCTCCCATGATTTGCGAATAAATGTCTCTTAATCTCAATCTAATCGCTGAACTAAACCATGCCGATAAGAAACATTTCTGTTGTCATAAAATATATTAGACATACCAATCTCGTGGAGACTACGTTCAATATATAATAACCATGGGGAAGAATAAATAGCTTTGTCATGTAAAAGTTTCAAAATATTACAAACTGTATTTGCTAATTTAGCCTCTTTACCATTAACAGTTCGGAACCAAAACTTTAGCATTCGTTCCTTAATATTTAAAGACATTTCCATCCTTCCAAGTTCTCCAACAGCCGATGCAGATGCAACGCGCAGGGCCATATCTGAAAGCGTATTATAAATCAGAGTTTTTATGAGGTGCCAATTTGCAATGTGCGATATTTAGGTATTTTTCCGTATGTTTGCTCAAATTATACAATAAATTAAGAAAAGTTGCATCACATATAGTTTTTTTTTAAGTTTGATTTTATAAGCAATAGCATTTTTTTTAATTCAATATTATTTTAATCACAAAATTAGTGGGTTTTTTTTTTTTGTATTAAAGCAAGCTTGCAAAATCGTCAACAATAAGCGGCGCGGATGGTCAACTAAATTTCACCTATGTTTTTGAGAAGGACGAAAAATTAAAGAAGGTACACTGGATGGAACTTGGCCGGAATCACTGACCTCTACCACCTGGACGTTTCATTGGCTCAGAGAAGTGACGTCGTGGATCCGCCATGTTGCACTTCTGAAAAATCGACGCGCGAGAAAGCTGGAATACAGATTTGTGTACAATTTGACCGTATGTTCTTCTTGCTGAACTTTGTTTTGATGAATTTCGATTGTTAAACATGCCTACATGTGCTGCAGTCAACTGTTCTAATAGATACTATAAAGGATGTGGACGGACATTTCATTCGTAAGTTCAACTATTTTTCCATGTATTCAAAAATTAAGTTGGAAGTTCACCTGAGTTGGAAGTCGTTAGCGTGTAGCGCTCTGTGTAGTCCCATGTATTGTATTTTATGCACGGTTATGTATCGTTTAGTTAATACCATTTTGTAAAATGTTTAACCGTTTTCAGTTGAGCAAAAAAATACTTCCTAGCGAATGTCCAAATATTGCCATAAATCTACATCTCACAGTTATGAAATGTTTTTCAAGTTTTCTTATTTCCTTGAAAACTTCTTTCAACATGTTCAAGGAACTCGAATCAGTAATGTCAGTATCAAGTTACAATACATGTCAGTCTATGGCACTCATAGGCCCTTGCCTATGTGGGATTGTGTCCAACATTCACTGTTGCAGCAGTCAAAAACAGACAACAAAATTGCTCTAAGCAAGACATAATTTTCTTAAATTTGCTAGATTACCTGATTCAGGGACTCTTCAACTCTTACTGTGCCACAAATTTGGGGATTCAGACTTGAAAGTGAAATTTTAAATAATATTTTTGCCTCTCCTGTATGAATGATCTAGCCTGGAAAAGGGCCTGCTGATACACACAATAGCTATTGAAGCCTATTCACCCATAAAAGAGCTAGTCTGAGTACAAGGTTATCTTCAGATAAGCTTGTACATGTATAAGTGGTCTATGGCCACTCATGGGCCCTTGCCTATGTGGGACTGTGTCCAACATTCACTGTTGCAGCAGTCAAAAACAGACAACAAAATTGCTCTAAGCAAGATTTAATTTTCTTAAATTTGCTAGATTACCTGATTCATGGACTTTTCTTTTGTGCAGTCAGATGCAGAGCTGCTAATGGAAGCAACAATAACCCTACTGCACGTCAGTTTGCATCCACGTACAAGAGGCTCCTTGTTCGTCATGAGATACAAGGGCAAAATGGTAACTGCACAGCACAAGGCAAGACACCAATCCTGTTTGTATCCAGTGCCAAGCCATGCATCAAAGCAGGAAACTTGAATGAGGAATTTGAAGACAGAGACATGCTACTGCTCCGCAAGTACGATCTCGAAGAACGCCAGCCTTGCAAAGATGAACACGATTACTGTGACGCACCTAATATCTCTGAACTGTCATCCATTAAGCTTGCAGCAGTCGGGTATATCGCAGGATATGTGGTACGAATGGCTAAGCGGAGAACAACATGTCCTGAATGCCAAGCTGCTCTGACATCAGACAAGGTTAATGCAGGTGGTGGTCTGCTGACGAAGAATAGAGGGGGACTCATCAAGCCATCAGAGGATGTTGTTAGAGTATGTAACTCCACAGAACATTGCTTTCAGAGACTTTTACATACTACTCAAGGTGCCCTACCCCAATCTCATGGCATTTCATTTGCCCTGGCAACTGCCGTTCTGCATGATGTGGCAGGAAAGCAGATTTTTGTTGAGCTGAGTGACCACATGTTCGATGGTCCGCCTGATTACAATCATGTCTTTGTTTTGATTAAGTGCATAGCATCATGTTATGTGAAAATTCGCATGCATCATCTTGCCAAATGCTGTAATGAAAAACTTGGTGGACCCAAAATAAGGAAGCAGCTATCAAAGTTGATATTGTTCAAACATCAGTAAGGGAACACGATTGTGAATTCAAATGATCAATTCAAATTTGTGTCCTTCCACTCATGTACAATTTCAAAATGTCTTTCAAGGTAATTCCACATGACAGAAATCTACTTGGGAGGTATTTTTCTCCCTTTCAGTAATTGCTCAAGATTGAGAAGAATTACGGGAAATCCAATCTTAGTAATAAAATGATTTGGATAACAGAAAAGTTTTTTTTTAAAAAGAATGTGAAAAACTTGAAAGAAATCGGACAATGAATAAGAGCTAGCCATCCTTGGAAGATCTATGTTAAAAAATAAAACTATACCAAGTGTTACGTAGCATTACGTGGTTGACAAATTCCATTACAGTTATTGTTTAATTGTCCTGTTCAACTAAACAGGTAAAATGTAAGATTGAGCATTTTTTTCACTACATGTTACTGGCTTTATTCTGATTTATGCAGTTCATTTATTTGCCAGCAATAATTTATTTTTCGCTACTATGGAGGAGAAAAAAAAAGGGAATGCAGTGATTAGGAATGATACATAGATCATTTAAAACCTTTGCCACATCTCATATCAGTGCCTTTTCATCGTAAATTCTATATGTTTTCATGTCAGTGAAGATAATCTTCAAAACATCTTGCAAGAAGGCACATCATCATGTGTTGTTTAGTGATCTATTCATTAATCTGTCAAGAAGTTAATTCATTTATTTCAGCATTTTGTTATAAATCATGCATTTATTTAGAGAGTGTAGGTGTAGGCCTACTGTTTATGCCTCAAGTTTGCATATTCGAATTACAGGGATGATTACGGGAATTTTGAGAAATGCAAATTGTTTTCATCAATTTTTATGGGGTCACGAAAGTGCATGTTCCATCTATTGGAAAAAATCATTCTTCATTCGGTATTAATAGTACAAGTGTTTCATTTGCCATAAACAATACAAGTGTCTCAAGTTCAATAATGGCAACAAGAGTTTCAACTGGAGAATTCAGCCTTTAAGTGTAGGCCTACTGTTTATGCCTCATTAACTTGGTGATGGAGGCATCATTACATGTGCCTGTCTTTTTTGATATTTACTAGATGATCAAAAGCTAAAAACCAGAGATATAAAACATGATGTAATTATTGTTTTATGAGTAACAGTGATAATTATTAAAGAAAAAAGATAATTGTCTTTTGAGCTAATTCAACATCAATTTATCTTCAGCATCTTTGTTAAAGGTTGTGAGAGGGAACATTAATAGATGAAAGTCAAAATCAGTTTAAATAATTACGGTACAATCATTATAATTTAAAATGCCAGAGGGGAGAAAGATATGAACAGTAGGAATGACAGCGAGCTGACAGAAGATCAGATATAAAGAGCCAGGGGCGGATCCAGGATTTAGAAAATTAGAAAAAAGGGGGCAAAAAATTCGGAGTTCTCTGACAAGCAAAAAAAAAAAAAAAAGTCAGCATTTTCAGGCCCTCTTTTCTCCCAAAATTTTGCTGACAAGCAAAAACAAAAACAAAAACAAAACAAAAAAAAAGGTCATCAGCATTTTCAGGTTTCAGGCCCTCGTTTCCTCCCAAAATTTTCAAAGGTCCTCAAAAAAGGGGGGGCACATGCCCCTTTTGCCCCCCCCCCCTGGATCCGCGCCTGTATAGAGCACAGGTAGAGAGTGAGCTGTTGGAAAGAGACAAAAAGATAAATTGCAGTAATGAGAGAGAGAGAGGGGGAAAATGTATGGTGAGAATGAGAGAGAGAAGGGGGAGGGGGAGCCTTTGAAGAGTGCATGAGAAAGTGTGAATATTACTGGTGATATCAAGAGAGAGATAGAGGGAGGAGGGAGATTATTTGAAGAGTGCATGAGAAAGTGTCAATATTACTGGTAATATCAAGAGAGATAGAGAGAGGGGGGGGGTGGGAAAAGAGAGGAGAGCCTTTGAAGAGTGCATGAGAAAGTGTGAACATTACTGGTAATATCGAGAGAGAGAGAGAGAGAGGGGGGATTACATTGCATAATTGGCTGACAATATTGCAGTAAAATGAAAATAAATATCAAGAAAGAGAGATAGAGAAAGCTAGCGGGAGAGCCATCGAGGAGCCTGAGAAAGTGTTATGAGGAGGAATATCAAGATGCATCTTGCAGGTAGAATTATGCATTTTATGGTTTCCTTCGGGAGAATAATAAAAAACAAGGGGCTTCATTCAACATCTAACGTCTAAGGTCTCCGATGATATTGAAGCGAAACTCCCAGGTAATGAAAACTTGGTGTCAAAACGCTAAGACAAGTACAGATGTTCAGTGCGTAACGTGTATTAAACCACAGCGCTCTTGGAAGAGTGACATGGCCGCCGCGCGTGCGCGCCCACTTCAAGTGCTCGCACGCGCGGGAATAGGCGATGATCCGTCCAGGTGGTAGAGAGGTCAGTGACTGGATGGAACTTGGCCGGAATCCAGCCGGAAAGCCAATTTGAGGAGTGTCAAAAATTGTACGATCAAAAAGAAGAAGATGTAAAATAGCGATATAAAAAATCATGAACTAAAATGAGACCAGCAACAAGGAATAAATTTATAATTGTTAATATCTAAACATTATTTAGTACATTACCGAGTATATTAAGGTACCAAAAATGACGTCATCGTTCTTTAAGATTGATTTTCGTTAATTAAGTTTATAAAGGGGATATTTAGTACCGGTCCGCTAGCGCTCAGGGAAAATACCGAAAGAAGCAACTAGGTGGAGGTTGAAGAGGAAGGTCTACTCTATCGAAAAAATAATATTTCATCAAAAGTTATATGTCTTTGACCATAGCGGACTAGTCTTTTTGCAGACGGACATTTTCCATACTGTATACTTGTAATACATATGGGAGGAGGGCGGACAACTTACTTTGAATCGGTCCCCTAGTGCTCAGGGAAAATACTGAAAGAAACGACTAGGTGGAAGTTGAAGAGCAACGTCTACTCTATCGAAAAAATAATATTTCATCAAAAGTTATATGTCTTTGACCATAGCGGACTAGTCTTTTTGCAGACGGACATATTTTCCCTACTATACGTGTAATATATATAGGGGAGGGGCCGGACAACTTACTTTGAATCGGTCCGCTAGCGCTCAGAGAAAATACCGAAGGAAGCGACTAGGTGGAGGTTGAAGAGCAAGGTCTACTCTATCGAAAAAATAATATTTCATCAAAAGTTATATGTCTTTGACCATAGCGGACTAGTCTTTTTGCAGACGGACATTTTCCATACTGTATGTTACGTGTAATACATATGGGAGGGGGGCGGACAACTTACTTTGAATCGGTCCGCTAGCGCTCAGAGAAAATACCGAAGGAAGCGACTAGGTGGAGGTTGAAGAGCAAGGTCTACTCTATCGAAAAAATAATATTTCATCAAAAGTTATATGTCTTTGACCATAGCGGACTAGTCTTTTTGCAGACGAACATATTTTCCCTACTATACGTGTAATATATATAGGGGAGGGGCCGGACAACTTACTTTGAATCGGTCCGCTAGCGCTCAGAGAAAATACCGAAAGAAACAACTAGGTGGAGGTTGAAGAGGAAGGTCTACTCTATCGAAAAAATAATATTTCATCAAAAGTTATATGTCTTTGACCATAGCGGACTAGTCTTTTTGCAGACGGACATTTTCCATACTGTATGTTACGTGTAATACATATGGGAGGGGGGCGGACAACTTACTTTGAATCGGTCCGCTAGCGCTCAGAGAAAATACCGAAGGAAGCGACTAGGTGGAGGTTGAAGAGCAAGGTCTACTCTATCGAAAAAATAATATTTCATCAAAAGTTATATGTCTTTGACCATAGTGGACTAGTCTTTTTGCAGACGGACATTTTCCATACTGTATGTTACGTGTAATACATATGGGAGGGGGGCGGACAACTTACTTTGAAGCGGTCCGCTAGCGCTCAGAGAAAATACCGAAAGAAACAACTAGGTGGAGGTTGAAGAGGAAGGTCTACTCTATCGAAAAAATAATATTTCATCAAAAGTTATATGTCTTTGACCATAGCGGACTAGTCTTTTTGCAGACAGACATTTTCCATACTGTATATTACGTGTAATACATATGGGAGGGGGGCGGACAACTTACTTTGAATCGGTCCGCTAGCGCTCACAGAAAATACCGAAGGAAGCGACTAGGTGGAGGTTGAAGAGGAAGGTCTACTCTATCGAAAAAATAATATTTCATCAAAAGTTATATGTCTTTGACCGTAGCGGACTAGTCTTTTTGCAGACGGACATATTTTCCCTACTATGCGTGTAATATATATAGGGGAGGGGCCGGACAACTTACTTTGAATCGGTCCGCTAGCGCTCAGAGAAAATACCGAAAGAAACAACTAGGTGGAGGTTGAAGAGGAAGGTCTACTCTATCGAAAAAATAATATTTCATCAAAAGTTATATGTCTTTGACCATAGCGGACTAGTCTTTTTGCAGACGGACATTTTCCATACTGTATGTTACGTGTAATACATATGGGAGGGGGGCGGACAACTTACTTTGAATCGGTCCGCTAGCGCTCAGAGAAAATACCGAAGGAAGCGACTAGGTGGAGGTTGAAGAGGAAGGTCTACTCTATCGAAAAAATAATATTTCATCAAAAGTTATATGTCTTTGACCGTAGCGGACTAGTCTTTTTGCAGACGGACATATTTTCCCTACTATACGTGTAATATATATAGGGGAGGGGCCGGACAACTTACTTTGAATCGGTCCGCTAGCGCTCAGAGAAAATACCGAAGGAAGCGACTAGGTGGAGGTTGAAGAGGAAGGTCTACTCTATCGAAAAAATAATATTTCATCAAAAGTTATATGTCTTTGACCATAGCGGACTAGTCTTTTTGCAGACGGACATTTTCCATACTGTATGTTACGTGTAATACATATGGGAGGGGGGGGGGGCGGACAACTTACTTTGAATCGGTCCGCTAGCGCTCAGAGAAAATACCGAAGGAAGCGACTAGGTGGAGGTTGAAGAGCAAGGTCTACTCTATCGAAAAAATAATATTTCATCAAAAGTTATATGTCTTTGACCGTAGCGGACTAGTCTTTTTGCAGACGGACATATTTTCCCTACTATACGTGTAATATATATAGGGGAGGGGCCGGACAACTTATTTTGAATCGGTCCGCTAGCGCTCAGAGAAAATACCGAAAGAAACAACTAGGTGGAGGTTGAAGAGGAAGGTCTACTCTATCGAAAAAATAATATTTCATCAAAAGTTATTATGTCTTTGACCATAGCGGACTAGTCTTTTTGCAGACGGACATTTTCCATACTGTATGTTACGTGTAATACATATGGGAGGGGGGCGGACAACTTACTTTGAATCGGTCCGCTAGCGCTCAGAGAAAATACCGAAGGAAGCGACTAGGTGGAGGTTGAAGAGCAAGGTCTACTCTATCGAAAAAATAATATTTCATCAAAAGTTATATGTCTTTGACCATAGCGGACTAGTCTTTCTGCAGACGGACTTATTTCCATACTGGATACGTGTAATATATATAGGGGAGGGGCCGGACAACTTACTTTGAATCGGTCCGCTAGCGCTCAGAGAAAATACCGAAGGAAGCAACTAGGTGGAGGTTGAAGAGCAAGGTCTACTCTATCGAAAAAATAATATTTCATAAAAAGTTATATGTCTTTCACCAAAGCGGACTAGTCTTTTTGCAGACGGACATTTTCCATACTGTATGTTACGTGTAATACATAAGGGAGGGGGGCGGACAACTTACTTTGAAGCGGTCCGCTAGCGCTCAGAGAAAATACCGAAAGAAACAACTAGGTGGAGGTTGAAGAGGAAGGTCTACTCTATCGAAAAAATAATATTTCATCAAAAGTTATATGTCTTTGACCATAGCGGACTAGTCTTTTTGCAGACGGACATTTTCCATACTGTATGTTACGTGTAATACATATGGGAGGGGGGGCGGACAACTTACTTTGAATCGGTCCGCTAGCGCTCACAGAAAATACCGAAGGAAGCGACTAGGTGGAGGTTGAAGAGCAAGGTCTACTCTATCGAAAAAATAATATTTCATCAAAAGTTATATGTCTTTGACCGAAGCGGACTAGTCTTTTTGCAGACGGACATATTTTCCCTACTATACGTGTAATATATATAGGGGAGGGGCCGGACAACTTACTTTGAATCGGTCCGCTAGCGCTCAGAGAAAATACCGAAAGAAACAACTAGGTGGAGGTTGAAGAGGAAGGTCTACTCTATCGAAAAAATAATATTTCATCAAAAGTTATATGTCTTTGACCATAGCAGACTAGTCTTTTTGCAGACGGACATTTTCCATACTGTATGTTACGTGTAATACATATGGGAGGGGGGCGGACAACTTACTTTGAATCGGTCCGCTAGCGCTCAGAGAAAATACCGAAGGAAGCGACTAGGTGGAGGTTGAAGAGCAAGGTCTACTCTATCGAAAAAATAATATTTCATCAAAAGTTATATGTCTTTGACCATAGTGGACTAGTCTTTTTGCAGACGGACATTTTCCATACTGTATGTTACGTGTAATACATATGGCAGGGGGGCGGACAACTTACTTTGAAGCGGTCCGCTAGCGCTCAGAGAAAATACCGAAAAAACAACTAGGTGGAGGTTGAAGAGGAAGGTCTACTCTATCGAAAAAATAATATTTCATCAAAAGTTATATGTCTTTGACCATAGCGGTCTAGTCTTTTTGCAGACGGACATTTTCCATACTGTATGTTACGTGTAATACATATGGGAGGGGGGCGGACAACTTACTTTGAATCGGTCCGCTAGCGCTCACAGAAAATACCGAAGGAAGCGACTAGGTGGAGGTTGAAGAGCAAGGTCTACTCTATCGAAAAAATAATATTTCATCAAAAGTTATATGTCTTTGACCGTAGCGGACTAGTCTTTTTGCAGACGGACATATTTTCCCTACTATACGTGTAATATATATAGGGGAGGGGCCGGACAACTTACTTTGAATCGGTCCGCTAGCGCTCAGAGAAAATACCGAAGGAAGCGACTAGGTGGAGGTTGAAGAGCAAGGTCTACTCTATCGGAAAAATAATATTTCATCAAAAGTTATATGTCTTTGACCGTAGCGGACTAGTCTTTCTGCAGACGGACATATTTTCCATACTATACGTGTAATATATATAGGGGAGGGGCCGGACAACTTACTTTGAATCGGTCCGCTAGCGCTCAGAGAAAATACCGAAAGAAACAACTAAGTGGAGGTTGAAGAGGAAGGTCTACTCTATCGAAAAAATAATATTTCATCAAAAGTTATATGTCTTTGACCGTAGCGGACTAGTCTTTTTGCAGACGGACATATTTTCCCTACTATACGTGTAATATATATAGGGGAGGGGCCGGACAACTTATTTTGAATCGGTCCGCTAGCGCTCAGAGAAAATACCGAAAGAAACAACTAGGTGGAGGTTGAAGAGGAAGGTCTACTCTATCGAAAAAATAATATTTCATCAAAAGTTATATGTCTTTGACCATAGCGGACTAGTCTTTTTGCAGACGGACATTTTCCATACTGTATGTTACGTGTAATACATATGGGAGGGGGGCGGACAACTTACTTTGAATCGGTCCGCTAGCGCTCAGAGAAAATACCGAAGGAAGCGACTAGGTGGAGGTTGAAGAGCAAGGTCTACTCTATCGAAAAAATAATATTTCATCAAAAGTTATATGTCTTTGACCATAGCGGACTAGTCTTTCTGCAGACGGACTTATTTCCATACTGTATACGTGTAATATATATAGGGGAGGGGCCGGACAACTTACTTTGAATCGGTCCGCTAGCGCTCAGAGAAAATACCGAAGGAAGCGACTAGGTGGAGGTTGAAGAGCAAGGTCTACTCTATCGAAAAATAATATTTCATCAAAAGTTATATGTCTTTGACCGTAGCGGACTAGTCTTTCTGCAGACGGACATATTTTCCCTACTGTATACGTGTAATATATATAGGGGAGGGGCCGGACAACTTACTTTGAATCGGTCCGCTAGCGCTCAGAGAAAATACCGAAAGAAACAACTAAGTGGAGGTTGAAGAGGAAGGTCTACTCTATCGAAAAAATAATATTTCATCAAAAGTTATATGTCTTTGACCGTAGCGGACTAGTCTTTTTGCAGACGGACATATTTTCCCTACTATACGTGTAATATATATAGGGGAGGGGCCGGACAACTTACTTTGAATCGGTCCGCTAGCGCTCAGAGAAAATACCGAAAGAAACAACTAGGTGGAGGTTGAAGAGGAAGGTCTACTCTATCGAAAAAATAATATTTCATCAAAAGTTATTATGTCTTTGACCATAGCGGACTAGTCTTTTTGCAGACGGACATTTTCCATACTGTATGTTACGTGTAATACATATGGGAGGGGGGCGGACAACTTACTTTGAATCGGTCCGCTAGCGCTCAGAGAAAATACCGAAGGAAGCGACTAGGTGGAGGTTGAAGAGCAAGGTCTACTCTATCGAAAAAATAATATTTCATCAAAAGTTATATGTCTTTGACCATAGCGGACTAGTCTTTCTGCAGACGGACTTATTTCCATACTGTATACGTGTAATATATATAGGGGAGGGGCCGGACAACTTACTTTGAATCGGTCCGCTAGCGCTCAGAGAAAATACCGAAGGAAGCAACTAGGTGGAGGTTGAAGAGCAAGGTCTACTCTATCGAAAAAATAATATTTCATAAAAAGTTATATGTCTTTCACCAAGCGGACTAGTCTTTTTGCAGACGGACATTTTCCATACTGTATGTTACGTGTAATACATATGGGAGGGGGGCGGACAACTTACTTTGAAGCGGTCCGCTAGCGCTCAGAGAAAATACCGAAAGAAACAACTAGGTGGAGGTTGAAGAGGAAGGTCTACTCTATCGAAAAAATAATATTTCATCAAAAGTTATATGTCTTTGACCATAGCGGACTAGTCTTTTTGCAGACGGACATTTTCCATACTGTATGTTACGTGTAATACATATGGGAGGGGGGCGGACAACTTACTTTGAATCGGTCCGCTAGCGCTCACAGAAAATATCGAAGGAAGCGACTAGGTGGAGGTTGAAGAGCAAGGTCTACTCTATCGAAAAAATAATATTTCATCAAAAGTTATATGTCTTTGACCGAGCGGACTAGTCTTTTTGCAGACGGACATATTTTCCCTACTATACGTGTAATATATATAGGGGAGGGGCCGGACAACTTACTTTGAATCGGTCCGCTAGCGCTCAGAGAAAATACCGAAAGAAACAACTAGGTGGAGGTTGAAGAGGAAGGTCTACTCTATCGAAAAAATAATATTTCATCAAAAGTTATATGTCTTTGATCATAGCGGACTAGTCTTTCTGCAGACGGACATTTTCCATACTGTATGTTACGTGTAATACATATGGGAGGGGGCGGACAACTTACTTTGAAGCGGTCCGCTAGCGCTCAGAGAAAATACCGAAAAAACAACTAGGTGGAGGTTGAAGAGGAAGGTCTACTCTATCGAAAAAATAATATTTCATCAAAAGTTATATGTCTTTGACCATAGCGGACTAGTCTTTTTGCAGACGGACATTTTCCATACTGTATATTACGTTTAATACATATGGGAGGGGGGCGGACAACTTACTTTGAATCGGTCCGCTAGCGCTCAGAGAAAATACCGAAAGAAGCAACTAGGTGGAGGTTGAAGAGGAAGGTCTACTCTATCGAAAAAATAATATTTCATCAAAAGTTATATGTCTTTGACCGTAGCGGACTAGTCTTTTTGCAGACGGACATATTTTCCCTACTATACGTGTAATATATATAGGGGAGGGGCCGGACAACTTACTTTGAATCGGTCCGCTAGCGCTCAGAGAAAATACCGAAAGAAACAACTAGGTGGAGGTTGAAGAGGAAGGTCTACTCTATCGAAAAAATAATATTTCATCAAAAGTTATATGTCTTTGACCATAGCAGACTAGTCTTTTTGCAGACGGACATTTTCCATACTGAATGTTACGTGTAATACATATGGGAGGGGGGCGGACAACTTACTTTGAATCGGTCCGCTAGCGCTCACAGAAAATACCGAAGGAAGCGACTAGGTGGAGGTTGAAGAGCAAGGTCTACTCTATCGAAAAAATAATATTTCATCAAAAGTTATATGTCTTTGACCGTAGCGGACTAGTCTTTTTGCAGACGGACATATTTTCCCTACTATACGTGTAATATATATAGGGGAGGGGCCGGACAACTTACTTTGAATCGGTCCGCTAGCGCTCAGAGAAAATACCGAAGGAAGCGACTAGGTGGAGGTTGAAGAGCAAGGTCTACTCTATCGGAAAAATAATATTTCATCAAAAGTTATATGTCTTTGACCATAGCGGACTAGTCTTTCTGCAGACGGACATATTTTCCATACTGTATACGTGTAATATATATAGGGGAGGGGCCGGACAACTTACTTTGAATCGGTCCGCTAGCGCTCAGAGAAAATACCGAAGGAAGCGACTAGGTGGAGGTTGAAGAGCAAGGTCTCTTCTATCGAAAAAATAATATTTCATCAAAAGTTATATGTCTTTGACCGTAGCAACTAGTCTTTTTGCAGACGGACATATTTTCCCTACTATACGTGTAATATATATAGGGGAGGGGCCGGACAACTTACTTTGAATCGGTCCGCTAGCGCTCAGAGAAAATACCGAAAGAAACAACTAGGTGGAGGTTGAAGAGGAAGGTCTACTCTATCGAAAAAATAATATTTCATCAAAAGTTATATGTCTTTGACCATAGCGGACTAGTCTTTTTGCAGACGGACATTTTCCATACTGTATGTTACGTGTAATACATATGGGAGGGGGGCGGACAACTTACTTTGAATCGGTCCGCTAGCGCTCACAGAAAATACCGAAGGAAGCGACTAGGTGGAGGTTGAAGAGCAAGGTCTACTCTATCGAAAAAATAATATTTCATCAAAGGTTATATGTCTTTGACCGAGGCGGACTAGTCTTTTTGCAGACGGACATATTTTCCCTACTATACGTGTAATATATATAGGGGAGGGGCCGGACAACTTACTTTGAATCGGTCCGCTAGCGCTCAGAGAAAATACCGAAAGAAACAACTAGGTGGAGGTTGAAGAGGAAGGTCTACTCTATCGAAAAAATAATATTTCATCAAAAGTTATATGTCTTTGACCATAGCAGACTAGTCTTTTTGCAGACGGACATTTTCCATACTGAATGTTACGTGTAATACATATGGGAGGGGGGCGGACAACTTACTTTGAATCGGTCCGCTAGCGCTCAGAGAAAATACCGAAGGAAGCAACTAGGTGGAGGTTGAAGAGCAAGGTCTACTCTATCGAAAAAATAATATTTCATCAAAAGTTATATGTCTTTGACCATAGTGGACTAGTCTTTTTGCAGACGGACATTTTCCATACTGTATGTTACGTGTAATACATATGGGAGGGGGGCGGACAACTTACTTTGAATCGGTCCGCTAGCGCTCAGAGAAAATACCGAAAGAAACAACTAGGTGGAGGTTGAAGAGGAAGGTCTACTCTATCGAAAAAATAATATTTCATCAAAAGTTATATGTCTTTGATCATAGCGGACTAGTCTTTCTGCAGACGGACATATTTTCCATACTGTATGTTACGTGTAATACATATGGGAGGGGGCGGACAACTTACTTTGAATCGGTCCGCTAGCGCTCAGAGAAAATACCGAAGGAAGCGACTAGGTGGAGGTTGAAGAGCAAGGTCTACTCTATCGAAAAAATAATATTTCATCAAAAGTTATATGTCTTTGACCGTAGCGGACTAGTCTTTTTGCAGACGGACATATTTTCCCTATTATACGTGTAATATATATAGGGGAGGGGCCGGACAACTTACTTTGAATCGGTCCGCTAGCGCTCAGAGAAAATACCGAAGGAAGCGACTAGGTGGAGGTTGAAGAGCAAGGTCTACTCTATCGAAAAAATAATATTTCATCAAAAGTTATATGTCTTTGACCATAGTGGACTAGTCTTTTTGCAGACGGACATTTTCCATACTGTATGTTACGTGTAATACATATGGGAGGGGGGCGGACAACTTACTTTGAATCGGTCCGCTAGCGCTCAGAGAAAATACCGAAAGAAGCAACTAGGTGGAGGTTGAAGAGGAAGGTCTACTCTATCGAAAAAATAATATTTCATCAAAAGTTATATGTCTTTGACCGTAGCGGACTAGTCTTTTTGCAGACGGACATATTTTCCCTACTATACGTGTAATATATATAGGGGAGGGGCCGGACAACTTACTTTGAATCGGTCCGCTAGCGCTCAGAGAAAATACCGAAAGAAACAACTAGGTGGAGGTTGAAGAGGAAGGTCTACTCTATCGAAAAAATAATATTTCATCAAAAGTTATATGTCTTTGACCATAGCAGACTAGTCTTTTTGCAGACGGACATTTTCCATACTGTATGTTACGTGTAATACATATGGGAGGGGGGCGGACAACTTACTTTGAATCGGTCCGCTAGCGCTCACAGAAAATACCGAAGGAAGCGACTAGGTGGAGGTTGAAGAGCAAGGTCTACTCTATCGAAAAAATAATATTTCATCAAAAGTTATATGTCTTTGACCGTAGCGGACTAGTCTTTTTGCAGACGGACATATTTTCCCTACTATACGTGTAATATATATAGGGGAGGGGCCGGACAACTTACTTTGAATCGGTCCGCTAGCGCTCAGAGAAAATACCGAAGGAAGCGACTAGGTGGAGGTTGAAGAGCAAGGTCTACTCTATCGAAAAAATAATATTTCATCAAAAGTTATATGTCTTTGACCATAGCGGACTAGTCTTTCTGCAGACGGACATATTTTCCATACTGTATACGTGTAATATATATAGGGGAGGGGCCGGACAACTTACTTTGAATCGGTCCGCTAGCGCTCAGAGAAAATACCGAAGGAAGCGACTAGGTGGAGGTTGAAGAGCAAGGTCTCTTCTATCGAAGAAATAATATTTCATCAAAAGTTATATGTCTTTGACCGTAGCAGACTAGTCTTTTTGCAGACGGACATATTTTCCCTACTATACGTGTAATATATATAGGGGAGGGGCCGGACAACTTACTTTGAATCGGTCCGCTAGCGCTCAGAGAAAATACCGAAAGAAACAACTAGGTGGAGGTTGAAGAGGAAGGTCTACTCTATCGAAAAAATAATATTTCATCAAAAGTTATATGTCTTTGACCATAGCGGACTAGTCTTTTTGCAGACGGACATTTTCCATACTGTATGTTACGTGTAATACATATGGGAGGGGGGCGGACAACTTACTTTGAATCGGTCCGCTAGCGCTCACAGAAAATACCGAAGGAAGCGACTAGGTGGAGGTTGAAGAGCAAGGTCTACTCTATCGAAAAAATAATATTTCATCAAAAGTTATATGTCTTTGACCGAGGCGGACTAGTCTTTTTGCAGACGGACATATTTTCCCTACTATACGTGTAATATATATAGGGGAGGGGCCGGACAACTTACTTTGAATCGGTCCGCTAGCGCTCAGAGAAAATACCGAAAGAAACAACTAGGTGGAGGTTGAAGAGGAAGGTCTACTCTATCGAAAAAATAATATTTCATCAAAAGTTATATGTCTTTGACCATAGCGGACTAGTCTTTTTGCAGACGGACATTTTCCATACTGTATGTTACGTGTAATACATATGGGAGGGGGGCGGACAACTTACTTTGAATCGGTCCGCTAGCGCTCAGAGAAAATACCGAAGGAAGCAACTAGGTGGAGGTTGAAGAGCAAGGTCTACTCTATCGAAAAAATAATATTTCATCAAAAGTTATATGTCTTTGACCATAGCGGACTAGTCTTTTTGCAGACGGACATTTTCCATACTGTATGTTACGTGTAATACATATGGGAGGGGGCGGACAACTTACTTTGAAGCGGTCCGCTAGCGCTCAGAGAAAATACCGAAAGAAACAACTAGGTGGAGGTTGAAGAGGAAGGTCTACTCTATCGAAAAAATAATATTTCATCAAAAGTTATATGTCTTTGACCATAGCGGACTAGTCTTTCTGCAGACGGACATTTTCCATACTGTATGTTACGTGTAATACATATGGGAGGGGGCGGACAACTTACTTTGAATCGGTCCGCTAGCGCTCAGAGAAAATACCGAAGGAAGCGACTAGGTGGAGGTTGAAGAGCAAGGTCTACTCTATCGAAAAAATAATATTTCATCAAAAGTTATATGTCTTTGACCGTAGCGGACTAGTCTTTTTGCAGACGGACATATTTTCCCTATTATACGTGTAATATATATAGGGGAGGGGCGGACAACTTACTTTGAATCGGTCCGCTAGCGCTCAGAGAAAATACCGAAGGAAGCGACTAGGTGGAGGTTGAAGAGCAAGGTCTACTCTATCGAAAAAATAATATTTCATCAAAAGTTATATGTCTTTGACCATAGCGGACTAGTCTTTCTGCAGACGGACATATTTTCCATACTGTATATGTGTAATATATATAGGGGAGGGGCCGGACAACTTACTTTGAATCGGTCCGCTAGCGCTCAGAGAAAATACCGAAGGAAGCGACTAGATGGAGGTTGAAGAGGAAGGTCTACTCTATCGAAAAAATAATATTTCATCAAAAGTTATATGTCTTTGACCGTAGCGGACTAGTCTTTTTGCAGACGGACATATTTTCCCTACTATACGTGTAATATATATAGGGGAGGGGGGCGGACAACTTACTTTGAATCGGTCCGCTAGCGCTCAGAGAAAATACCGAAGGAAGCGACTAGATGGAGGTTGAAGAGCAAGGTCTACTCTATCGAAAAAATAATATTTCATCAAAAGTTATATGTCTTTGACCGTAGCGGACTAGTCTTTTTGCAGACGGACATATTTTCCCTACTATACGTGTAATATATATAGGGGAGGGGCCGGACAACTTACTTTGAATCGGTCCGCTAGCGCTCAGAGAAAATACCGAAAGAAACAACTAGGTGGAGGTTGAAGAGGAAGGTCTACTCTATCGAAAAAATAATATTTCATCAAAAGTTATATGTCTTTGACCATAGCGGACTAGTCTTTTTGCAGACGGACATATTTTCCATACTGTATGTTACGTGTAATACATATGGGAGGGGGGCGGACAACTTACTTTGAATCGGTCCGCTAGCGCTCAGAGAAAATACCGAAGGAAGCGACTAGGTGGAGGTTGAAGAGCAAGGTCTACTCTATCGAAAAAATAATATTTCATCAAAAGTTATATGTCTTTGACCGTAGCGGACTAGTCTTTTTGCAGACGGACATATTTTCCCTACTATACGTGTAATATATATAGGGGAGGGGCCGGACAACTTACTTTGAATCGGTCCGCTAGCGCTCAGAGAAAATACCGAAGGAAGCGACTAGGTGGAGGTTGAAGAGCAAGGTCTACTCTATCGAAAAAATAATATTTCATCAAAAGTTATATGTCTTTGACCGTAGCGGACTAGTCTTTCTGCAGACGGACATATTTTCCATACTGTATACGTGTAATATATATAGGGGAGGGGCCGGACAACTTACTTTGAATCGGTCCGCTAGCGCTCAGAGAAAATACCGAAGGAAGCGACTAGGTGGAGGTTGAAGAGCAAGGTCTACTCTATCGAAAAATAATATTTCATCAAAAGTTATATGTCTTTGACCGTAGCAACTAGTCTTTTTGCAGACGGACATATTTTCCCTACTATACGTGTAATATATATAGGGGAGGGGCCGGACAACTTACTTTGAATCGGTCCGCTAGCGCTCAGAGAAAATACCGAAAGAAACAACTAGGTGGAGGTTGAAGAGGAAGGTCTACTCTATCGAAAAAATAATATTTCATCAAAAGTTATATGTCTTTGACCATAGCGGACTAGTCTTTTTGCAGACGGACATTTTCCATACTGAATGTTACGTGTAATACATATGGGAGGGGGCGGACAACTTACTTTGAATCGGTCCGCTAGCGCTCACAGAAAATACCGAAGGAAGCGACTAGGTGGAGGTTGAAGAGCAAGGTCTACTCTATCGAAAAAATAATATTTCATCAAAAGTTATATGTCTTTGACCGAGGCGGACTAGTCTTTTTGCAGACGGACATATTTTCCCTACTATACGTGTAATATATATAGGGGAGGGGCCGGACAACTTACTTTGAATCGGTCCGCTAGCGCTCAGAGAAAATACCGAAAGAAACAACTAGGTGGAGGTTGAAGAGGAAGGTCTACTCTATCGAAAAAATAATATTTCATCAAAAGTTATATGTCTTTGACCATAGCGGACTAGTCTTTTTGCAGACGGACATTTTCCATACTGTATGTTACGTGTAATACATATGGGAGGGGGGCGGACAACTTACTTTGAATCGGTCCGCTAGCGCTCAGAGAAAATACCGAAAGAAACAACTAGGTGGAGGTTGAAGAGCAAGGTCTACTCTATCGAAAAAATAATATTTCATCAAAAGTTATATGTCTTTGACCATAGCAGACTAGTCTTTTTGCAGACGGACATTTTCCATACTGAATGTTACGTGTAATACATATGGGACGGGGGCGGACAACTTACCTTGTTCGGTCCGCTAGCGCTCAGAGAAAATACCGAAAGAAACAACTAGGTGGAGGTTGAAGAGCAAGGTCTACTCTATCGAAAAAATAATATTTCATCAAAAGTTATATGTCTTTGACCATAGCGGACTAGTCTTTCTGCAGACGGACATATTTTCCATACTGTATACTTGTAATATATATAGGGAGGGGCCGGACAACTTACTTTGAATCGGTCCGCTAGCGCTCAGAGAAAATACCGAAGGAAGCAACTAGGTGGAGGTTGAAGAGCAAGGTCTACTCTATCGAAAAAATAATATTTCATCAAAAGTTATATGTCTTTGACCGTAGCGGACTAGTCTTTTTGCAGACGGACATATTTTCCCTACTATACGTGTAATATATATAGGGGAGGGGCCGGACAACTTACTTTGAATCGGTCCGCTAGCGCTCAGAGAAAATACCGAAAGAAACAACTAGGTGGAGGTTGAAGAGGAAGGTCTACTCTATCGAAAAAATAATATTTCATCAAAAGTTATATGTCTTTGACCATAGCGGACTAGTCTTTTTGCAGACGGACATTTTCCATACTGTATGTTACGTGTAATACATATGGGAGGGGGCGGACAACTTACTTTGAATCGGTCCGCTAGCGCTCAGAGAAAATACCGAAGGAAGCGACTAGGTGGAGGTTGAAGAGCAAGGTCTACTCTATCGAAAAAATAATATTTCATCAAAAGTTATATGTCTTTGACCGTAGCGGACTAGTCTTTTTGCAGACGGACATATTTTCCCTACTATACGTGTAATATATATAGGGGAGGGGGCGGACAACTTACTTTGAATCGGTCCGCTAGCGCTCAGAGAAAATACCGAAGGAAGCGACTAGGTGGAGGTTGAAGAGCAAGGTCTACTCTATCGAAAAAATAATATTTCATCAAAAGTTATATGTCTTTGACCATAGCGGACTAGTCTTTCTGCAGACGGACATATTTTCCATACTGTATATGTGTAATATATATAGGGGAGGGGCCGGACAACTTACTTTGAATCGGTCCGCTAGCGCTCAGAGAAAATACCGAAGGAAGCGACTAGGTGGAGGTTGAAGAGCAAGGTCTACTCTATCGAAAAAATAATATTTCGTCAAAAGTTATATGTCTTTGACCGTAGCGGACTAGTCTTTTTGCAGACGGACATATTTTCCCTACTATACGTGTAATATATATAGGGAGGGGGGGGGGCGGACAACTTACTTTGAATCGGTCCGCTAGCGCTCAGAGAAAATACCGAAAGAAACAACTAGGTGGAGGTTGAAGAGCAAGGTCTACTCTATCGAAAAAATAATATTTCATCAAAAGTTATATGTCTTTGACCATAGCGGACTAGTCTTTTTGCAGACGGACATTTTCCATACTGTACGTGTAATACATATGGGAGGGGGCGGACAATTTACTTTGAAGCGGTCCGCTAGCGCTCAGAGAAAATACCGAAAGAAACAACTAGGTGGAGGTTGAAGAAGAAGGTCTACTCTATCGAAAAAATAATATTTCATTAAAATAAAAGGGCTTTGACCATAGCAGAATAGTCTTTTTTGCAGACGGTTATTTTCCATACTTTACGTGTAATATATATGGGACTAAGGGGAGGGGGAGAGGTATGTTTGAATCATTCCGCTAACGCTCAGAGAAAAATTCGGAAAAAGCGACTAGGTGGAGATTGTAGAGCAAGCTCCACACTATCGAAAAAATGTAATTTCATTAAAATAAAAGTGGCTTTGACCATAGCAGAATAGTCTTTTTTGCAGACGGTCATTTTCCATACTTTATGTGTAATATATATGGGACTAAGGGGAGGGGGTGAGGTAAATTAGAATCATTCCGCTAGCTCTCAAAGAAAAATTCGGAAAAAGCGACTAGGTGGAGATTGTAGAGCAAGGTCCAAACTATCGAAAAAATGTAATTTCATTAAAATAAAAGTGGTTTTGACCATAGCGGAATAGTCTTTTTGCAGACGGTCATTTTCCATATACTTTACGTGTAATATATATGGGACTAAGGGGAGGGGGTGAGGTAACTTTGAATCATTCCGCTAGCGCTCAGAGAAAAATTCGGAAAAAGCAACTAGATGGAGATTGTAGAGCAAGGTCAAAACTATCGAAAAATGTAATTTCATTAAAATTAAAGTGGCTTTGACTAAATAGCGGACTAGTCTTTTTGCAGACGGAAATTTACCTTTTTAATATACATATAGATGGGAGTGTAGAGCCCACAGTATAAACATCTACCACAAAATAATGAAGTATTAATCACAAATGTCATAACATGTCAACCACTAGTGTTTAAATAAGCACAAATGTCATAACATGTCAACCACTAGTGTTCAAATAAGCACAAACTTAAATCAATTCACCCACAAATGTAAAAAAAAAAATTAACCACAAATGCAAAAACATTTTGCCAACAAAATGTAAAAATCTTCAGGATCTATCTAGTCTCTTCTTTCGGTATTTTTCTGAGAGCGAGCGGACCGATTCGAAGTAAGTTGTCCCCCCCCCCCCCCCCCCCGCCTATGTATTACACGTATACAGTATGGAAAATGCTAGCGGACCGATTCAAAGTAAGTTGTCCGGCCCTTTCCATATATATTACACGTAGACAGTGGCGTATCTACCGGAGGCAGAGGGGGCACGTGCCCCGGGCGGCTCTTGAAGGGGGCGCAAAAACGCAAAAGGGAGAAGGAAAAAAGGAAGAAAAGGAAGAAAAATTGGGGCCTTACAGTTAAAATGCGCCCACAATCCAGGATAGAGTACATAGAAAATAGCATGCCAAAAATTTAAAATGCCAAAATTTTCTAAAGCTCGGGAGCTTTGCTCCCTCGCATAGTTATGTTTCTTCAGGATCTCGTAATTTTGCGCCCCCACTATATGATATTGTGCATAAGTAGCGTTTTAAAGGATTCAAATTCGCGCTAGTTGCTTTGCTCCCTATCGTATAATTTTCATAAGAATCTTATTCAATTTTGCGCTCCCCCCCCCCATAACATACGATAAGGTGCATAAAATAGCCATTTCACAGGTTCAACTTTCATCCCCCCCCCCCCCCATACACACACCAAAAAAAAAAAAAAATTTCGATAGCATTGCTAAATACCTTAAATATATTTTGTCAGGTATTTCGTTGATTTTGCGCCCCAAATAATATAGGAAGAAGTGAATAGAACACGATTTTCGGTGTGGGAAATTTAAATATCCCTCTAAAGCTAGGCTGCTGTGCTTCCTTTATTCTTCTTCAAAGGGTGACATAAATTCGAAATTGCATTTCTGAGGGGTAAAATTGCACCAAAAACAAAAATGACCACTCATTCACTTTGCTCCACCACTTGAAGCTGATAAGTTTGTGCAGCGCGGGGGGGGGGGGGGGGGGGGGGCGCAATTTTGTTGTTTGCCTTGGGCGCCATAATTCCTAGATACGCCACTGCACGTAGAGTAGGGAAAATATGTCCGTCTGCAAAAAGACCAGTCCGCTTTGGTCAAAGACATATAATGAAATATCATTTTTTCGATAGAGTAGACCTTGCTTTGCCACCTCTACCTATAGTCGTTTCGTTTGGTATTTCCCAGAGCGCTAGCAGACCGATTCAAATTATGTTGTCCACCCCGCACCCCCATTGGCATACGAGGCGGGGGGGGGGGGGGGCTTCAGCCCTCTTGAGGATTTTGAAAGTGCCGATATTAGGCAACTAACACCTCATATTCGGGTACATCTCGCTGCCCTAATATATTTGGGTAGTTTACGCCCGATTTTTTGTACATTTTTTCTCTCGCTCGAAAATTTTTGAAGCTAGTTAATTCGGGCAAAAAGCGTCAGCCCCTTCCTCAAAATGTGCCCTTACGCCTATGCCACAGAAATACATATTACACGTATAGTATGGAAAATGGCCGTCTGCAAGAAGACTAGTCCGCTGTGGTCAAAGAATATAACTTTTAATGATTTTAATAATTTTCTGATAGAATAATAATAATAGTTTTGTTTAACCAGGGAAGCCTCGTCAACATCTATGCTGTTCTTCCTGAGGGCCCTGCAATTATTATTACCCCAGCAATTTCCAGGTCCCCATTTACAACTGGGTCGAGAGGGACATATGGGTAAAACATCTTGTCCAATGATGTAAGCACCCAGCTAGGATCGAACCAAGAACCTCTCGTATAAGAGGCAAGAGCCTTCACCAATATGCCGCAGACCTTGCTCTTAATCTAACCTACACCTAGTCGCTTCTTTCGATATTTTCTCTGAGCGCTAATGGACTGATTCAAAGTAAGACTAGTTCGCTATGGTTAAGGACATATAACTTTTAATGAAATATCATTTTCTGATAGATTAGACCTTGCTCTTAATTTAACCTACACCTAGTCGCTTCTTTCGGTATTTTCTCTGAGCGCTAGTGGACCGATTCAAAGTAAGTTGCAAGACGTTACACTCAGATGGTTCCAATACTGCTTAATCAATTGTATTACTCCAACAAATTTGTAGTTATGTAAAATTCAGGTTAAATCAAGCAGTACATGTGCATTCTGTTTATTGCATAATGAAACTATTGAACACTTGTTGGAAATACCCTGAAAAGAGATTGTACGAAAGATGCAGATGCAAATTTGTAATAAAATTAACTATCGAAAATGTTCTTTTTGGAATCACACACACTAAATTCAATAAAGCCTTAAATTCACTTATCATTTGGCTCAAATGGATAATTTATAAAAAATTAAATTGACTGGAATACGCCTCATACCACAGAAAGTTCTTAACGAGGTAAAGAGTTATTTCGTTTATGAAAAAGATATTTTCTGTGAAAATATGAAGCAAGATTTATTTGAAAGATGTTGGTGAAATTTTAATAATCTTTTTGACTAATGTCGAAAAGATTTTTTAATCGACAGTGTATTATTTTATAGTTTTGCATCTTAAGCTCTGGTCCTCTTTAATCTTTCAATTATGTTTGTGTACTGTCAGTGCCATACATGTGTTACACTATTACAATATTGTGATCAGTTATTGTATTTTTTTTTTTTTTAACACTCATTAGCTATTTTTGCACATTATGAAAATGTATACTGCTATTATTCAATAAAACGACCTACTTGGGGGGGGGGGGGGGGCGAGGGGGGAGGGGGGGGGGGGGGAAAGCAAATTGAAAAAAAAAGTTGGCCTCATTCTCTCCCCCCCCCCTCGCTTTCATTTTAAAAGTAGAGTATGGAAAATTACTTTCTCAAAGGAGACAAGTCCGCTAATGTATTATAATTTCATTTTTTTTTCTCGATAGATTGCATTGAGCTTTCTCTTTACCCTCCAACCAGTCGCATCTACTGATTATTTTTCTGTACTATAGCATGTCGACCGCTCCAAATTTATCACCCCCCCCCCTTTCTTGACATTGTCATATCACGCGGAAAGTTGAAAATTACTGTCTGCAAGAAGAATAGTAGTAGTACGCTTTTGCCAAATTTTTAACGAAATATCTTGATTGACCTTGCTCCTCAACCTCCAGGCCACGTACGAAACTTTTAATCGTTAATATCAGACTGTAGTTTTCACCTATTAAAGATAATGCCAAATTTATTGGGAGCAAGTTTTATGCGCGCCCGGACAATAACCCCCCGGAATATCACCCCCGGAAAATTACCCCCCGGAGAATTACCCCCCGGAAAACTACCCGCCAAGAACAATGACCCCCGGAATATTACTCCCCGGAAAATTACCCCCCCCCCGGAAAATTACCCCCCCCCCCAAGGACAACCATCCCCCCCCCCGAGGACAATTACCCCTCGGAAAATTACCCCCCCCAAGGACAACCACCCCCCCCCCCCGAGGACAATTACCCCCGGAAAATTACACCCCAAAGACAACCACCCCCGAGGACAATTACCCCCGGAAAATGACCCTCAAAGACAACCAACCCTGAGGACAATAACCCCGGATAGTTACCCCCCCCCCAGGACAATTACCTCACCCCCGGATAATTATCCCCCAGAAAATTACCACCATAGGACAATCTACCCCCAGCTATCCTCGAAAAATTACTCCCCAAGGACAAGCACACCCCCCCCCCCTCCCCGCCGAGAAATTACCCCAACCCCTCTAGGACAAGCTACCCCCCCCCCCCCCACACCCCGAAAATTACCCCAAAGACAACCACCCCGAGAACCCCCCCCCCCCATTCACACTCAAAGCTCTCGTAACCATCATCTGCCAAGTCTTTTTGTTTCCTTCTAGGAGAAGCTTGATCGCCTACCCCTCTCGCTCCTTAAGGCCACCACACACCTTACGATCGGTCTGCGATCCGATTTGTGAAAAAAATGGCTATGGCGTTAAATATTGGCATTTTAACAAATGAAATCTACCCTATTCAGATTCTGAAAAGTAATATGAATACTAAACATAGGGTTTTGGTGAGCTGTCAGCTTTCTACAGGGAATAAGGGCAAAATTAGTTTCAAATCGTAGGCAGTCGTACGATTTTTGTGACGTCACTACGACTCGGAGCCGATTTGGCAAATCCACCGACTAGAAAACTATCTGAATGACTATTCAGACCCTCAATCAAAAATATTTTTCGTTTTTAAAATTTTTTTCAAATGATATTACATTTTCTTCAGAAATCGGATCGCAGACCGATCGTAAGGTGTGCGGTGGCCTTTAACCCACTCCATCCTTGTGGAGTTTGACTTTATGCCACGTGTATTAAATTAAATTTCATGGCAAGACATGCGAAAAGACGAATGTTTCAAAACGATGGCGTACCGTTGATCGAATGACGTTTTGGGCATATTTAGGATGGATGTAGGAAGATTTTTAATAACAATATCTCCAAAATTACAGTTTAGAGCATTCGGATTATTGCTTTGTTTATTTATTTTCTTCTATCCACCACGTTCTTTTTGTGAATGTATTTGTATTTGATTATGATTATGAGAAGGAAATAAATGTATTTTGAATCTTGAATCTTGAAATCTATCTCGCTCTCAAGTTCATTTCAATATTTTCTAATTATTCAATTAGATAGGGGAGGGGGATGAAGGTTTCCCCGATCCCCCGTAGTTTTGCCACCGCGTAAGATTAAATTTCCTAGAAATTTAACAATACATTGCGCGCAGATCCATGAGTAAGTATACACGTTATAGCCCACCTCCAAAAGAAAAGGAGGCCCTACAAACATAATAGGGTACAAGTTTTCATTATTTATACATCCGCTGTAACTTTGCTAATCAATTCAGTGGCGGATCCAGGGGGGGGGGCAATCCCGGCCCGTGCCCCCCTTTTGAGGGAAAACAATGCAATGTGCCCCCCCTATTTGCGATTGTGCCCCCCCTTTTCGAGCAGAAAACCTTTTTTTTTTTTTTTTTTTTTTTTTTTTTTTTTGCTTGTCAGAGAATTATGGAGGGGAACTGGACCCCATAACCCCCCCCCCCCCCACTGAGCGACTTTTGGAGGGCTGGTGAAAAATTTTTTTTTTGCTCGCCACCCCCCCCCCCCCCCCCCCCAGCCCCCCCCCCCCCCCCCCCCCCCCACTGAGCGACTTTTGGAGGGCTGGCGAGAGACCAAAAAAATATGGGTCTCCCTCCAAGCAGTTTCCCAAAGTTGACAATCCTGCATTTGTGTGCCCCCCCTTATACGAAATCCTGGATCCGCCCCTGAATCAATTGATAGTGTATTTGCCTTTGTATGATCTATTTCATGATCTATCTCATGATACATTTCATGTTGAATTATGTTTTCTGATTCATTCATTATTTCGCAATGAAATTTGCCTTCAAGACTTATCAGTATGTAGTATGTACGGTGCTTAAAATAAACTAAATAATCTGCTTTCTGGGCTCTCTTGCATAAAAAGTTGCGTTTAATCGCAACTCAAAAAATTAAACGCAAGTCCCAAATACGCGATCCTGATTGGTTGAAATTCAAGTTGGGTTTAATTTCTGGAGTTGCGTTTAATAGCAACTTTTTTTTTTTTTATGCAAGAGGGTCTTGATAAATTAATCTCATTTGATTTTGTTATTCTATAGCATGATTTTTAACCGGCGTGCAGGAAGGGGATTTTAGTTACATGAAACATATTTTCGAAAAACACTGATTTTGTGAAAAACAATTATCAAAAACGATTAGAGTATGTAATTTCATGAGGAAATAACATTTTAAATATAATCAAGTGTCTTTCTTCCTGGGGGTAGTTGTCGCGGAATGGGGGGGGGGGGGGGTAATTGTCCTCGGGTTTAGTTGTCCGGGCGGAGGGGGGGGGGGGTAATTGTTCTCGGGAGTTGGTTGTCCTTGGGGGTAATTTTCCAGGGGGTAATTTCCCGGGGGATAATTGTCCTCGGGGAGTGTTCTCCATGGGTAATTTTCCCGGGAATAATTGTCCTCGGGGGTAGTTGTCCCTGAGGGGTTATCTTCCGGGCTAATTTTCAAGGGGGTAATTGTCCAGGGGGTAATTGTATGGGGGGGGGGGTAGTTGTCCCTGGGGGTAATTTTCCAGGGGGTAATTGTCCTTGGGGTTAGTTGTCCCTGGGGGTTATTTTCCGGGGGGGGGGGGGTAATTTTCCAGGGGATAATTGTCATTGGGGGGTAGTTGTACCTGGGGAGTTATTTTCCGGGGGGTGATTGCCCAGGGGGTAATTGTCCTAGAACCACCTTTATGACATTAAGAAAAAAAATATATTGCTCTGAATATTTAATTAGATTTTCACTTTTTGACAAATCAAGGCCACAAAAAGTATGTATTAGTAATTAATTCAGAACAAAACAATAATACTATTGCATGGGCTGCGGAACCGGGGGGCAGCTTGGGGCTGCACCCCCACTTTTTTTAGTAAACACGTTTCATAAAATCTCGGGGAAAAAAAGGTTCGAAAATTGTCAGGCGCATCGCCCGGGGGGGGGGGGGAGGGCGATAGGGGTGGTCGCCCCCCCCCAAAAAAAAAAGCAAGAGCGAAAAAGCGGAGGGTAAGTGAGAGAAAAAAAGCATAAAATGTTGCTACGAGCCGTTATCTTTCTCTCAAAATTTGCTAAAACGGCAAAGTTTTCGCGCTTCGCGCGGGAAGAGGAACCCCCCCCCTCCTTCCTGCGCGCCCACTGCTGTCACATACAGTGCAGCAGTGCGTCCAAATAATTGAAAAGCAGTCAGGGCATCGAACTAACTTTTCGCCTGAAAAAAAGGTGCTACACGAGCCGTTATCTTTCTCTTAAAATTTGCTAAAACGGCAAAGTTTTCGCGCTTCGCGCGGGAAGGGGAAACTCCCCTTTATCTTTCTCTCAAATTTGCCAGAACGTCAAAGCTTTCGCACTTCGCGCGGGAAGGGGAACCCCCTCCCCCTTCCTGCGCGCCCACCGCTGTCACATACAGTGCAGCAATGCGTCAAAAAAATTGAAAAGCAGTCAGGGCATCGAACTAACTTTTCGCCTGAAAAAAAAAGATACTACACAAGCCATTATCTTTCTCTCAAATTTGCCAGAACGTCAAAGCTTTCGCGCTTCGCTCGGGAAGGGGACCCCCCCCCCCCCTCCCTGCGTGCCTACCGCTGTTACATACTGTGCAGTATTGCGTCCAGATAATTGAAAAGCAGTCAGGGCGTCGAACTAATTTTCAGCCTAAAAAAGGTGCTACGAGCAATGTGCCCAGCGTTAAAAATGGAATTAACACGATAAGAACTACTTTCGAAAAATAAACTCAAGGGTAATTTCAAAGGCCTATTGTACTGCCCATAGAAATCAGGTTCGTATTACGTAATACGCCATTGTAATGTTCGCACATTTCTAAAGGTGATAGACAGGGCTATTGAAATTGCCTTCAGTTGATTTTTCGAAAGTAGTTTTTATCGTGTTAATTATGCTAGGGAGCAGCGCAAAATTCTGCTAAATCAAAAAAAGGAAAAAAAAAACTGCCCCCCAAAAAGAGGGTTGTTCAGCATTTTTGGGGTGTATTAAAAAAAAGAAGAAGAAAAGCTTATCAGCATTTTGGGGGTTCTCTGACAAGCAAAAACATACAAAAACACCAGAATTATGCTAAAATTATGCTAACTTTTGTCAAATTATGCTAAGTATAATGCTAGATGCTAAAGCTGTCCAAATTCTGCCAGAAAGCCGAAATCTGCCAACTCTGGCAACGTTGGCTACGAGCCTTTATCTTTCTCTCGAATTTGCTCAAACGTCAAAGCTTTCGCGCTTCGCGCGGGAGGGGGGAAACTCCCCCCTCCCTGCACCCACCCACATGGGGAGCACGCTTCGCGCAATTTCGCACTCTTCGCGTGGTCACAACCGCCCCCCTAAAAATAAAATCCTGGCTACGCGGCTGAAAATTGTCATTAATGAGTAAAAATCAGATCAGCCCCCACTTTCAAAAACGCTCCGCGGCCCCTGCATTTTGTATCGTTTCCGTCATTTCTGGGTACATTTTTCTGTCCAGCGTCATTAATGACTCTGGGTTGAAAAAGAAGTTCTTGAATTCCAGCTGCAATACAAAATACATTGGCATTGCTCTCTTTCTCTGTCCTCTCTTTCTCTGTCCCTTAATTTCTCATTTCCCATTTCCTATATTTTTTTCATTTTCCTCCCCAAGAGTTTATTCATTTATCTATTTTTTATCTATTTATTTTTTAAAATTCTTTTTAATTTTATTTATTCATTTATGTATTTATTTATTTTTATTTTTATTTATTATTATTATTTTTTTTTTTTTTTTGGGGGGGGGGGGGGAGTAAAAGCAACGGTCCCATTTTCCTCTTGCTACGTATGCAAATATCTGCGATTGCGAGAAGGCAATGAGATTCCTGAGACCTTTTTCCTGGACGTAATACATGGGGTGCTCTATTCACAACCCGATAAATAATATAAGTTTATATCTTCATGAAATATTTTTAACTCGAACATGAATAATACCAGAGATGGTTGGGGATAGGTACTGATGCAGTTTTGAAGTTGGATTTGGTTAGGGGCATAAGCAATGAAACAAATCTCTGCCGGAGCCCCCCCCCCCCAAAAAAAAAAAATAAAAAAATAAAAAAATAAAATAAAATAAAATAAAATAAAAATAAAATAAATAAATAATAATAATGATTTTTAAAAATGAGGTTTCACATTGTGTAGGTGCTTTTCTTAATTAAAAAAAAAGGAAAGAAAATCATAACAAAACAAACAACGACAAAAAACTCTGACATAAACCCCTAGATATCTAGTCCACAATGATCTCTGACAGACAACAACATCACTAAATTCATGAATATGGCCTCCATAATAGTAACCCGTTTATAGTTGTTTTTTGTTGTTTTTGTTTTTGTTTTTGTTTGTTTGTTTGTTTTTTACCTATTATGTGTATGGTCATAAATAGGCTAGTACAATAAACGATCAGGAGCAAATCTATTAAATAAATTTAACAATGGGTACCCAGGAGGGCTACACATTTATAGAATTAAAAAAATATATATCAGGAAACAAAAAAAACCCCCAAATACAGGATAGATTTAAAACTCTGAAGCAAACAAAATAGGAAAAAACCCAGAAAAACCCAGAAAAGATCTCTGAATCATTACACTAGGGGTGCGCCGTAAGTGCTCAAAGTACAGCAGATTCGAGGAGCATGTTCACTTTGTACACTCCCCCCCCCCCCCCCCCCCCCCCATCCGCCCCCGAATCCGCCGTTGAATCACGAATAATCACGTTTGTTACACATGGAAGTAATGAGCCTGGATCTGAGGCTATGATAATCATCCTTGAAAAAAAGGTGATATATATCGGATACGATATCCGTATACACGCCGACAAAAGACAGCGCGGTCCGCATTCAGCGACACTCTCCATGCCTTTTGCACTACGTCTAATCACTACTTTCGTAAATTCATCCTCAAATTCGCAACGCAGAATCTGTATTTTTCAGATACCGTATTTTGACGTGATTCCGGCCAGGATCAGCGCACGAGAAGGTACGTACCGGTAAATTGTGTTTTTGTCAACCTTTCGGTAAATATCGGTACATATTTTTACACAGTACTATTAAGGGGTATGATTTTATTTAGATGCTTAAAAATTGAGAAGAAATACATACAGATTTAGATATGTAACAGTTAATTCATTTTGTGATTTCCAATTTTCAGTCTCGGTCACGGTCGAGTCACAGATAGTGACGTGTACCGGTACCAGGGTACGCGGTACGGGAAACCGACGGCAGACTGCACAGCTGATCGCCGACGCCTCGCTCCAGCTCGAGCTCCTGTCCCGCATTGGCATGGCCTTCGCCCGCTCATAATCACACAAAAGCTAGAATATAAACTCATACACCAGACGGCTATACTAGACCAGGCGGAAATCTCACATTATGCATGTGTTCAAAATTTAGAATTTTTAGTTAGCCTACTAATACTATTTTTAGTTTGAGTAATTTTGAGATCAACGACAATGTAATGTAAAAATTTCAAAGCCAAGCACAAGGCAGGACAAAGTAGGCACACTCACACTTATGCGAGGTTATTGGAGATAAGGCAAAGCCAAAAATGCAATTGAACTTAGCCACACAGGCTCGATGTTTATAAGGTATGACATTGAACATCAAGCAACACAGGGGAAGCAGTCTCCTGTAAGGAGAGACAAGTAAAATAAAATCAGTGGGCAGGATTCATCCATTTCCATGTACGGTGAACCTTGCAAACCACCTTCGGAGTTTGCTAAAATCTTCCTCTTCCATCCTATCTCACCACTTCAATGATCAGATCATGAGAAACATGAAAAAATTACAATTTATGGCGACATCAATGTGGACTTACTTACCGTTCACATGTAGCATTCACTGTGCGATTACAAAGAACGTCGAGAGATTGGCACGGAATGTGCCCTGTAAATGAACGGAGTACAAGGCAGTGCAACGCTGAGCAGTACCGATGTAGCATGCTAAATTTAAATAATTGTGCTAATGTCTCACACGCATATATATAGACCGAAAATTCTGTCTCTCGTTCATTAGCCTCTTATTTGGGTAGGGGTCGGCTCTTCACTTAGAGACAGAAACGCTCCTATCACTCTGCTGTGCAAACTTACTGATGGCCGACGAACAGTCGGCATGTAGTTGTAAAAATCTGTATATTTTTAGTTTTAAAAATATTGTTATAGATTAAATAGATTAGGCCTAGGCTCTATACTTAAACGAATATGTTCAACTTACCAACTTGACTGTTTTATTGCTTTTAATGCTCTTTTTTCAGGTAATTCAGGGTCCAAGGTATTCTCCGTTAGAAAATCTTGCAGCCGTATTCACACTGTTATAGTGTGTAAGTCAATGTGTATTCGGTCTGCACAGCAGAGTGATACAACCGTTTCTGTCTCTAAGTGAAGAGCTAACGAACGAGAGACAGAATTTTCAGTCTAGCATATATACTGCCGTCTATGCGTGCAACGGTAATCACAAAACCTGTATGAAGCAAATCCATTCCTTCAGCTAGTAATGAGCAAATGGGAGAGGAACATGCAAGATATGTCATGGAGTTGCCAATTTGTGTTCGGTTGATTACAACTTTAAAAATTCCCATCTTTCTTATTTCTTAGCAGGTTTTGCTCAAACTTTTACTCATCTGTTTCTCTCATTTTTCTTCTTTTATTCAAATCAACATAGTACCAGGGTGGACTTTCCCTTTAAACACCTTTAGATTCTATGGCATCTCTTTAAGAATACCAACCAAGTACCAAGATAATATAGCAATGCTCATTGATGGTTGAGTTGCCTCTGACATTGTATTTGATAGAGAGCAAACCCACCAACTTTGGACGAGAATAATAGATATGAAGACTACAGTACATCACCAGAACAACACATTTGAAAGTCATGATTTGAAGGAACCAACACATCACACATCACACATTTGAAGAAAAAAAATCTTAAAACCATAAAGTGCGAAAGCTTTCAATCTCCAACAGCAGAAAGTGATCTTTTTTATGTATCTGTTTATAAGTGTTTTGTTTGTCTTGCCTCATCAGGTTATCATCATGATCGATGCTACAGCATTCCTGACGCGAGGCACAGCGTTTCTTGCAGGGGAGACCATTGAATGTGCTATCACATTCACATGTCCAGAAGCCACGAGCTCAGGGTATTGAATCATTCTCTTTTTCCTTCTTCATTATTTACTTGTATTTCACTCAATGATATTTTCATTTGTAACTCGTGATAAATCTTTTAAAGAAATCTAGATGAAGGTACAGCTCCTTTGTCTGTTTTATGTTTACTTTTAGGCAAAAGAAATATTCTTGTAGTGTGAAGTAAAAATGTAAGACGGTATATAAAAAGCAGGACAGCTTTACTGGGGTATTGTTATCCTCGAACATTTTCTCTGTTTGCTATATGTCTCACAGCCAGCCAGAATGTCTTGCTTGGGCCAGTGCTCAGCTCCATTGCCAGTGCAACGTTAAAGAGTCAAAGGTCATTATTCCTCCGCAACCCATCACAAGGAGACCTTCAGAGGAATGGGAGAACATCCAGTCTTCTAGCAACACAAGCTTTGCAGCAAGTAGAGGTAATAGGATAGCCACTCATAGAATGAGAATACCCTCAGTTATATAGTTGACTGCTCTAAATCTGAGGTTTTGAGTGTCTTAGTCTTGTTCATTATCCGAGACCTATGTATTGGACGAGGCAGAAAGTTTCGCTGGCAATTCACTAGAAGGTGTCGTCGTCAAAGTTTCATTAATTCAACCAAAAGTTATCTTCCTGGTCTTTGGACCTTAGGGCTGAACTGCATTAATCGATAAACGTATTGCCTTAAGAAACCATGTATAAAGAGTTAATTTTCTTTTATTTTCTGGATGCCTGATATGTTTTTCATTACACACACATGTGTGTGCATTGATTGGAGTCTGTCAGCTACATGTATGTCTGTATGTCTGTCTTTTGGATATTCAAATAAAGAGATATCCCCGTAATTTATTGCAGAGAGAATGATATGCATGGCTTTCTGTAGTTACACAATTTAAGCTCTTTAGTACCCTCAAAAAGTATGAGAATTGATGTTTGGTAGGACTTCATCATCCAAAGACTCTGGAAGAATTCTTTTGGGCTTAACAATATAAGAAGCTCGTTGTAAGCATTCCGTTTGTAAAGAAAAGATGGTGAAAGTGTTGTTTTTGTTTCTCTTCAGGTGAGAAGGGTGTATGTATACTTCTGACCCAACCCAAGATTCTATTCTGTGACCTCAGAATGAAACCAGGAGAAACTAAAACATGTGAGTATAGAGGAATGTTTTGAGATGAATTTTACTCTCACTGGATTCTGAATTTTAATTTAAGAATTTAAGTGTTGCTGCTTCAAGTTTAATGTTTGTGTATTTAAATTTGATTTATTGATTCAGTTTAAAGTCTTTGTAATAGATGCAACAGTTGGTTCATATATGATGGTTTAATTTATAAAAAAAGCATGATCACAAGTGACATTTGAAACCTTTTCACCCAGATGCTTTTGTGACTCTTGAAAATACATCTCGAAAAGTCAATCCAAAAAGGTTACATGAAGCCAGTTACATGGATGGTGACAACAGTATTAATTTGCTTTGAAATTTTTCCTTTCGATATTTGAATTTATTGATTCATCAGTCATTATAACATAATTTTTTTTCTATTGGTAAATTAGGATAACAAAGAACATTTCACCACAAGGTAACACACAACAATATCCATTACAATATAGTTATCTAGTATGTTTACTTTTGCAAATTAAGCTTGAGATATTTTCATATAATTGTGTTAGTTGTTACTTTGTAACATGTTCAAGTGCAAAAGGAAGGAAGGGATTGAAGATGCATGTATTTTTCCGTTAATTTTAGTTATTTACTCTGAGACCATTCCTAGAGATGCTCCTCCGTCCTACAGAGGTCAAGATGTCAAGTATTCCTATAAAGTGACCATTGGAGTCCAGAGGATAGGCTCACCCATCAAGCTCATCAAAGTCCCATTCAGACTTATGGTTCTATATGGTAAGCCCTTCAGCTGTTATTCTGATTCATGCACAAGTTCACTTAAAATGTTTGTTATTCTTCTGTTATGGGGCAGTCCCCTGCTGTTTGTGTATTATATGTAGAGTAAGATGGCTCTGTTGACTGATATGTTGGATTTTATTTTTGCCAATATCTTATAGGACTTGATGAGGCTACGATATTTGAAGGAGCAAATCAAACTGATGCGGCAAATCCATTCTTGGAAGGTGATAAACCCAAGAACACTCTCCTAGACAGAGCTGTACAGATACTGACTACTATCACATCAAGAAAGAGTCCAAGTAAGTTTAATTAGAGGATGGTGATTATGTGGTTACTCACAGAAAAAAACAGGAGTTGAAGAGGTAGAGAAAGAAGAAGGGATATCAACCAGAAGGTACATGTATGTGTGTAGATGCATGTCATGTGAAGTAGTAATGTGGTGTTCATATGTGTTACATGGAAAAGTCAGGATGAATTGAAAGGAGAGAGAGGAGGAGAGAGAGACAGAGACAGAGACAGACAGACAGACAGACAGACAGACAGACTGAGCAAGAGATTTTAAGGAAGCTAGTATTTGCTTGCAGACAATCATCAGAGAGATGGAATAGTTATCTCTTCTCAGACATCTTAGATGTAATCTATGCTATCAGTAATACTAATAACATATACATGTATGTTATTTCTCTTTTCTTGTAGATTCCTACATAATCACAAACTCACAGTGAGTTGTTGCCAAGTATTGTCTTTTCAAATTTGCTTTCAGTGTAGTGCAATATTGTTTGCTATTGTAATTTTTTCAGATTCCTACAACATCACTAACTCCCAAGGAGTAGTGGCCAAGTTCTGTCTCTTCAAACCTGCCTTCAAGCTAGGAGAGGACATTATTGGTACCATCGACTTTTCTGATGCATCGGTAGCGTGCTTGCAAGTAAGTTAGCATGGTGTAGACAGTGGTTGTAATGAAAGTAGGGCTTTACATACATTTTCTAATTTGCTTCAAGAAAAGATGAAATATGTCGATTTAACTTATTCTCACCATATTTTGTACCATCACTATTGAAAATTTCCTTCCTGGAAAGAACACAGTAAAAGTACACTTACAAATACTTACAGTCATTTTATGGTATTGAAGGAGTTGTGGTTTTTGCTGTAAGTGAAAGGAAAACTGAAATTACAAGGAATTGTTTGCTCGATGCAAATGCTTTGAAAGAATTGCCCATTAAAGGGAAGGATAGTTAAATATGATTGGTTTGTACTATAAATGCAATTCGCCTGTTATTTCATATTAGTGCCTACAGCCATTAAAAAAATAAAAAATAAAATACATGGATTTGTCTACATTTGACTAATGAAATTGAGTTGCTCTGAGTCTATAAAGATATTTTTCATAGACAGAGTCTCTAATAATCTTATTTGATCTATCACTCTTACAGTACTCTGTAGTGTTACAATGTGAGGAGCAGATATCAGAAGAGTGTAGGAGACGTCAGCAGCAAACCAGTACCGTAGCATCTCACAGCAAACATCAAGAGTTCTGTCTTCATCTACGCCACTCGCACATGGTTCTACCCATCCCACTTCATGTGACACCAGCCTTCATTACAGATATAGGTAAGAGATGGGGGGAGTTTTCACGAAATGGACTGTTAAATTCATCTTCTTGTGAGGTTCGAAGACACATGTTCCAGTGACAATGGCCGTTTCATAAAACTTGTCATCAATGACAAGTTGCAATAACTGTTATAAGCTTCTGAAATCCTTGCATCTGATTGGGTGAGAGCAAATTTGTCAGTAAAAATCATTGACAAGACACTTGATGAAATGCCCCCCAGGGTGAATTTCCTACATGAGCCAAGGTCCTAACTTCTACCCTGGACCATACACTAGATCTAACCCTAGCCCTAACCCTAAACCAAACCAAAACCCTACCAAAACCCTATTGCAACCCTTACCCTAGCCCTGTATACAGGCCAAAGCAGATGATGCTAGGGCATGTGTCAGGTCACCTGTTCGAATTCTTGCTTCTTTAGAGATAGTGGTTGAAATATGAGGTTCAGGTACACAGTACAGACATTTTTTATTACTGAAGAATTGTAGGTGGCTTGATTTCAATGTCCATTCTTGTTTAAAAAGCATCTACATTTCCTGCTATGGGAGATAATGTTCATTTTTCTGTCAAAATATTAACACTTCGAAGCCTTCATTCTACATGTTAAAACTCACTTATTATATCCACAAGGACCACCATGATATGATGTATAATTCAAAAATAAAATCATTTAGGATGAATTTCTCAAGATTTAAGCATAATTAATGTCCTAGTGTCTTTTAATAAAGCATTCATCTTCAAATACCTAAACTCTCAGCTCAGTATTAAATTCTCAAATTTTGTGAATGTTTATGTACTTACTTTTTAGGATTTGTGTAAAATGCATCAGTTCATCAGCTGTTGTTCTGTCCCTTTCTATTTGGCAGTCTGTCTTCGATGGAGGCTACACTTTGAGTTTACCACGTCCAAGGAGCCGATCCCAGAGCATGGTATACCTACTGACCAATCAGAGAGCGCCATCTGGCAGGGCCCAGACAATGTTAGTGTGGATACATTAGTGTGGAATCTACCTATCAAGATCCTACCTATTAACCCTCTACACGCTACCAGCTATTCTGCATGGAAGGCTACAAACCTTGTGTCTGTTTAAACGGATCTGTCCCCAGAGAATAGTGTCCCTACTGACCAATCAGAGAGTGCCATTTGGCGGGCCCGGACAATGTTGGCTTGAACACCATTCTGGTGTGGAATGTGTCTCTCAAAGTTCAAGATGCTACCTATTAATCCTGGACATGGCTCAAGGTACTCTGCTTGGATGGCTATAAACCTTCTGTCAGTCTGAAATGATCTTTCTCCTGTTCATGTATTCCTACAGACCAATCGGAGAGCATCATCTGGCAGGGACCAGCTTGACACAATGCTGAAATTTTGCATCTCATCAAAGTTTTTACTGCAAAATGGCAGTTGTTTGGAATTCGTGAAAGTTTCATTTTACGAAAGTTTCTGGTTTTATAGTATTTAGAAAGTCCTGGGCCCCGTTTCATTAAACTTGTTATCAATAACAAGTTACAATAGTTGTTATAAGCTACTGAAATCCTTGAATCTGATTGGCTGACAGCAAATTTGTCATAGAAATGAGGCAGTTGTTACTGATAAACAAGTTTAATGAAACAGGGCCCAGATGTTTCATGTCACCTGACAAATGGGGAATACGATAAAGTGTGGGGCATCTGCAGGCCAGATGTTCTTAAAGCAGATTTGGGATGGACATTAATTTGCTTTGATAGCAGTGCATCTATAAGGAATGTGTATTAAACAAGAAAAAATATGCAGGTACATATTTGATTGCGTTAATGAATGTAGAATCTAGATTATGTCACGGGTAGGATTTATATCTCTGTTATATGACTTAATTTGGAATATAAGGACCTAAATAATTGGACTTGTCTTTTTTGAATATGATGTAGAGTACATTTTGTATATTCATTAGTGAAATCTTTGAATGAGTCCTTGTTATTTAAATGTATTGAAATGGGAAGGCAAAATAAGCAAGGAATTGACTAAAATGATGGACTAGATTAGTGATAATACTTTTTATAACCCATATAGTAAAGAATAAAAAGAGAGAGATGCAGAGAGCAAGAAAGACACAGAAAGAGGGGGGGGGGGGGAGAGAAGATAGTATACAGGTATTTATTTGGTTTAATGGCTGTTAAGCACATTAATATAATCATGTTGCTCATTTTCAAATAATTCCTTAGAAACAAATCATTTTCTAAATTGAAACTTCACACATGATACATGTAGTAGAATGTAACAGAAAATGTTGTTAGAAAGACAGTTCTTTACAAATGATCTTTGGGGTAATTTTTTGCTTGTTTAGCTGAACTCCAAAACGGATTCCTCTTTCTTGCCATTTGCATTACGGTACCTAATATTTATGTTCACTTTGCACATACATGTATATAATTAGATATATACAGTTTTAGATCTTATCACAGACGTGAAGCGGTGGATGAATTTCTGAAATGGACACTAAATGCTATACTATATTACTACTATTGTACTACCTGTATAACACAATAGCAAAGACTATCAAGAAATCAGACTTAGGCAATTTCAATAGCCCTGTCCTTCACCTTCTGAAATGTGCAAACTTTATAGTGACGTTACATAATCAGAACATGCTTTGTAAAGGCAATACAATAGGGTATTGAAATTTCCCTTGAGTTGATTTTTTTAAAGTCTTTGCAGTCGTGTTCTGTATACTTCGTAGATTATGATATGAATACATGTGTGATTCATTGCCCCAAAACCACCAGTAAGCGGCCAGAATTTATTTTTTGTTATACTTGAGTCCCCAAGTTTTCCAATGATATATCTTGTAGTTTTCTCCTGTTTAACCAACCTGCTTAGATAGCATGGCCCAAATTCACGAAAGAGGTTTATCTTAACCCATGGTCTAAACCATGGTTTAGACCTCAACCGTGGACTAAATTAAGCGTAAATAAATGCATTACTCTCAGCCCATTGGACATGAGGACATGAACATACATTACATGTACACGCTTATGGAGGTTTAAACCATGGGTTAGAATAAACCTCTTGTGAATTCGGACCAATAACTCTACATCTATCAAAAGAAATCGCCTTTCATCCCATTTGCTCTGTTACCAAATATGCCACATATTAGTGGTTTTTAACCACTGGGTCATCCATGCTTTTTGTCATTTGTGATGAATGTCATAAGTTTGTAAGACTGAGCAACACATTACAATGCATGCAAAACGTTGATCACCAAAAGGAAATGATTTTTTTAAACAGCTGAATCATATGTTTTGTCATTTTGTTTTGTCCATCGATTTGAGTACATCACAAAAATTTGTTAGTTTTAAGGGATTTGTGTCAATGTTTTCTGGTGAAGTTGAACAAATTCATTATCATTTTTTTAGGTAACAGTCCTATGATTTGAGTATGCATTTACTTATTATTATGTGTATTCTAATAAATCTTGTGTAGATGAATTATGGAATTTTATTCATCCCATAGATATGTAATTTAATGTTCTAAATTGTTGTGAATGTGTGTGCGTGTGTGTGTGGGTGTGATTTCTCGCCCTCTACAACTGCATATATCTTTTACACTTTCTCTCATTCTCTCAATCACTTGCCCATCTTTCTATTTTTATTTGTCTCTTTCTCTCTCCCACTCTCTTTCTCTCCCTCTCTCTCTTCCTCTCCTAGTTCTCTCAATGACATAGCCTGCCTGTCTTTATATTTCCCCTTTATCTATTCTTGCCCTGTCTTTCACACCATCTCTCTCTCTCTCTCTCTCTCTCTCTCCCTCTCTCTCTCTCTCCCTCTCTCTGTATCTCTCTATCTCTATTTCTTTTTTTCCATCCTCCCTCTTTTTGTCTCATCTCACCTCTACATACAAGCAAACTATTCCAACTCATTGAAACATCTGTAAAAAGTAAATTCATTTTATAATCATATAAATCTTTTAATTATCTTCTAAAAGATATTTTCATGAAAAGAAAAACCAGCCGTACCTGACGGAAATTCACATACATATATGTACATAATTATCAACTTACACGATCATGAATTACTGGAATTCCAAGATATGCTCAATTCATTTCATTTTGATTACCTTTTCCAAAATGTTTAACTGAATGACCAGCTACTTAAGGCTTTGTTTTCCTCAACCGAAATGTAAAAAATAAGAAAAACAAGTTCAAAACATTTTTTCCAGAAAACTTATGAAAAGTTAATCATTGTACATTACGAAAAAAATATATTGTACAAGTTTAAAGTGCCTTTGTAAATTCATTTTCCTTGATTTTCCACCTGACAAAATGTAACTCTATTACCTTTTTCAATCACCTTTATCAGTCAGGCCGCTTTTGTGTTTTGTTTTTCTGTAGCATTTGATTCGCAATTTGTCTTATGCGGCTGAAATTGCACTCAAGCCTTCAGCAAAAGTTTTGATCACTAACAGTAACATTTGGACTAAGGTAGAAAAAATAATGTATCACATTTCAAGAGATAACAGAAATGATTGTTTGACCAGCCGTCTCAGACGGAATATTTACATCAATATAAAGATATGTATTTAAAAAAAAACACACTTATTAAACGAACGATTAAAACATATCGAGTAGAAAGTCTGATTACATCACACATGATAGTACCATTCAGTTTCATGTCATTGCAAATGTTATGAGTTCTAACAAATTGCTCACAAAGCACCTTACATTATGAAGCATTATCAATATAAAGCGAAAAATATACATAAATTATGTTCTGATTCGCATCCAGCCGTACCAGACGGTTTTCTTTGGTTCAAACGAATACGATATTTTGGCATTTTTTTGGCAATGTAAAAAAAAATAAAAATAATTGTAAAATATTTATGATCATATTACATTGTAAAAGAACGACAGCACAAAATGAGAATAAAAATACAACCCGTATAAAGAAATATTGAACTCCAGCACTTCGTCTTAAAGTTCCTCATAATCGCTACAAGAGAATAAATGTTTTCGCGCTCATAATATAACGGATTACTAATACTGTATACTGTTTGTCTTACTGCTTTACACGGTATTTTTTGCCATAACGACGAAAGTTTTACAGATCGACAGCACGGTAGTCTGCTCTGAAGCCTCTGTCAGTAACGGACCTGTCAGATATCAGAGTTAGTTCCATCCTGTTGCCAATTGACACCAAAGAAGCGGCTGGATACTCACTTCCACACATCCTACAGAGAGAAAAAAGATGGAGATTCGATTAGCTTTCCTTCTTAAGTCATTCATATTTTTTAGTTGTCAATGAAATAGTGAATATTTATTTCCTTTTGGAAACAATATGTGGGTAAATCTATGACAAATCATAACGTCAGCATTAACCTTTATTTCAAATACATCTGTTTTAAACTTTTCCCAAAATTCTGAAATCGTGCAGTTTATTTAATAGCAGTATATAATGGCATATGACGTAAAAAAAGAGCAAGATGCAAACTTACTTCATAGGAACTTTGACACCATCTCCTAGATCGATCTCCAGTGCGTCCCAACGGCAAGTGTTTTGATTCTCCAGTGAGAAGTCTCCGAATGTAAGCTCAACTCGACGACCAGACTCCACTTCGATCACGTAGACGCATTGCAAGTTGTTGTCGTAATTGTTAGGATAGTTTGGTGATGCTAAGGAACCCTGGTTATCAACAAAGTTTCCTCCGCATGTCCCGACCACCGGAGGATTGGTAGTTGGGGCCTCAGTGGTAGAAATACCCTGGATGACGTAGGTAGCTCTGAAGCCACGCCCAGTGACGCTGTAGTCGGATGTGAAAGAAACCAGCATCTGGTTGCTACTAGAGATCTGGACAGAGGGTAAGGTGTTGCCACAGAACTTCTCTCCGATACTGTTGATGTCGTCTTTGCGTACCTCGACGGCGTCGTAGCGGCATAAATTCTCGGGTTCGATGTCCATGTCAACGAATGTCAGCTCGATCGTACTTCCTGGAGCTCCCTGTTTGGTTGAGAACATAAGAAAGTTTTTATCAAATAGATTAAGTAAAGTTTATTTAGACATTTGTACTGTATAAATAAGATGATCACGATTTTGCGAATCAAAATCTGATTCTGTTAATGTCTGCTTGCTTGTAGATTGAAATTAGGTATCTCAGACTAAATAATCAAATAAACTGTGGAGGTACCATGCATGGAAAGTTCCACCAAATATTGTTGGTGACATATTTCAAGATGTGAGTATAATGTTGTTCATTTCAGGAGACCAAGACTCACCTCAATCAGGTACATGCATTCTTGATCGTTGTCATAGTTACTGGGGTAGTTTGGTGATGTAATTTCTCCCTGTGATGCAGTCAGTCTCTGGATACATGGTGGTGTGGTGGTAGGTCCACTGCCATCCTGACACAAGTCACCGCTGTAACCTGGAGGACACACGCAGTTGCAGTTGGTATCATGGTAGCCACCGTTCTGGCATTGGTCCGCGCCTGAGCACTCATTGTCGCACTCGTAGATGAGGTTGGCCAGTGTGATGTCGGCGGCACTAAGACCATCTCGGTTACCAATGCGATGCATATCAAGAGGGTCGATGGTGGTTATGGTTGGGAGACCGTTCTTTGAGAAACCCTGAGGAATAAAACCACACATAAGAGACAGACTCTAAAATATGATCACGTGATAACATTAAGATAAATTTCACGGAACAAAGATGCTACTCTTACGAATTTTACGTTTCCGCTTATCAGTTCATTCGGCTAAATATCTGGGCTGGTTTAGTATGTTCTTTTTTTTTTATCTCTGAGAGCTTGTCAAAAAGTGCCCATTAATGACTTAACATTCCCACTCAGCAACTGATCTTAGCAAAATTTAAATTTCTTACATGTGATCCATAGTGCATGACGGATCCGATGTCGTACTCGACGTTGCGTGTCGTCACTTCGTTCCATGAATACTTGTCGAAGTTGCCTTCAAAGCCGGATTGGATGTTTTCGTAGTGGACATTGATGTAGTCGTCTCTGTCTGGTCGAGATTGCTCGTGATGGAAACCGATGGCATGTCCGATCTCATGAGCAACAATACCAAGCTGTAATTAAATAAAAAGAGGTAGGTCCCGTTAGATGAATATGTTTTGGGGGAAAAACTCGTTAATTTATTAAATGGTTTAAAACCATTATTTGTATAGCTACTAATGACACTCCATCTTTTCAAATGTACGAATATTCGTTACAACGATAATAATACTTCGTTACATCATATCTTCCTTGTTTAAAATATATTTAACAATGTTCCCTTTTTTCCTTATGCTACTCATCTTCTTCCTTTTCTTCTTTTCGTAGTCTCTCCCTATCTCTCTCTTTGTAATCCGTTTCCGTTCTACTCTCTCATCATACCTTTACAAATCTACATTACAAAGATGTTTCTGAAGATTAAAAAGAGCAGCGTATAAGTCTTCTTATTGGAATTGACAACATCTTTTCGAAAATAACATAATGAAGAGAGGCAGTGTGACTTACGTATCCACATCCAGATCCGATGGAGATCTGTTGCGCACCATTGAAGACCTTTCCTACGTAGGACCAGCAGCCACCACCCTTGATGAAGGAAAGATATGTGTTATGTCCTAGCTGACTGGCATGTGATGAAGTTCGTGGTTCGAATCTCAGGCATGTATGCTGCTCCCAGTGGTCCATGGCTGCGCGAATCACTCCAGTATCACCACCTGGTAAGGAAAAATATCGAACAAAGTTAAATGAAAGTTAATCAAGGAAAATCGAGAAATGACTTTTGTTGATCACACTTATCTCACTTATGTCATTTTCGGAAGGATGATACTTCAATAATTCAATGCAATTCATTCTTTCCTTTATACCTTTCATAACTTACAGTATCTTAATGAAGTGTCGTTAATTAATACATGTATTAAAATATAATGGAAAAAAAAATGTTTCTCAGGACTTACTTGAAGATGGTGAGATTTCGTAAGGAACAATCTTGTAGGGCCAACGAGTATTCTCATTGATGACAGCTTTTCTCTTCTTACGACCAGCCTTCTCGTCGTCGATGGCCTCTTCGATCTGTCTCATCTGATCTTCTGTTAGCATCATGTCTCCTTGGAAGGCTCCAGGAGTCTGCTCCTCATCCAACGGTTCCTGGTGTTGAACGACGCTGTCCTGTGGTTTCTTAGGAGGTGGGGGCTCCTGGAATTAACAAAAGATGAAATAATCATTATATATATTTTTTTTCAAATCTCATTCAGTCAGAAAATTACGCGTTTAAGCACATGTACAAAAGTCAAGTATTTAACCGTTCTTCGTGTTTGAATACATCACTAGAATTATGTGTGATACAGGCGCTTATTGGTGGATAAATTGGAGTGATAAAAAGAGTGAGAGATGTAGACAAACTTGAGAAGGGTGTCGGGGAAACCGTTCCATGTCTTTGATTACTAAAATCGCATGAAAAGAACAACAGTGGGCTGATATACCTATAGAATCTTGTTTAAATATTAAATAAAAAATACAGAAAGGACACATTCTTACCGTTGGCTCTTCTTTCCCTTCTTTGGCATCCCTAGCCATTCTTTTCAGCAAGCTATCACCCAGTGGCAGTCCGAGAAGTCCTGGGACCAGTAGGACTACAAACGCTAGTACCAGTGTTGCTTTCATGATGATCGGTAGTCTGTCTTAAAATTTATTTCTTTGAGGTTAGGATTGTTGCCTTCGTATAAAACTTCTCTTGAGCTCTTTGAACGAAAACGTCTTCTGTTTCTTCTTCTTCCTCTTGTTCTTCTGGTTCGGTGTGCTGGTGTTGTTCTGATGTTGCCTTCCAGTGCTCTTGGAGCATTCTGATGAAATAGTGCCAGAGCAGCCATATTTATACCTTCTGCGAGATCCATTTCTCATCGATCTGCATTGGAGTGACGTCTTTTTTGACAAAGAAGGAGATACGTATGTGTATTCAACATATTGAATACCTTCCCTCTCTTCTTTTCTTTGTTGACAATGTAAGGATGTGCGGACGTCTTCTGATGTGCTTCAACAGTTTTTGGTTCTTTGTAAAACATCACTGACCCTTCACCAAACCGCTCACAACAAAGGATTCGCATCTCGTCAACAGTTCTTCGGAAATCCTTCGGTTTATACCGATGATGACGTTTCATCGCTTCGTGTTTAATGACGTAAGGAGTAATCGGGTATTCTTCGGAAGAAATTGATGTGCTATTCAATCAACTTTGATTGTTACACCTTGCGGTGTTTTCCTTTGTAAATGTTCCCCATTGCCGTCATTCGCAATTATATGTTATTATTTGATTATCTGCGCTGTTATCACTACGTTTTTTAGATGTCAACATAATCAAAGTATATTTTAAAGACACGACCTGTTTGGAGAATGATATTGTTCCTTTTACGTAAAGTCCTTCTTGAAAGAGAATAGATGACCCCATAAACTGCCAACTAACTACGTCATATGATTTCATGATGTAAAACAATAACTTTTCAGTTAATGGATTATATTCATTGAAATACCGTCACTTGTTTGAATCCTTTGGATAAGAAAGAACTCTACAAAAATTTAATATCTTTCGTGGAATTAATGTCTACAGAACTTCCATTACCATTTCAATCAGTATCGTGCATGTCATGCGGGTATCGGTCTTACTAGTTCGAGGAGGCGCGATGGCTCAGTGGTACAACAGTGGTCTCGTAACTGGGAGGACCCCGGTGCGAACCAAGTGGATGCGCTAGTGTCATTTGGTAATGCATTGATCCTCATTACCAAGTCCCTAGGAGAAGACTTAAAGCCATCGGTCCCCTGGTTACTTACTTTCAAGCATACACATGCTTTCTTAGCAGTCAGGTAAAATGAACCGTCAACTAGTCATCAACCAATCAACCGATGAAATGCGTGGGAGCAAAGCAACCGAGCGGGAAATTTGGGAGGAACCGAGTCATCTTCTTTCTTCCTGTTTCTCTTCCTCTCTTTTCTAAATTTTCTTCGTCTGTCATTCGACTACGGCTCCTAAAAATTTTCTCCTGTTATCTACAGCAAATTATAGTAAATGAGCAGACGATAAATTATTTGCAATCTAACCAGTCTTTTTTTCTCTCTCTTTTTGTTGTTGCTTCATTTTCTTATTTTGATAATTCTTTTTCTTATCCTTATTGCATAATTTTCCCATTCTGCTAAAAAGATGTGGTATGTTTGTAAATACACGTATTACTAATCTATTTCAGTGGCGGCTCCAGGATTTTGTAAAGGGCGGGGGGGGGGGGGAATTCCCCAAAAGTCTGACAAGAAAAGAGAAAAGCATCATCAGATTTTTCGGCGTGTTGACTTACACCTAAAAATCTCTGTCAACATGGTCAAGCGAATAAAAACACCTGGATTCGACCATGCATTTAATTTCAGTACGACATTTTGGAATAGTCAAATAATTGTTTAATCTTTTTAAAAATATTGTACATATCTTCAAACATAACCAAGAGTCTTTTCCTTTGCTAATACAGGAAACTAAACAAAAGTTCCTTCAGATTTTTGGAGCAAAGCTTGGCGCCATATTGTTATCTCAACACTGGATGTGACACATGATATACAATCACATACGCATGATTATAGGTTTTGTTCTCGGGAATGTTGCAGATTCTCAACCTCAAAAATATTCGCCTTTCTTCAAAGTTAATATTATAATTTAGAGTAAAACTAACAACAAACAACTAAAACAACAATGATGATGATAATAATGATACTACTACTACTACTACTACTACTACTACTACTACTACTACTACTACTACTACTACTACTACTACTACTACTACTACTACTACTATTACTACTACTTCTTCTACTACTACTACTACTACTACTACTACTACTACTACTACTACTACTACTACTACTACTACTACTACTATTACTACTACTATACTACCAATAATAATAATAACATTACTACTACTACTACTACTACTACTACTACTACTACTACTACTACTACTACTACTACTACTACTACTACTATTACTACTAATAATAATAACAACAACAATACTACTACTATACTACTACTACTACTACTACTACTGCTGCTGCTGCTGCTACTACTACTACTATACTGCTGCTGCTGCTACTGCTACTACTACTACTACTACTACTACTACTACTACTACTATTACTACTACTAATACTACTACTACTACTACTACTACTACTACTACTACTACTACTACTACTACTACTACTACTAATAATAATAATAATAATCAAAATCATAATAATAACATTCTCGATTTATACAGCGCCTAATTATGATGTCTCTAAGCGCTTTACAGACTTATTATTACCCCGGTCATCGGATCATCGAATTCCTGGAGTGCCCGCACACAATGTATGCACCATCTCCACTCCCTTGGGAGCATTCCAGCCAGGCGCCTTTTTTTCAGAGTATACGTATTTCTTTCCCCTCCTTTCGTATGTGGCACATTTAGGGCAACTTATATATGATGTAAGTAATATTATCCCTACAAGAATGATTGTTATGATTTGGGGTATTGGCATTTCCAAGCAAAACAGAACATGAACCCCAAAATTTCAAATCTGTCTGATCATATCATATCTGGTGTCAAATTAATTGTAAATATCCAAATATTCATAATCTGGTAAAATTTGATCATTTCACACTTATGAATACTCAAAATTTGCATAAATGATTAACATAATCTTTAAATCAATAATTTAGACCAATGATTGTAAAAGAAGAGTAAAGGTCATACTAAAATGACTTGCTTGCTGAAATACATATGATACGCAAAGTTTAAGTAACATATAGTAACCAAAAATAGCATTAGTTTCTGTTCTGCATAATATCTCATACTTCAGTAACCTTGGAAACTATAACTAAACCCCCTGTCATTCCGTAACGCCAAAAACACATAATTTCAACTTATTTTTGAAAAGGACTATAATTTTGTTCTGAAAGTTGATAGGTAAATCAAGGTACCTAATACCTACTAAATATATGTGTTTTTGTTTCGAAGAAATATTTTATCTATGAATAATGATATGATTAATTATGTCATTCCCACGGTAACAAAATAATGATACGAAATGACATTAAATTCAGTTTTACATAAATTAATTCAACCCTGAACCTATATACTAGCTTAAATATATCAGCTTAATATATCAGATAATAATCATTAACTAAAGTACAGATGATGAGATCATGTTCTAGTGTGAAAATGATTTAAAATTTAATAAGTTGGATATTTGGGGTTTTGTGTACAAAACAAATGGGAAAATTCTGTTTTCTTATTTCATTAGTTAATGAGATGTATTTCTTTTCTCTATAGGTTTGACTGTTCTGTATTTTAAACCTAGATATTGATCTAGATGAAAGTATCAAATAAAACTAATCATATGATGAAATTTATGAATAATGGAAAAACAACAGAATATATAATAAATTCAGAAAACAATGAAATACATGCAATATAAAATGGAATGGAATGAAAAATCGATCTGAATGTCTTTTAAACTAACCAGAAGCATTTTACACAAATGAATACTCTTCAGAATTTTTCAAAAATCTAATTATTAACAAAAATATGAATATATGAATAAAATTTGCATAAATTATAGCAGATCAATAAACATAAATAGAGCTATTTTCAACGCAGATATCTTAGGTCATCAAAAATCATCAAATTACTCGCTCGATCTTTGTTTCAAACTATGTTTTTACTACTTATTTACATAATATGAATTATTTCCGATTTGAATTTAAAAGTCACTCCGTAACGGTCATTTCGTAACGCTGCCTCATTTCATATTTTGCATCATATTTCAAATATTTTCAAACAGATTTCCAGGAACATGGTGACATATATATCAAAGCTAATATACTACAGAATGCCATCTTGTAAACCAGATACATATTCAAAGTTCACAGAGTTTGAGCAATGTTTATTCTGGTTGCATAATCATGTCCTTTTTGTGTCATTCCGTAACGAAGCAATATAATAAATTTAGTTAATATTTCATAAATTTTATGTATGGTTGACATGAAACTCAACTATTGTGAATGTACCTCGTATTGGTTTATGTATTGCACTATCAATTTGAAAGTACTAATTATGATGTTCATAATATTCTTCTTTCAAACTTGAAAATAGTTTGTGAATGTCATTCCGTAACGCTTGGAATCGCCCTATTACATACGAAAGATGATGATTATAATAGTGACTTGTATGGTGTTGATTGTAAATGTTGCGAGGTATAACTTTTAGAGAATTTAAAACTAAATAATATATTTCACTGACAAACCAGTCATTGAAAAGTTGTTCAAAACGGCTGATTTCTTTCTTTCTTTAAAAAACTTTCTTAAGATCATTCAAGAATATTTTCTACTCTCTGTGTTGGTATAATGATTTCTTCCAAACAGGTCTGTCTATGATAGAAAACGGAGATAACTGAACCTTTATGAATTCTATAAAGTTATATTACAAACTTATATGGGGATGTCATATTTACACGGCTAAATATTTTCCCGATGTAAGTATTCTGTTGAAATGAAAGGATAGTGATGACAAAAGACATCATCGGAAATTATCGAGAAAAACGTTGTCCTTCAGCAAAAAACATTCATATGAATTCCCTTTTTAACCAATACAGTTTATTATTTAAGTGGGTAGTTCACCCCGAAGATTACTTGAGTTTAAAAAATGCAGAAAAAATAAAGAAAAATATTGGCGAAAGTTTGGACAAAATCCGTTAAAGAATAACGGAGTTATGGACTTTTGAAGTTTTGATTTTGTGACGTCACATGCGAGCAGCTCCTCCATTATGTAATATGATAAATATTCCATAAAATACAGTTTTCTCAGAAAATTTAGAATATTTTCGTCTGTGCATTTGATATATTGTCAGAAATGTTATTCAATACTAGATTCTGAAAAGAAACAATGTTAATTTATCGTGTAAAGGTAAAAAAAAAATGCGAATATATGGAATATTTATTACATGACCAATGGGCAGCTGCTCGCATGTGACGTCACGAATCCAAAACTTTAAATACTCATAACTCTTTTATTATTTGACCGATTTTCATCAAACTTTCGCCAATATTTTTCTTTATTTTTTCTGCATTTTTTAAACTCAAGTACTCTTCAGGGTGAACTTTCCCTTTAAGTGGTTGTAGTTTACATTAAGCAGTGCATGTACATGTATGTAATTCTTTGGGACAATTATTTTTTGAATACTGATAATTTTTTTATACGTTACGAGGAAAACGAAACAAAAACAAAATATCTTTACAAGTTAACCTGCATCTTTAGGAAATAATGAGAGGCTGATTTGCTTTCGTGATTATTAATTACACTCTTTGTTACACGACACGACTCCTAGGCAACAACTAAACATCACGTCATAAAAAAATTACACAAGATTTTGCCTTGAGTAAAAACCAATCATCCGACAATGTCCTTAATCCGTTTATAAAAGTCACATCTCCCTGATCCGTCGTAGTGAGACGTTTCCATATAAGGACACAAAAAGTTTCATTCATTCGACAGGAGACTGGGGATTTAAAGGCCCCTTTCAGCCGTTGTTTTAATTGTTGTCGTTTTTGTTTTCGCAATTTACGCCTGTCCTCTTTTCATTGACTCAAAGACTCTGAAAGGCGGTAAAGAATTCCTGTTTATCCAAGTCAGTACCGTGTGCAAATTTGTAATCCCTAGATCCGGCCAATTAATTCCATTCAATTGCGGTGGATTATTAGCCATAAAGAAACATTGATGCAGATAAATAGCATTAAATTCGTATTTATCAAGTTAATTCTGGCCATTAGAGTGATCATGTCCAAAAATACAACTGTTTGTTTAATTCATTAACAGGCTTTAAGCACTGTCTACGCTTTATTCTCAATACCACGTAATTCGTTACAGGGTTATATGGATATAGGAAGAACGAGTAAAGCATATAAAAATTAAAATATTTCTCATAGATTGAAATGTTTTTTCTGGTTCAGATTTTACTCAGATATACTCAACAAAAGAGTAAACTTCCCTTGACACTTTATAATATATCTCGTGAAATATTTGATGATTTTTGTTCGTGGGAAGAGTAAAGTATGCAGAAATTTCACACACATTTCCATTGGTTATGTAACCAAATGATTTTGTGTTCATAAAGAAATCGTGTTTTTTTTTTCATTGCATTGGCACTAGTAAAATGCAGGGTGTGCATGTTCTTTCGTAAATGTACATACGCATAACTTTCCGTTCGAATCCACGAAACAGCACTGAATATTCGTGATTTGTTGAAATGCAGTTTCATGAATACTGATTCCAAATTATTTGCATGTACAAGATCAAAAGATGAAAAGAACTGAAACAAAAATACACAGGTAGAACCTGCATTGCATTATAAAACCAAGAAGGCAACTTTTTCTTATTACGGCTGCAATAAAATCCATGAGATTATTATGAAAACAAAGTCAATTATTCACAAATATCCACATGACCAATGACATGTGGGGAAGATATATTTCTGCATACTTGCCCTTTTGAATGAATTTCATCATAAATATTTTTCTCGAGTTATATCAAAAAGCGCCAGGGGCTTATTTTGGTTGAGTATAAAATATCCCTGTTCATATAATTGCTTATAATGAATAAAGACTGTAATGATAAACAAAAACATGAACCTAATCTGATTACTCTCGAAAGGTGAAGGTTTGGATTTGTCTGAAATTTATGAATCTATCTAAACTTTGAAACTTCATATAAACTTTTACCAAAAAGTTAGGACACTCGAGTTTGATTGAAACTAAGGCAAGTCTAAGGTATGTTTCATAATTATGTTACCGAGTATTATTGAATTGTATTATGGTATTATGGAATTATGAGCATGAATTGACATTAAAATGTCATTTCACTTGATATTTTGTCTGATCCAATTACCTATAAGAGGACTATCAGCTTAAATTAGGGCCCTGTTCCATAAAACTAGTTATCAATAACAACTACCCATCTTTAATGACAAATTTGCTCTCAGCCTCTCAGATTCAAGGATTTCAGTAGCTTATAACAATTATTGTAACTTGTTATTGATGACAAGTTTTATGAAACGGGGCCCTGGTATCATTAGGAAGCATGCTCAGCCTTTTGCAATATAATGAGATGAAAACGAATTACAGGAAAATTCTCATCTCTTGCACTCGATCGAATGAAAATCCAACTCTTGGTTGGATTTAAACCATATACACTTTATAAGCACTAATAACGAGCAAGATTGAAAGAACAGTGATATGATTTATTAATTAAACAAGCAATGTTCAGTGGTATAGCCTTAGCAGAAAAAGAAAATCACAAAGATTGCAAGCAAAACCAGATCAGCATCTCATCGTGTTAGTCACAATTGGAAAAATAGCAACGCTTTTCGCATGATTTCAATTCGGACCTGCCCCATACTAAGCTAAACTGCACATCCCAAATTACCCAATCAGATTGTAAAGGTAATACAAAATTATGATGATTTAGCAACAAAGAGTTTCCGAACTTTTTAAGGGGAATTTCGCATACTTCGAGAAAGGTTAACCGCGACAATGTGAAAAGTTCAATGTTGACTTAACTTATTACATGTATAACATATTATATTATATTATATTATATTATGTACATAACATTTATATTTGGATTATTGGATTATTAAGAATCATGTATCAATGATTTATCACGATGTGAAAATAAAATATAAGATTTATAAGTCGCCAAATCCAGTTGAAATCAAATGCTCAAGGCGCACTAGTGAAACAGATGAATGAAAGCACTTACACATGCAAAAGTACAACATGAAAAGGATATGTTGTTGTTGGTACGTGTTATAATGCATGACAATCAGTCAATTTGACTATTATCGCCAACAAAATTACATTATATTATGAGTTTTGTTTGACTTCTCTCTTATTTTTTTCCCGTTATTTTTTATTTTTTATTTGTAATTATTATCATTATATTTAAAAAGATATGTAGTATCATGCCAGGTTACCGAATCATACCAGTTTTAAATTGGCACCGTCCTGACAAACCTGCTCGTGTTTGTCCGAAGGTTTCTTGGAAACAAGTTTCCTATGTTTCTCGGGTGCAGACAGGGGGCTCCCTTTGGGATACCTCAATATCTTGAAATTCGAAAGAAATATGAAACCAGTCTTGTTTTAAATCAAAGAAAAATATCTTTCCCGATCGGGAAATTGGTTTTGCGCGACTTTGCTTTATTAAAAGAGTATAATAATAATAATAACAGTTGCATATGCTTTATATAGAACTTAAAAGGGAAGAAAACAATTAATTATAAGCCAAATAAGCAGTTAAGTTTTTAGATTATTTTTGAACACCAAAATGTAGCTCATCATTAGATTATTTTGCCCCATTTTTACCCACATGCTTACTAAATTGTTCAACCCGAATGTATACTAGAAAGTTTAGATTGCACTGTTTGGTAACTCTTTCTATTCTTTATATGTGTTACCAAACATCCCAGCTTCACGCCAGTATCCAAGGCCTATTATCATTAATTCAACTAACAATACAGAAAGGGAACAATTACCCCAATGATAGATGCTTTGTTCTTTGATACGGGAGGGTGTGTCCTGGATCTGGGACCAGAAGGGGATGTCAGAGGGTATAAATTAAGAGAGAGTTTAGGTTAAATCATTAAAAATTTGAGTCTACCAGAACGAGGAGAGCTTGGAGCAGACGACTGAGCATAGGAGTTCAAAATATCGCCGTTTCTCAACCACATCCGAATAATTAGAAATCAACTTTTACTAAAGTTATTGAAGACTGTGTGATTTAAATTTCTTTGAGATGAAACTTCTACTTTTCCTGGCGGGATTCGCTGTTTTGGCGCAATGCACCCTTGCGGCTCCAAGTCGTGAGCAGAAGGAGGAGCCTCTGGTAAGGATCACGAAAAATTGTGTCGAATATATATATATATATATATATATATTGCGCGTTTTATTTCCCTAACTCCTTGTTCTGCTGTTTGTATTTGGCTTTTTCTTTTCATTCTTGAGATTAAAAGCCCAATTCTACTTTGCTGTGTTGGGTGACGGGTTCAGCGCCGAGATTGGGTATGAGTTTGCGGATGATTTTGTTGTCGAGATAAGGGATGTGTTGATGTCGAATTGGGGACGACTTAGTGTCAATGATTTCAGCAGCGTATATAAATTAGTGTATCTTGTCATGAGTAAGAATTTTTATGAAACAAGAGCCCAGAATCTAATATTCCCATGAACATTGCCTTGCAGGAGACTTCTCCTCCAGAGAAACCTTCGGAAACCACAACTCCAGGACCCCTCAAGACACCAAAGCCAGAGCCTAAGGACGAGGAGCCAACTCCTGGAGCCTTTCAAGGAGACATGATGCTCACAGAAGATCAGCTGAGAAAAGTCGAAGAGGCCATCGATGACGAGAAGGCTGGTCGTAAGAAGAGAAAAGCTACCATTTATGAAAGCCAGCGTTGGCCCTATAAGGTCATACCATACGTCATTGCATCGTCCTCCAGTAAGTCTACTACATTTGTGTTATCTTACGAAGAAAATTTCACTTTCATGCTTATTTTTTTTTAGCGATTCCTTACAACAACCACATAATTATGAGAACTGATATGCACAGATTCAATGATTAACTCCTTGTTGAGTTTTATTGCAATTTATCAGAGGCTTCGATAAAGTGTGTCGGTCGGAATTTCTTTTTGCAAATCCCTAATTGTTGTGCATTTTTTTATCTTTTGGACGTTTGTCTGTAAATTGAAACGAGGAAACAATACCTTACATTTGTTTTATTTTATTTTTTCTGTTATTTTTTCACCGTATGGTTGGATTTCCTGAACAACACCAAGAAAGAAAAACCCGAAGTCTAACTTAAAATATCATTGATATTATGTGGAAAAAAAAACTGCTTGTTGGGAAAATCTCTACACCCTTGCTCTCAGATTATAGATATGATGGCCCTTATTTTGCTTGACTGAAAATTCGATAAGATTAGGTGGCAAAAAGCTCCTAAGTAAGCATCTAATCATTGTGTACTACATGATACAGCCGATCATGAGGACAATATGCCCATGCCATATCAATTTATGCCAACATTGACTTCTGTAAACTCTTCAGGTGGTCTGTCAAGCCTCATCCGCTCTGCTATGGACCACTGGGAGGAGAACACCTGTCTGAGGTTCGAACCCCGGACCTCGTCACACTCAAGGAGATTGGGACACGACTCTTACATCTCCTTCTTCAGGGGTAGCGGATGCTGGTCTCACGTAGGAAAATCCTTCAACGGTGAACAGCAAATATCCATCGGATCCGGGTGTGGTTACGTAAGTCTTTGGTGTTCTTTTCTATTAATGCCAGTGTCTGATCATTAAACCGAGAAAGGGAATGAAAAGGGTGACGAGAGAGAAAGATATATATATATATATATATAGAGAGAGAGAGAGAGAGAGAGAGAGAGAGAGAGGGAGAGGAGAGAGAGAGAGAGAGAGAGATAATTTGCCAAGCGCTTATAGTAACATTATACATATTTCTTTAGAGAAATATTTTTCACTCATCGTGTTTATTGGCAATCCTGGGGGGCGTTTCATGAAAGGACTTGTCAGATATTTTATCCGACAAATTTACTCTCAGCCAATCAGATGCAAGGATTTCAGTAGCTTATAACAGTTGTCGGATAAAATATCTGACAACTTCCTTTCATGAAACGCTCCCCTGCTCTCCAAAATCACGGCTTGTTTCAACTTCATACCCCAAACATTAAAAAAAAAAAAGATTCATTAATAACAATAGGAACGTTGAGTATATGGTATAGGAAGTCAATAATTCATGACTCAAAATATTTATTCCTTTGATTTTCTTACAGTTTGGCACCATCGTGCACGAGATCGGACACGCCATCGGTTTTCATCATGAGCAGTCTCGACCAGACAGAGACGACTACGTCAATGTTCTTTACCAGAACATCCAGTCTGGTCGTCAGCACAACTTCGCCAAGTACTCGTGGGGAAGAGTAACAAGTCGTAATGTCGAATATGATGTAGGATCCATTATGCACTACGGTGGATATGTAAGTAGGCCCTACTATTTTTCCCTCTTTTTTTCCTCTCTTCCCTTTTTTTTTTTTCTCTCTCTCTCTCTCTACTGGTCATACGCTAAATACGATAAATATTGATTAAAAACATTTTTTTTTTGAAGGATGTTATAAATTGTTTACACTCGCAAATATGGCATGAAAAGTCCAACAACTTGACATGACTTTAGAGAATATGCCATGGGATACATCAATAAATTACGCGAGAACAGTTGGCATTGTTCTGCCCTTTATGTATAGCTTAAAATAAATATTAAAGAATAATCAATTTTAGAAATAATATAATTGTTTTACCCTTTCTCGCCTCAGGCTTTTTCGTCAAACGGTCGACCAACCATCACAACCCGTGATGCTCGTCTTCAGAACCGCCTTGGTCAACGAACAGCTCTCAGTGCCGCCGATATCGAACTGGCCAACCGCATCTACGAGTGTGATGATATCGGAGACTGCTCCGACTCCGATGAATGTCTGAACGGTGGGTACCACAACACCGACTGTGACTGCGTGTGTCCTGCAGGTTACAGCGGTAACTCGTGTCAAGTTGGCGGGCCAACTACCCGACCAGAATGCTCTTCTAGGTTCACTGAGACGACGGGAGAGATTACGTCACCTAACTTCCCCAGTAACTATGACGACGACCTGAGTTGCATTTACGAGATCGAGGTGAGACTTCTCTTCTCTTATCATATCTTATTTTTAAAAATCGAATAGAGACAATATAATTACCGTAAGAATTCTCTGTTTTGATGATATTATGTTTACGACAATATGACTTATTTCTTAGTGTGTGCATAAACACCTCACCAACGATATTAGTGAATTCTCTTTCCAAGAAGTTTTCTTTCTACGTTGAATTAGTTGCATTGCTCTATCACAGTACATGCTTCACCCTCAAAATTTTATTCACACCTCATGCTTTGAACCCTTTCGAGACAATTGACCACATTTTGTGGTTTGATTCAATAACTTTTGATTCAGAGCTCTAAAAAATATACCTGATGCACAAGTAGAAAGAGCAAAATTTTCTGCCCACACTTTGTCCATATTTATTGCATGACCATATTGCATTTGATGGCAGGAATTTTAAAAATGAGAATAAGCTTTAAAATCCTTAAATTGGCAACACACTGAGAAGTTCAAAATCATTGTTTTTTATCAAAATTGGCAATTTTTTCAACTTTTCGACTAAGTTTCTAATGATGTATATTGTTTTCAAAAACATTGCATTTTGTTAGAACAATGTAGCACTAAAAGAAAAATATTATTGTTGCCAATTTGAAGAACAAAATGTGATCAATTTAGCCTTTAAATAATTCCTGTCATGAAAGGGTTAACTACACTGACTTTAAAAAATACATGCATTTAATTTGTAGAAGAGGAAATAACTGTTATGAAATCTGAAATTTGCAATACAGGTCAACATGAGCATATTGTCAGACAGTAATTCTACTTTGATTATACTTTAGTCAAAAGGTGTAGGTTATCTTAGCCATGTTTCCTTAGGGTCGCAAAGAGTTTGACATGAGAATAGGATTGCATTCTAAAATACCAATTTTCATTCTTCCAATTATTCAAACTTTTCAGGGACCTCCGGGAACTACGATCGAGCTGACTTTCCTCGATTTCAACGTCGAAAATGAAGCCTTGTGTCGCTACGACGTCGTCGAGGTACGCAAAAACGACATCAACAGTTTAGGAGAGAAGTTTTGTGGTAACACCATACCCCCTGTCCAGATCTCTAGAAGCAATCAGATGTTGGTTTATTTCACATCCGATCCAAGCATCACTAGGCGTGGCTTTAGAGCGACTTACGTTATCCAGGGTGCTTCTACCACTGAACTTCCAGAAATACAGACGACCCGGCCCGGAGTCGGGACGTGCGGAGGAAACTTCGTCGGTAACCAGGGCATTGTCGCATCGCCGAACCATCCGAACAACTACAATAACAACATTCGATGTGTATACGTAATCGAAGTGGAGGTCGGTCGTCGGGTTGAACTCAACTTCGAAGACTTTGCTCTCGAGGATGAAACCAGTTGTCGCTACGACTCGCTGACAGTCAATCTTGGAGATGGTATTAAAGTTGATATGAGGTAAGTTTGCATCTGACTTAACTACTTAAACAATTATCGAAATTGCAAATGAGTAAGGCAATCGTTTTATTTTGGAGTGAAATTATTTCGCTCTTGAATTTGGATGTAGTACTTAAATGATAAATAATTATTAACTTGTAAGTACCTGTCAAGAATTGTGAACATGTAAGCAACTATAAATAATAATAAATATATGAGTAGAATTGAGTTGCCACGAAACAATCTTCAAAATCTGCACAATCATGACAATGCTTACCACTTTGCTTAGATGGACCCTACGGGCCTAGTGTAACCATGGTAACCATTATACTCAGATGAAAAGCGATCCAGAGCAAAAGCTCAAGAATAATTCAAGAAATATTGAGATTTGCTCTCGGAGAAGTTGAAATGAATATTGCACTCCCATATATCATTATGATCATTATATGAGGAATTTAATTTCTACTCCTCATCTCTGTATGTCTACCATGAAATCTAATAAGATTTTTGCTATTTTTCTTTTATCTCTCTAGGATGTGTGGAAGTGAATATCCAGCCGCTTCTTTGGTGTCAATCGGCAACAGGATGGAACTAACGCTGAAATCTGACGGGTCCCAAACCGATAGAGGGTTCAGGGCAGACTACCGCGCTATCGATCTCTGAATATGAAGACAATAAGAAGAAACCGTCTGCTCAAACGATTTGCAAATAGTCTCATCTGTATATCATCGAAATAGGAAGTTACTATATACTGAAACAAAACGAAAGTAGATCAAGAATGAAGTTGCATCTAAGCTGAAACAATGCCGAAACATATTATTATGAAGACACTTATTAGTAATGTGGTCATCTTATAGTAAGTGCTTCTCTTCGAGCAAATAATCCGTGTGCTTATAATGATATTTTGATCGTTACAGTGTAGGTGCTGGCTGGCTACACCATATGTTGATCAAAACCCCTCGTCTACCTCCATTTATTATACCGACTTAAGATTCTTTCAATTTAAGATATGTAATCGAACGCAAAGTTTTTCTTCGGTGCTTTCAAATTTTGCTGCTTAACACTGTAGATATTATTTCACCAATAAGACGGTGAAAGTCGTTGAGCGTTATTCCTAAATAATATGTGGTCTTTTGTCAAATTATATCGCACAGACTTTCAAGAAATCAATCCCAGGTTATTTCCAATACCTTACTGTATAGAAAATATGATGGGATAAAGTAATATATGTCATGGTAATGTTCGCATATTTTAATAGGTGATTCATAAGACTATTGAATTGTCTGAAGTTGATTTATAAAGTCATTGAGATCGTTTTACTTCTCAAATTATTATTGTAAAATTTAGGATGAGAATGTATAATTTTTCTTGAATTGTGCAGTTTCAAAGATAATGTTATGAATCATGATAGGCGTAATTATGATTCAAAATTAGACGTCTGGCACGGCTGATTTCTTAAATGGTTAAAAAAAATTGTTATATTCTAGTGTGTTTATGCCTTTTTAATGTTCTATTTATTCCGCAAACTGCGATTGGTTTTGAAGTAATAAAATATGCTTAACGCAATAATTGTTTCTATATGTTTGGTAATGAATAGCACGATTTTCACATATAATGAAATCATTAAATCATGAAATATATGCAGAGAGAGAGAGAGAGAGAGAGAGAGAGAGCAAAAGATAAAATGAAAAGAGAGATGAAAAGAACAGAAAAGTACTTGAAAGAAGATTAATGCGTAAGGTTAATGCTGTGGATATAAATGAATGCAGAATGTGAAAAAGTAAAGAGAAAGAGAGAGAGAGAGAAAGAGAGAGAGAGAAAGAGAGAGAGAGAGAGAGGGAGAGAGATGAGAGAGAAAGGGAAGAGAGGAAAGTGGGAGAGAGTGAGAGAGAGGAGAGAGAGAGAGAGAAGCAACAAGAAAAGAACAAGAAAATGGAAGAAAGTAAAAAAGAGAGAATGATGAAAGAGAAAGAGATAGATTACAATGGGAGAGAGGGACAGTCGGACAGAGAGAGGAGAGAAAGAAAGAGATAGAAGGGTGAATAAACAATTTAATAAACGGACCAGAGAGAGAGAGAGAGAAAGAGAGAGATATATATATATATATATATATATATAAAGGGAAAGAATGCGAATAAAATATGAAGCAAAGAGAGAAGTGACCAAACTATAAAAAGGGATTTAGAAAGTAGGAAGAGATAAAGGGGAATGCTAAAAGGAAAAGGAGAGGGGGGAAGTACAAGATAAAACATTTAGATATGGCACTGACTACAAAATAGGACTACAACACAATTTAGCCTGTTAAAATATCAGAGACTGAAACAGAGCGTTAAAAAACAGAAAAACTTCATTCCATGACAAAAAACCCCAAACAAACAAACAAACCAACAAACCCAGAAGCAGCTTCAAACATAAAGGATATTCAATCATGAACGTATGATTTTTCCATTCGATATTGTGAAAAGTCACACCATCTCATCAGGGAAGATAGAAACAATTTTCACCTAATTTGTTTTTCTCATTGGATAGTACCATGCCCCTTAATTTCACAATATTCTTACCACAATTTTTGTGCTCCTTTTCATGAACATCAAGTTATTCTTCAAACTATTTGATCTTCCAATTATAAATAACCAAGGGATTATAATCTACAATGTAGAACATGTATAAGAACTAAAATAGAAGGGGGCAGGCTGACCTCTGTGAAATCAAGCGATACAAGTCCTTATTTTGAAGCGTAAATCTATGGAATTGATCCGAGGCGCACCAGTGCTTTTCAAACACTTAGAAGTACCAATCAGTAAAGATCGTCGTCAGTGGCTACGATGAATAAGAGGCGAAGCACTAGATTTACTTGACGGAATGCATATTTCCGGTCAAGTACATCCTACACCTACGCACATCCACGCACCCCCACACATATTGCATAAACAAAATAATAATAATAATAATAATAATAATAATAATAATAATAATAATGATAATAACAATAATAATAATAATAATAATAATAATAATAATAATAATAATAATAATGATAGTAATAATAATAATAGTAATAGTAATAATAATAATAATAGTAATAATAATAATGATAATAATAATAATAATAATAATAATGATAGTAATAATAATAGTAATAATAATAATAATAATAAACAAAAATGATAATAATAGTAAGAAGAAGATGGAAGGAGAAGAAGAAGAAGTAGAAGAAACCGTTGTTGTATAGCGCATATCACGTTATGATGTAACGTTCCCATGCCCTACCACAGTTTTTTTTTTAAAATACTATTACCCAATAGCTTTAGCTCCGACGGCCGTAATCAGCTCACAGTGCATTTCAAGGAATAAATCCTGCCAGGTACCTATTTAACACATGGATGGAGAGAGACAACTGTAGATAAAATGCGTTGTCTAAGGCCGGGCATACGCCTCCAACAGAAATTCGATCTTCGAACTGTCAACCTTTTTGATTGAGAGTGAATGAGAGTGAATGAACCACTATACCACAATGCTCCCTCACCCAGCGAAACATCTTTTTTTGACTGACGGAGAAAAAGTGTAGCTTCCCCAAAATGTTCAACATTTTTCTTTTTCTTATTGTATAAGATCTTGTACGATTCGATCTTCTTCATCTTATGAATTAGTTTTTGTGATTATTAACTTTGGTCTTCTTTATACAGGATACTAGTGCTCATTTATTCTCCTCAAAAGTGTAGATCTATTTCTTTTTGCTTTCTGATGTTATGTTGGGAAATTAATAAAAACAACTCATATTTAAAGTCAATAGGTCAATAACTTGTTTTCTGTTGTTGTTTTTTTTCAGCTTGGTAAATCATTAGCCAATAAAACAGATCTACTCAAAAATAAAATATGACATCAAGACTCCTGATATGTTCTGAGAATTTGAACATCTTCAATGATATATCTAAATAAGGTGACAAGAAATCGTTATATCTTGCGAACGCTATATACGTCACAGTCTAGACAACACCAACTAACATTTGGGGTATTCAGGGAGACGTGTATACAACACTGATCAATTAGTAAGCGTATCCATGGCATTACCTAATTTTTAGACCCTGGTCTTATTCTTTGGAAAATAGACCCATTATAGAAATGTTGACAGGTAGAAATTCATTTTTCATACAAGTTTATACCCTCGAGACAAACGAGATGAGAAGACTGCATGTAAACATTTTGAAAGTTAGAAATATGAACGAATTAAGGAGCATATCATGTTCGGGTTCAAATTTCATCGAATGATAGTCGCTAATAATTAAAGCTTTAGTTAATGACGTACTCTGAAATAGAAAAAGAGGCATTCCTTCTCAACACAAAAAATAAAATTTCAGCTTGGATATAGGTGATTAATGTAGTTGTCATTGTTCAATTTGAAAACAAAAACAGTTCCTATCATTCAGGACAGAACTCAATATCCTAAATGCAATATTAAAAAAAAACGACTTCATGCAAAGACTACTGCGATGTTTTCCAAATAGATATTTTTACCCTTCTAACTTCAGTCGAGTTACGTAAACATCATTGAACAACTTGGTGAGTTATTCGATTTTCATTGTCTGAACTTTTGACGCACTTCGACCATCTTGGAAGACGTCGGCACACGCAATCCTTTCAATGAGAACAATTGTATCTGATGACGAAGGTAGCAAGGCTTTGTTCGTGGTACGCAAGAGTGGTCTAAGAACTGGGACCAGACTGGTCTGGAAGGGTATAAATAGGAGGAGAAATGACTAGGCTAATCAGAAACAGACCAAGAGTCTACAAACGGAGAGAAGCAGAGAAGGAAGACAACTAGCCAAGAGCAAAAGGGGATCGACAGAGAAGACGCGAAAACTGCAACTCTGCAAAACAAATCATCATCGAGACCACCAGACTGATTCAAGAAATCAATAACTCTGCATTAAGGCAAACCGACACATTACAACTCTACCACTGCACATCTCGCCTAGCTCACCAAGATGAAATTTCTACTTCTATTGACTGTCTTTGCTGTTATAGCGCAAGGCATCTTTGCCGCTCCGACTGGTCTTCAGAAGGAGGAACCTGAGGTAGGTTTCATTTGAGTTTTTTATGGAAACCTTGCATGGGCCTCCATCTTTTTTTTTTTTAAGTGGGCTTGCTCAAATTTAGGCCAAACCCCATATTCCTTCCCCTTGCCCCGCTTGTATTCTTAATATCATAGCTCTGTCGTTTAACTATCTACATTGTTTTCATGTGCTTTTTTTCTTTTCTTTTTTTTTCACGTCAACTCAGAATATAAGAATAAACATTCAAGTTTTAAAATACACATGTAGTCAAACAGCCACGATCCCAATCAACTGCAAGAGAATATTTGTATTAAAAACTATAAAATCAACTTTTTTTTGCAGGAGACACCCCCTCCCAAGAAGTCCTCAGAACCAGCGACCCAGAAACCAGTTGCAGCACCGAAGCAGGAGCCTTTTGATGAGGATCAAACTCCTGGAGCCTTCCAAGGAGACATGATGCTGACAGAAGATCAGCTGAAACAGATCGAAGAGGCCATCGATGACGAGAAGTCTGGTCGTAAGAAGAGAAAAGCTGTCATCAATGAGAATACTCGATGGCCCTACAAGATCGTTCCTTACGAAATCTCACCATCTTCAAGTAAGTCCTGAGAAACATCTACATGCATGTACCTTTACCAAGTTCTCAAAACATCTAAATTTCAAGAAGAAATTGCACCCTTCGAAAAGTACAAAAAGATCATGTATGACAAATTCTATTCAAGTCAAATATCATAATATAAATGAAACATACTTAACAACATAACAATATTTGACAAGAAGGATTATTTATTATAAAACGCTCATTGTAAATCGACATTGGTATATATCCTTTCTCATCATCTTTGTTCAATCTGTTACAGGTGGCGATGCTGGAGTGATTCGCGCAGCCATGGACCACTGGGAGCAGCATACATGCCTGAGATTCGAACCACGAACTTCATCACATGCCAGTCAGCTAGGACATAACACCTATCTATCCTTCATCAAGGGTGGTGGCTGCTGGTCCTACGTAGGAAAGGTCTTCAATGGTGCGCAACAGATCTCCATCGGATCCGGATGTGCATACGTAAGCCCTCTTGTCTCTTTTCATAGTTTTGTTATTTTCGAAGACTTCTTGAACGTTCCACTGAAGGGTAGAATAGTGAGAGAATAAAAGAGAGCGAGAGAAAGAGATGGATTGGTGAAATAGATAAGGATATATAGAGAAGGAAAAATACAAATACAAAAAACCAAAAAAAAAAAAAAGAAGAAGAAGAGAGAGAAAAAAAGGTAAAAGGTTGGTGTTTAACTAAAAAATTGAAGCATGTTTGATAATTTTAGAGACGTTTGTTTAGTTTGCTTATTTCAGGAATGTAGAAATTATTACGACATTACCATGGCATTTAGTCTACTAAATTATTCCAGGCATGCATCTTTCTAATCGAATATATCTCTTGTTTTTATGATAACAGCTCGGCATTGTTGCTCATGAGATTGGACACGCCATCGGCTTCCATCACGAGCAATCTCGACCAGATAGAGACGACTACATCAATGTCCACTACGAAAACATCGACCCCAGCTTTCATAGTCAGTTTGACAAGTATTCATGGAATGAAGTCACGACACGTAACGTCGAGTACGACATAGGATCCGTCATGCACTACGGATCACATGTAAGAAATTAAGATTCATGGACTAAGTTTGATCATGAAATATTCTGATTACCTAAAACTTATTTCTCTTAGAAGAGGGAAAATTATTCTTGAAGGCATTGTAATTAGATGTAGAAAATTTTGAATAAAAACGTTCGTGTATACAGATTGAACACCATATTCAATCTGGACTAAAGTATGCTTTCAAAACCTGTCCAGATTTGAGGCCAACTTTGAATGTCATTACTTTACATTCTGAAAAACCTCGTTATCTCCCTATTTTCGTATCATACATTCCGACATCCTCTTGCGTGATCAGATTCTAATATGTGTTATCCAACTGATTTTATTCTTTAGGGTTTCTCAAATAATGGTCTCCCAACCATCACCACCATCGACCCTCTTGATATGCATCGCCTTGGTAACCGAGATGGTCTTAGTGCCGCCGACATCACACTGGCCAACCTCATCTACGAGTGCGACAATGAGTGCTCAGGCGCGGACCAATGCCAGAACGGTGGCTACCATGATACCAACTGCAACTGCGTATGTCCTCCAGGTTACAGCGGTGACTTGTGTCAGGATGGCAGTGGACCTACCACCACACCACCATGTATCCAGAGACTGACTGCATCACAGGGAGAGATTACGTCACCAAACTACCCCAGTAACTATGACAACGATCAAGAATGCATGTACCTGATTGAGGTGAGTCTTGGTCTCCTGAAATGAACAACATTATACTCACATCTTGAAATGTGTCACCAACTATACTTGGTGGAACTTTCCATGCATGGTACCTCCACAGTTTATTTGATTATATAGTCTGAGATACCTAATTTCAATCTACAAGCAAGTAGACATTAACAGAATCAGATTTTGATTCGCAAAACCGTGATCATCTTATTTATACAGTACAAATGTCTAAATAAACTTTACTTAATCTATTTGATAAAAACTTTCTTATGTTTTCAACCAAACAGGGAGCTCCAGGAAGTACGATCGAGCTGACATTCGTTGACATGGACATCGAACCCGAGAATTTATGCCGCTACGACGCCGTCGAGGTACGCAAAGACGACATCAACAGTATCGGAGAGAAGTTCTGTGGCAACACCTTACCCTCTGTCCAGATCTCTAGTAGCAACCAGATGCTGGTTTCTTTCACATCCGACTACAGCGTCACTGGGCGTGGCTTCAGAGCTACCTACGTCATCCAGGGTATTTCTACCACTGAGGCCCCAACTACCAATCCTCCGGTGGTCGGGACATGCGGAGGAAACTTTGTTGATAACCAGGGTTCCTTAGCATCACCAAACTATCCTAACAATTACGACAACAACTTGCAATGCGTCTACGTGATCGAAGTGGAGTCTGGTCGTCGAGTTGAGCTTACATTCGGAGACTTCTCACTGGAGAATCAAAACACTTGCCGTTGGGACGCACTGGAGATCGATCTAGGAGATGGTGTCAAAGTTCCTATGAAGTAAGTTTGTTTCCTGGTAATTCTTTTAATTTATCACGATTGAAAACCATTTTAGGTACATGATTTCAGGAACCATAGTAAGACATGTCTTTGATACAAGTTTGTTTAGGAATAATATCAGTTGCAATTGATGACTCGTTCATTGTTTATGGCTAGTAAGATTACTACAACTGTAATCATGGTAATTTAAAGGTTAATCTTAATATGCATAATATCGACAACCTTTAAATCCATCATTAATGCTAACAATTTTTCTGTCGCTTTTTCTTTTCTCTCTCTAGGATGTGTGGAAGTGAATATCCAGCCGCTTCTTTGGTGTCAATCGGCAACAGGATGGAACTAACTCTGAAATCTGACAGGTCCGTTACTGATAGAGGCTTTAGAGCAGACTTCCGTGCTGTCGATCTGTAAGGCAATCGTCTTTATATCCAGAGTAAATTCTCCTAATAATAATCTAGTGCCTTGAATTTCTGTTGCTTTTCGAAATGTAACATGCATCTTAAATGAACCAAGAGGGAGACAACATTTCTCTCTGAAGTTTAACGGTGACATATTTTTGTCAAGTTCAGAGAAGTGGAAATAGTCACAAATGTTACCGATGAGGGAGTATTGTTTATTTGTAACATTTCTTTTGTGTTTGTGTGATGTTGGTCTTTGATAATGCAATATGAAATCATAAAGATTCAGCAATTAAGTATTAGAATGCCAAATTGCCATAACATTCAGTAAGATAGTAACAGAACCGTCAGGAACGGCTGGACATAAATATGAAAAAAGTATTACTTATAATTATGTTTAAACGTATTGAAGATGGTTTGAAGTATTTCTGCCACGATTATTAATGCTTGATAACTGAATATTAATAACTGAACATATTACTGGTTCTTAAGAATATTTCTGATGACTTTTTTTTTTAAATGTGAATAATCCGTCTGAGACGGCTGGTGAAAAGAATTATTATTTTTGACTTGATATAGTTCATAATTATTATAATTTGAAATATTTGCCTTCATGAAGGTCATTTTGAATGAACATCAGCGTTGCCCGAGACTTATCTGAAATATCGCCATATCAACTGCATATGTTTTCATTGTATTTGCCTGTTTTCTGATTATAGTGCCAATATAATTGTCCCTCCTCATTCGTATAGAATGGATTTTTTTTTTTAATGAAATGTATATCATATTTTCGTTGCAAATAATATATGAGCTTTAAAATGAACTACTATCTTCAAAAAAGTATATACATGAAATGTTTAAACAGCTTAAAGAACAATAATAATGCTATTGATTTTGAAAATTACATTCTTTACTATACCTTCAAAGAGTATCATAATCTATTATGTCCCCCCCCCCCCCATTTTTCTTACTATCATTAATCGTTGCGTTGACAAACAATTGTGGTATCGTGTTGTAGGTTTGCCATGAGAGTTTAACTTTATATACTGAATAAATGTATGTATAAATGATAGATGTATAATATTCAAGATGAACTGAATGCTAAAATATGTTGACATATACCGTCTGGAACGGCTGGTTTGGATAGCAAAATATATTGACAGAAATGTACCCTGATTTGACATTTTCTACATTCTTGCGTAATGTTTTATCAAAAATGAGATGAGAAAAAAAAAATGAGATTAACATTTAGAGACGAGGAAAACAAAGGCATGCAGATAGAGCAGTAAGACAACGACATGAATGGAGAAGGAGAGAAGGAGAGAAGGGAGGACGGAGACAGGTAGAGAAAGAGATAGAGAGAGAGACAGAGAGATAGAGAGAGATGAGAGATAGAGTGAGAGAGAGGGGGAGAAGAGATACAGAGGCAGAAAGAAAGAGATAAAGAAAGAGAGCAATAAAGAAAAGAGAAAGACAGTGAGAAGGTAAAAAGAAAATTACAATGACAGTGAATTATGAGGGAGAGAAAGAGAGAGTGAGAGAGTAGAGATGAGAGAAAGATAGAAAGAAACAAAAAAGAAAGAAAGAGAGACAGACAGAGAGAGGAGATATATACCTTTATGCAAGGGTATATGAAGAAGGGGGAGAGTTAGAGAAAGGAGAAAGGCGGAGAGAAGAAAGAAAGACAGGGTCAAAGAAAAACAAACAGATAATGGGCCCTATAAATTATGAGAGAAAGAGTGTGAGTAAGAGAGAGAGAGAGAGAGAGGATAGAAGAAGGAGGAGATAACGATAGGAGTCAAAAGAGAGAGAGAATTGTCAAAAGGAAAATGAAAACCTAATGAGAAGAAAGAATTAGACAGACTAAATCAAATGATGGTAATAAAATGGCAAAATAATTTATATGTCTTTTAATCTATTTGAAAAAAGACTTTTGGAGAAAAGTACTTTAATAAAAATCAGTCAAAAGAAAGTAATAACGATGAATCACTCTGGCAAACAAATAGAAATTATTAATTGAATATGCTTGTGACTTAACCTTCAAGCTCAAAAAAAAAATAAAACCATGCAATTAGACGAAGACAAGGAAAATAAACATAATAGAGCATGATAATTAGCCAAAAATAATAAAAATGCATAAATTCACAAAAGTAACAAAAATATCTGAAACCAAATGATGTAGTTTGTTATAAGAGGGTGAAATCTTTCTGTTTTTTTTTTTTTTTTTTTTTTTTGGGGGGGGGGTTTGCAATAAAAGAAAAAAGAGGAATCGCCTCTTTGGGCTTATCAAAAACTGAACAATATTTTTAATGTTTAATATATATATGTAAAGAGTTTAAAAGCAATGACAGAAATAGAATAGAATTTTAGGAGGAAATAAGATTTCGAAGTGCAAGGCCCATAGCACAGGAGAAATATTCCTGAACCGTGATGTAATAAGAGCTCCACCGCGGTTGCATTTTGATTTTAATGATTAGTTTGTTGTCGGTGAAATGCACTTGAAATTTCTCACAAAGTTATATTATTCACTGTTTATTATTAATTTTGATTGATTTTTAACATTATCCAATGAAGTTATAATTACAATAGAATTAATACTAAACTAGTCTATATATTATATATGTATATCTCTCCTTATGTACCCGACGTATTATTATAGTTCTATATTATTATCATATGATTTGTTCATTTTGTAACGAACGATATCCTATATACATTTTGCTTAGATGCCATCATGTCGCAGACTTTTGGAAAATAATTCACCAACTGTATTATTAAATTTGTTTCAAAAAGATATTCTATAAGAAGAAAAACTCATTATAATTGGTTTTAACATTAATGAAGTAAAATTTATGCTTATTTTTATATTGATGTATATGCTTAATCAGTTTAGAAGTAAATCCTTTAACAGCCAGTCAGTGTGGATGGCATTAAAAAATGATTTCATGTTTTATGTTAATTGGTAATACGAAAACAAAGAAGAGGTACTAAATGAATCTCGACATGTATCTGTTCTAGTTTCTAACGATCCTCCCTTTTCTCTATCCTATTCATATATTGTTTTTGTTGTTGTTTTTCTTCATTTTGCTAATTTTGTATATACTGTCATCAGATCCCATGTAATGTTATTAAATGATCTATTATTCAGTTAAGTTCATTAATTTTCCACAAATTGATTGAAATAAAAACATCAGGAATATACATGTACATACAAACTAGAAGATAGATAATAAAGAACCTTGAAAGAGGATAAGAAAGGACAAAAAAAAAAAAAAGAATCATATGATTAATGATGAATGAAGGATTTTTTCAAACAAATAAATCGTGATGAATCGGATTGAATTAACACAGTGGAAATCAAACTTTATAGTTTACACTGATCAATAGTGTAGCATACATTGCACGCATTAATTCCGTCATGATGCTTTATAGTAATATAATGATAAATTGAATAATATACGAAAGATCATGAATTGATATGTTTAATTGAAATTGCGTTTGTACGAAAGATGGTACAGAAATATGCACGCTAGAAAATAGCGCATATACCGTAAAAATGGTGAACATTCATGTTCGAAAAATTACGCTTTATATCGTCAACACTAACAACAGATAATGATGAGTGTCTGCGCCAGTGTTTTTCTGTACCAGTGGATTCTTTAGAATACACAGATCAGTCACTTCAAAATTTCACAATTTTAATGAAAATACCTAAGCCCGCATTGGACAGCACATGTATATTTCCGCGAATGCCTATCATTTTTGGCGAATACGACTTAAAATGATCTCATCATAATCACTGAGTTATATTTCCTTGTTTATTTCATTAGTGTTGATTTTTCATTCTGTCTACATTTTGTTTCTACAAGGAAGCTGAAGTGTATCTTTAAAACCACAGTGATGTAACTGAATATGTCAAATGTAAGCTATTTAACTAATGGCTTTATTTATTTTATTTTTCCTTAGCCTGTTAATTTTCTTGTTTATCATGCTAATTTTCCTTTTTTCTATTGTTCTATTTCCCCTGACTGTGAAATTATTTTCACTATTTATTGTTGCCTGTATGTACTTTGATTTTAAAACAATTTGCCCTGAAGATATGCCAGTCTTAAAGCTTAAAAGACACCACGAACATTCCACCATATTTTCATCCTTCAGGCAAATCTGCATTAAGTTTATTTATCTTGTTTTCAACTTATGATTTAGTAAAGGTAGATTTTAATGACTGTTTCTTATAAAGTGCTTTACCAGATTCAAAGTAACTGACCAAAGGGATTACAGTGCCTTGCTCAAGGATATAAGTGGCAGATTTCGGCATACAATCAATTACTAACAAATATATTTTCTTGGAGAAATACAATTTTATTGACGTTACTCGAGTGACAAGCTAGAAATGTTGTTTCCATACACCATGCCACTCCGCATTAGGATGATTTTGTATCAAAGGACCGGGAATATCGAATTCATATTTTGGGAATACAAAATCGATGAACATTGTAAAGCAAAATGAATTTCAATAATACTGTCCTAGCAACTAACAACAAGGTTTTTTAAATCTCGTGTGACAAAGTAAGACAGAAGAATCATGTTTTCTATTAGTCTAAATGGCAATTAATAATGCTGTAATATATATATATATATATATATATATATATATATATATATATATTTATGTATATATGTTTGTAAAGTTATTTTGATATCTGTATGTTTGCAAATGACGCAAAACAAATTTATTTCCAATATTGGATAATAAACTGAAACTGAAAATATGAAAATAGTTATATTAACTACATTCCAAATTCAAATAAGTAACTAAAACGAAAATAAAGCGAATGCTTTCAGATAAAAACATACATGACGATGACAATTTATTCAGGTCATCTATTTATTTCCTTATAGAACTTTTTTTTATAAGGAACAATACAACTTCTTTCAACAGACCGCATATTTCTAAGATAAACCTGAATTCCGTTAAAACCTCAGCATAATAAACAAATGTTCATTTGTATAATTGTAAATGACGGCAGCGGGGAAAACTTTGAAAGGAATAAACCAAAGGATGTACCGATCAAACTCTTAGGAAAACTGCTTACGTCAATATTCACAAAATCAAATGTCATCAACGGATACCAAAAAACTAATGAAGAATGTGTCTCGAAGAAGATATAAATATGGCTGCTCTGACACTCTTTCTTCAGATTGCTCCTAGAGCACAGAAAGGCAATATCAGACCAACACCAGCACACTGAACCAGAACAACAAGAAGAAGTAGAAGCAGAAGACATTTTCGTTCAAAGATCCCCAAAGAAGTCAACAATCTTAATCTCAAAGAAATATATTTCAAGACAGAGAGCGGATCATCTCCATAATGAAAGCCGCAGTCCTGGGTGCCGTTGCATAAAACTTGCTATTATAGTAACTTTGCTATTATAGTAACTTTTCAAGGAATACTGGATTTTGATTGGCTCTTGAGCAACGTTACCATGGTAGTTACCATTGATGGCAAAGTTACTATAATAGTAAGTCTTTATGCAATGGCACCCTGGCGTTTGTAGCCCTACTGGTCCCGGGACTTCTCGGACTGCCACTGGGTGATAGCTTACTGAAAATAATGGCTAGCGATATCAAGCTGGAGAGAGAAGAACCAACGGTAAGAACAATTCAAATCTTTATTTCATTGGTAAACAAGGGGCCACATATCAGACATCTGTCGTTTTAAATGCGATTTTAATAATATTAGACTTGGGTTTCACAATCCTTTTCCATTTTGTCGGCGCCTTTCGCTGTCTTTGCCTCTCCAATATGTAGTTAGGGGCGGACTGGGACTAAAATTGGGGAATTTCGGAGCGACCAGCCCTTTCTGTTGTTGACCGGCCCCTTTTAAAGCAAAATATTGACCAGCTCGTGGAGAAAACTCCTCAGACTCCCCATGGCCAGTCCTCTCCTCCCTATAATCGCTTCTAGAGAGGTCTTCACATTTTAAGAGTGATGAATTACTTGACTTTTGTATAATGAAATCGTAATTCATGACGGGGTGTGACTTGAAAGTATATAGTGCATCGATTGTTCACATTTCTCATACCAGGAGGCCCCACCTCCTAGGACACCACAAGATAGCATGGTACAACACCAGGAGCCCGCGGATGAGGAGCCAACTCCTGGAGCCTTCCAAGGAGACATGATGCTAACAGAAGAACAGTGGAGACAAATTGAAGAGGCCATCGATGACGAGAAGGCTGGTCGTAACAAGAGAAAAGCTACCATTTCCCAAGACCGACGCTGGCCCCAAAAGATCATCCCTTACGTCATTACGCCGTCTTCAAGTAAGTCGAATAAGAAACATGTCAAGCTCTCAATACAACTACAATTCATAAAGTAACTGCAACCTAAGAAACAAATAAAGGATAGAATGTATCAATAAATCTAAATTTATTCGAGAAATACACATAAGAATCAAACTTTTTAAAAGACCGTTTTAGAAGCCTGGTAATATATGCTGACTGTGAGTATTCATGCAGTATCCTAAGCGTCAATGTTCTTTTTACATGCTTTTATGTTATTTCATTCAATAGATAAATTATGTCATTATAAAAAATTATACAAGGAATATATCCCATTTCTAACAGCCATTGTTGGCCTTTCATTTAAATGTCTTCAATCTGTTACAGGTGGTGATGCTGACGTAATACGTGCAGCCATGGACCACTGGGAGCAGTACACATGCCTGAGATTCGAACCACGAACTTCATCACATGCTAGTCAGCTAGGACATGATAATTATGTTTCTTTCATCAAGGGTGATGGCTGCTGGTCCCACATAGGCTATATAAAATATCCAAATTCCAGAGGGAACCAAACTATCTCTATCGGATCTGGATGTGAAAAGGTAAGTTTACTCTTCCTGCTCCTTTCTATCTTCAGAAATATCTTTGTAAATTCTACTAGGTAAGGTATGATGAGAACGTAGAAGGATAAGGAAACATAAAGAAAGAAATGGGAAGAGCTGGCCAAAAATTCAGGAAGGAAAATTAGAAGAACAGCATTTAAATAACTCAACGAACAGAAGAAGTTATATAGGCAACATTTCAGTTTCAAACAAGAAAATATAATCAGAAAGATAATTGTTATCGCTAAACGAATGCTAGCTTAACTGTGAATATAATTATGATGTCAATACAAACAATTCCAAAATACGCATGTTTATCTATAAAGCGAATGTTTCTTTTGTTTATATAACAGATCGGCGTTGTTGTTCATGAGATCGGACACACCATCGGTTTCCATCACGAGCAATCTCGACCTGACAGAGATTCCTACATCAATGTCAACAAACATAACATCCAATCCGGCAAAGAGCACAACTTCTACAAGTATTCATGGTACGAAGTCACAACACGTAATGTCGAGTATGATATCGGCTCTGTCATGCACTACGGATCACATGTAAGAAATTTAACTTTGACTTAGAACAATCAATGACTGACTAGATAAGATATATCCAGTTGAGAAATTTGAATATTATGTTATGAATAAGCATTTTTGACAGTTCGTAAGAGTAAAAATGTACATCATCAACACTGCATCCTTTTAGTATTAACCCTTTCAATACAACTGACCACATTTTGTGGTTTGGCTCAATAGCTTTTGATTCAGAGCTCTAATTTCTGCACGCACTATGTCCATTTTTGCTGCATGACCATTATGCGTTTATGTCAGGAATTTTAGAAATAAGAATAAGCTTTTAAATCCTTAAATTGGCAACAAATTGAGAGTTTCAAAATCATTGTTTTTCATCAAAATTGGCAAATTTTTCAACTTTTCGACAAACTTTCTAACCATGTATATTGTTCTCAAAGACATTACACCTTATTAGAACCATGTAGCACTAAAAGAAAAATATTATTGTTATTATTATTGTTGTCAATTTTTGAAGAACGAAATGTGATCAATTTAGCCCTTAAATAATTCCTGTCCTGAAAGGGTTAAGTATTCATACTAAACCAAACCACATTTTTTGCCGAATTAATTGGCAACCGGCAACTTTAAATTAGTAATAGTATAGCATCTTGAAACTTATCTTCATGTTATCACGTGATCACACTTTTAAAGTCTGTTACCTGTCTGGTTTTATCATGCAGGGTTTCTCAAAGAACGGTTTACCAACCATCACCACCCGTGACCCTCTTGATATGCATCGCCTTGGGAACAGACATGGACTTAGTGTTGCCGACGTCAAATTGGCCAACCTCATCTACGATTGCAACAATCCTAACTGCCCCAGCAAAGGCCGATGTCTGAACGGTGGCTACCATGATGCCAACTGCAACTGCAAGTGTCCTCCGGGTCACAGTGGTGACTTGTGTCAAGTAATCCCACTACCCAGAGAGATTGACTGCGTTACAGGGAGAGATTGTGTCACCAAATCATTCCTCTAGATTACACAATTATCAAAAAGTCATTTACCACATTGAGGTGAGTCTTGAGTCAGTTTCACACGGAGGGAGCTAAACTTTTAGTTTCGCTTGTAGTTTCAAAACTTTAAGTTATCTTGTAGTTTCAGACCGTATAAACGGACTCGTAGTTTCGAAACTTTAAGTTTACTTGTAGTTCCAGAACCACAAGCGAGCTTGTAGTTAACGCCGAAACCACGGGCAGCGGGGGTTGGGGGGGGGGGGGGGGGGGGTTTGGATGGTCCTCCCTCGTAGTTATGGACCGTGTGGACAAGATAAACTTTAAGTTTAGCAAGCTCGTTGTTAACGATGACCTCTCTGTTCGTGTTAAACTATACGATCGCTCGACTTATAATCCCAGAACAACGAGCGTCGTTGTTTCGGTTTCGTGTCGTTGTTAGGGAGTCGTTGTTTCGTTAACTCAGTGGGAGAGCAGTGGTCTCGTAACTGGGAGGACCCGGTTCGAAACCAAGTGGATGCGCTAGTGCCCAGGTCCTTCGAAGAGGACTTTAAGCCGTCGGTCCCCTGGTTGCTTTATACTTACAAACATACTCATGCTTTCTTAGCAGTCAGGTAAAATAAACCATCAACCTTTTCAACCTAAAGTTTCGCTAATTTAAAGTTTCGAAACCACAAGTCCCATATGAGCGTAGCTTTGGTCTGTTTTATCTGCTCCATTAGGTTCAAATAAATCGGAGATTACCAAACCCTAGCCATTTTCTTTGTGAGAAATGAGAATGCAAAAATTGTTAAAAGGGAGGACAGCTCTGGGGAACTATGATTTAAGCTACGCAACCATTATTCTCTCTGTTTTTATTTCTCACAATTATATATACAGTGCGTCTCGCAAAAAAGTTTACAGTTGGGAAAAGTAACCTGAAATGACCAAAGGAATATTACAAAATATTTTCAGGAATTTTCCATGCTGGCTTCAGAGCTTCTTACGTCATAACAGTTCCCTTTGCTTGGTAAACACAGTACTAGACTAGTTTTTTGTATCATCATTCTTTAATTTTGAAATAAGGTGGTAAATATTAACAAATCAATTTTAATGCCAAATGCCAAAATATGGCTAGAATCTTTTAATCCTCAAGTAAACCGTCTGGAATGGGGGGATGAGAATCAGAACAAACATAATGTTTCTTTTTACTAATTTTTTTAAGATGCTTTGTAAGACATTTATTTGAAGTCAAAACATATTCTGTTAATCCCGTTGGCTAATAATGCCAATAATTTAATGTTCTGGAGTAAACGATGTTAAAAAGGTTTTCTACTACAAAATCTGTTATATTTAGCTGTGCGTTTAATAGCTGTTCGATACATACTTTTCCATTGATGTGAATATTTCGTCAGAGACGAATGGTTAAACAATCATTTCTATTATTTTAAACATCTTTGTCGTAAAATGTGATATTTTTTATTCGAACCCTGTCCAAATATTGATTATGATAATAACGGTGATGATGATGATGATACTATTACTTGTAATATCAATAATAATAATAATAATAATGATAATCATAATGATAAAAGTAATATTAATAATAATGATTATGATAATGATAATAATGATAATGATAATAATAATAATAATAATAATAATAATAATAATAATGATAATAATAATGATAATAATAAGGATAATAATAATAATAATAATAATAATAATAATAAGGATAAAAATAATAATAATAATAATAATAATAATAATAAGGATAATAATAAGGATAATAATAATAATAATAATATATCTTGTTAGCCTTATCAATACTAATACTGTTCTGCCAGAGGGTCCTGCAATCAAATTATTACCCCGGCTTTATACCTTGTCACACCGCCAAACCGACCCTGCACCGACTTCAAACCGATCGATTCTTGGCCATTGGAGGCAATATAATTTTTTGTTCGGTCTGCTGTCGGTCTGGCGTCGGTCTCGTTGGTGTGAATGGGGTATAAGCCGTGCTAATAATAATGCACTCAAGGATATAAAGAGTTTATTCCAACCGAATGAATAACCATTTACTTCACCTGGGCAGAATGCTGGGTTGAGAGTGGCAAATGTAGATTGATGTCTTGCCTAAGGACATAAGTGCTGTGGTAGGGATTCGAACCTCGTACCATGAGCTTCACAGTCTGGTGACTTATCCACTAAACCACGACATCTTCACTTAGAAAGACAAATGGTATATATAAAAAAAAAAACATCGGTCAATGTAATGTGGCGAAAACTATCACTTTTTTTACCGGTTATTAATTGCTTGAAGACGTACCGAAAGTATTTGAATTTTTCCTGTATTACAGTGCTGTCATAGTTAATTATGAGATAATAATATTCAAAATCATAATTATAACCAATCTTTAAAAAGTAAAACGACAAAATATTTGATTTTTTCAATCAATAAGGAATGATTATATATATATCGTTGAATAATATTCTAATTTATTCAAGTGTTTTAGTATTATGATTTTCTAGGATTTTTAGTACAAATTTTGATGTATTTAAATCGTGCGTTTAATATTTTTTGGATAAATATCTTTATATTAATGCTATTCCGTGTAAGACGTCGATTAAAAATCATTTGCAGTTTTCAAAATATTCTGATATAGATTTGTCGTGAAATGTAATACATTTGATTTGAACCCTGTCTAGAGGCTTGTCTTAAAAATAAACAACTTCTGTTGACAGACTATGTGTCAAATGCTACGGGAGGGGGGGGGGGCATAAAAGGTCCGACTGATGAGAGAAATTATTAAGACAATATAGTTAAGAGAAGAAGAAGAAAAGTACAACTCGATTAAGCACACTTATATGTAAAAATTTGTCTAATATGTTTCCTTTCCAAATGTATAACAAAAAGATTATTCATAAGTTTTCTGGAAAAAAGTAACTATAAACTTTATATACATTATTTATATCTTTATATATATATATTATTTATATTGTATAACAATAAGATATTCATGAATTTTCTAGAAAAAAGGAATTATGAACTTTATATATAATTATTTATATACATTATTTATATATCATTGTTATATATATATGTTATTTATAATGTATAACAATAAGGTATTCATGAATTTTCTGGAAAAAAAAAGAAACTATGAACTATTTCTGTCTTGAGCAAAAGCAAGCCTTTGGGTAATTGGTCGTTCAGTAAAACATTTTGGGGAAAGAAATTATCAGATTGAAAGGAAATGTGCAAATCTTAGAATGGGAATAATTCATGAGTAGGTGATTTGATGTTAATTATATTGATAAATGTCTTAAAAGTAAATTTCCTTAATGTGAAATCTATATTAACGGACAAATAAACTTTACATGATTATTAAATGAATTCACATATTTGTGTAAATGTTTCATTCAATTAAACAATTTGTTTGTATGTAGAATGAAAATAGGAAAATAAAGGCGGGGGGCAGGGGGGGGGGTAGAAACAGCGATAGACACAGAAACAGGGTGATAGAAAGACAGACTGATGGGTAGAGAGGGTGAGAATAGACAAAGAAGCGGGAGATAGAAGGATCGTCTAGAGGACCAATTAAAAGAAGTTGAGAATGAGATAGATAGATAGAGAGAGGGAGATAAGGGAAATATAGAGTGAAAGATAGTGAAAGATAGAGACAGACAGATAGAGAGGGGAGAATAGATGAATGGAAAGGAAATAGAAAGACATAGAAAGACGTTTAGAATACTAGAAATGAGATAGAGAAAGAGGGAGAGATAAAGAAAGACAGAGAGAGAGAGAGAGAGATAAGATAATAGCATAAGTTATAGGATCGTAGATGTACCCTAGTGGGGACAAAATCTCCCGCCCTCGCTACTCTTACCCGGTGATCGTGGACTTTTCATGATTTTCAAACATTTAATCCCATCATTTTCAGACAATCCAGAATCCGCCTTTCCAGATTTTATAACAGTAAAGGTTATACAAGTGCTACATACAACATGGATTATCTATCAAATTTAAATGAAAGAAAAAAAAAGTATTTTGAAGATGAGAAGGGATCTAAATTCTTCAGACGATACAGATCAGTCGCTTAAAAATGTCAAATGTCAAAATTTTAGTATTTTAATATTTCCTCATGTATTCCTTTGTTTTCCCTTCTCTCTTCTTATCTTATAATCCTTATGTTTATATATATATATATATATTTTTTTTACCCTTCTGTCTTTTTATTAGTAGACCTTCCAAACATCAAAAAGTGCTCTAGAAACAACTTTTAGAATCTGCTTACTTGAAGTAAAATTGAAATGGGTGTGACCACCAGGACCGTTACCATGGTAACGGATCAAGAAATACTGGAATTTTAGAAAATGTTGAACAGGGTGGCCCCCAAAATGCAACTCCTGAGATCTGGAATTTTAAAGACATCATTGACAAAATGTCACTGATTTCTGTTTTATCAGGTAGAAAATTCTTTTCCAAGTAAAATGATCATTTATTTTGTTTAAGGTGTTTTGATTCTACTACTATTCTAGTGAGGCATAGTCGTTTTCAACATTTGCTACTTTTGCAACCGTTTTCATGCTTGAAGCAGCGAGAAATTTGCGCATGACAGCTTCCCGTACAATCTCTGGTTCAATCATGTTGTATTAGTTTTCTAAGCGAGAACAGTCATGCGTTTGGCAACACAGCTGATTGTATGGGAAGCCGTCATGCGCAAATTATTCGCTGCTTTAAGAATGACAACGGTGGAGGGGGAGGGGGGGGGGGGGGGGGCAAAGCATCTGAGCCAATGGTGATCCATGTATTTCAGAAAGAAAAAGTTGGGTTATTTAGTTCCTTTTGAATAGCATTTTTGGGACAAAATTGAATATAATGTTTGAACGGCTTAAAGAACAGTGATAATGATGTTGATGTTTGAAAATGACGTTCTTTACTATACCCTTAAAGAGTATCATAATCTATTATGTTCCCCCTTTTTTCTTACTATCATTAATCGTTGCGTTGACAAACAATTGTGGTATCGTGTTGTAGGTTTGCCATGAGAGTTTAACTTTAGATACTGAATAAATGTATGTATAAATGATAGATGTATAATATTCAAGATGAACTGAATGCTAAAATATGTAAACATATATACCGTCCGGAACGGCTGGTTTGGATAACAAAATATATTGACAGAAATGGTATTCAGCTACGTCCTGAGTTTTGGCTCATTTCATTTATTTAATTTATCCAACCAAGACGGCCCGTCATGTTGTGTTTTAGCCAAATCCTTACAATTATATATATATATATACATATTACACTATAGTACACTATAGTACAGCATATTAAACTTTAACTTTAAATGTTGTGAAGGTATTTTTGTCATTGTAAATTTCTTTTTTTACTTATTTGATTATGAGAAGGAAATAAATGTGTTTTTAATCTGAATCTAAATCGGATTCCTTTGTGTATTTACACATGCTACATAATGCAATGATGCAATCTCTCAATAGGGCCCATACTATGCAATGCAGGTTTGGTGATTTATGGGGGCCGCCTCTACCTGGCAATGTTTGAAGAGGTCATTCCCCCTAGCACCAAGTAGCACCAAGTCTGAAGTTCATACCTCAAATTACCTTTTTTTTTTTTTTCCCAAATTACTCTTGATATTACGGTGAAGAGAAAGCAGGACGGACAGGCGGACAGGCGGACAGGCGGACAGACAAGCAACCCGAAAACAGCATGCCTCCGGCACCACCTTCAAAAAACCCCCCAAACGTTGCTTGAATGCAAGAGTTTTATAAAGCAAAATGCAAATTATTCTTATTCGGGGGGGGGGGGGGTGGGGCGGGATGAACCTTCACAGACCTTCTTTTCTGAATTGTTTTGTCCCCCTTGCCATGACGAGAAATCGAGCCCTTTAATCTTTAAAATACAAAAATATCGTTTAAACTCTGAAAGCAGTACATTCTTAACGAATATAAAAATATAACCCATTTCTGTGCTTGGCTTTGAAATGACTTTTAATCTTACATATATGAAATGTCATATTCACCCATAGGAAGTATTTACAACTTCATAGGAAGTATATTTCCGTTTAATACGGAAAAACATCCATTAATGTAATTTTTAATATTGAACCCTTTCCATTATACAGTATGAACTATATTTGACCTTGAAATGACAATATACCAGAAGAAGACAGCAGTCTACCAAGTTTATATCATCTTCCTCTGTATAATAGATATGGTATGTTTTTTCTTTTTTCTTAACTCCAGATATACCGTCAAATATCTAAAAGCAGCTTAATTTTTGTATCAAGAATTCAAGAGTAACTCATTTTTAAAATGCTTGACCTTCAAATGACCTTGAAGTTAGAATAATGTAGTGTTGCATTTTATTATCATATTTTCAGATAACAATTTTCTTCTTTTATTGGATGTGTTTTATAAACTAAAGACACTGCTGTGTATACTAACAGAATCCAGCTACTGTAAGTCTAAGCACTGTAGAGATTTTGAATGTTGAATAAATTTCATTTTAATTACACAAATGCATGCATTTTGACCTTGAAATGACCTTGGAAAATGAGAGTTTGATACTAAAACTCGAGAGAGGCATTATTTTGGACGTCGGCAGAATCATTCATTCCATCCATTTCTCTTTATATATCCTTATGTATTTCATTGGTTCTCCTCTCTATTTATATTATTCTTATGTATTTTCCCCATTTATTATTCTTCTTTCTTACTTATTTCTTTGTTCTTCTTTCTATCCTCTTCTCTTCATGTTTCCTTATGTATCTTTTGCTATTTTCTTTTCATCTATCCCTATGCATTTCTTTGATTTCCCATCTCCAAAGTGCGCATGCTTGGTAGCTCGAGCTAATGGCAAGAACGAATTGGAATTGCTCGAATGGGCTGATGGAAACGGGGGTTTCCAAACTTTATTTTCTCGAAAAGCGCTGATCGGGCTAGAATCTCGAGCTTGAGCCCAACTCGGGCTGATGGAAATGCACCTAGTCTGAAAACGACCTCTGTCTTGGTGGGGTCCACTCGCTATTCATAAGGACCGCTTTTCATAGAAAACCGCTATTCATTTAACACGCGTTATGAATAGCGGTCCTTATGAATAGTTATGAAAATAGTGGTCCTTATGAACGGAAGTCCTTATGAATAGCGAGGTAATTTGTCTATGGTTTGCTCGCTATGTAGAAGGACCGCTATTCATACAAAACTGCTATTCAACTGCTAGTCACGCGTTATGGATAGCGGTCCTTACGAATAAGTGGTCCTTATGAATAGCGGTCCTTATGACTAGCGAGGTTACCCGTCTTGGTGATATAGGCAAGTAGTAGAAGAATGTTTATAATACGGCTTCAGTTTCTAAATCACCTCTCTCAACAAAAAAACATATTACGAACCTGTTTTAACTTCCTCTGCGACCATTAACATTTATCAGGGCCATTTATCTATTTCCTCGGAGAACTATTCGTATAGAAGGAACTATGTAATTTTCTGAATTCCGTTGAACCCTCATTGACGTGATGATGACAGCGCATAATATAAACAAGTTTATTGCAAATGATGGTAGCAGGGAAAACTTTGAACGGAATACGCCAAAGGATATAACGATCAAATTCGAAGGAAAGTATATCATTTTCTTTTACACATCACACAATTGCTGCTTACGTCATTATTTTTAAATAAGAATTTACGAAGAAAGTCTTGAAGAATACTTCATTATATAAAAATGATATAAAACTATAGCAAAGCAACTGATATGTAGTCGGGGGATGACGTCACAAACGCATTATCAAGTTGCCAATTTGTCCAGTGATTTTCATAGTTTTCTTTTATTTATCATGTCATTTCATGTATTAAAGTACTGGATCACATTGTCAGCAGTGCTATCATGAATCACCTTGAAAGCATCAACATTCTGTCAAATGCTCAGCATGGGTTCAGAAAACGCCGTTCATTTGAGTCACATCTAATCCTTGCAGTCCAAGACCTTGCCAAGGGAATGGACGACAAACAACAGCATGACGTCATCCTGCTTGATTTCTGCAAGGCGTTCGACAAAGTTCCCCATGCTAGACTACTCTACAAGCTACAGCACTACGACATTGGTGGTAGCACCCACCGATGGATCACTGACTTTCTCAACAATCGGAGCCAGCAAGTTGTTCTTGAAGGATCTATGTCAGGAACTGCGCAAGTCAGGCGTACCACAAAGGAGCGTCATCGGGCAGTTACTCCTCCTGTTGTTCATCAACGACCTATGTCACCCGGTTGCATTGTTCGTCTGTTTGCAGATGACTGCATGATGTATCGGAAGATCAACACAGACACGGACTCAAGACAGCTGCGACATGACCTTGATGCTCTGCAGAAATGGGAGAGTCCTGCAAGTAACCAACAAAAGAAAGCCTGTCAAATTGACCTACAACATCCATAGACAACCTCTTGAGACAGCAGATCATTGCAAAAATATCTTGGGATCCATCTCAAGAGCAACCTATACTGGACTCACCGTATCAGAGCCATAACTAAGAAAGCCTGCTCTGTAAGTGCATTTCTTAAGCGAGACATCAGCCATGCCAGCCCTTGCCCAAGGAAGACAAACACACTATGTGCTACCTGGCTCAGGTGCGCCCTATCCTGCGTTATTTGTGTGGGATCCTCACACCCAGGACAATATTCACAGACTGGAAATGGTCCAGCGCCGCTTTGCCAGGTTCGTCATTAGTGACTTCCATCGCACAAGCAATGTGACAGCAATGCTCAATCAACTTCAATTGCCACTTCTCCTGGAGCGCAGGGCACAGTAAAAGATGCTGATGATGCACCGTATCATCAACCTGCATACGGACATTCCACATGCAGACATACTTATTGGTTGCAGTACTAACATCACACCGTGGATACCTTATGCACGGACTCTCGTCTATCAGAAGTCCTTCTCTCGAGACTCTATCAGGTTATGGAACTCCTTGCCGGATGAACTGGTCAACACTACCTCTAATAACCTCTTCAAGCAGGAGGCACAGAGCATCCTGAGAGGAGCACTGATTTTAGCCGCACATAGTACTATGTAGAATTTTGTTGAAAGGCACTGTTAATACACCACACCAGACCTGCCAAATAATACAATACACCCGATGGTAGACTGTACTTTACGAGAAGAAGAAGGTGAGAATTGTGGTGAAAAAAAAAAAAAAAAAAAACTTTCTTATTAGTTGTCCACTTTTCCTCATAATTTTCCTATCCCTTTATCCGATTCTTTGCTTGTACTAAAAAGAAACTTATTTTAGACCAGACTTGCCCATTAAGTATAAATTTTAATATTAACTACGTTGATATCTTTTTTTTTTTTATAAACTCTTTATCGTGTTGTATGCGGCTAGTTTATGCAAGGAGTTATCACAGAATTCCTTGGTTTATGCAAGAATTAAATATAAAACCTAATGAGAGAGAGGGAGAGAGAGGAGAGAGAGAGGGGGGGGGGGGGGGGGGGGGAGGAGACACCGGGCACGATTTAGAGTGATGCCAGCTATCTCTCTCTCTATGTAACTTCCGTAGAGATCAGTCCGAAAGCTGCACGATGCTTCAGCTGTACTGACAAATAACAAAGGTGGCGCCATTCTATTCTAATCCATTTAAAAAATGATGCCGCTAATCAAAGAGACTGCACCAAAGGTATTGCAACTTAAAATTATGATTTCTTATAATCTTTGAAATATCTATATATAAATAAACTTTGCAACAAAATAATATTTCCTATGAATTTATTTAGAAGACAATAATCATTGATTCTTAACTTTTTCGATGAAGTTACATGATATTTTCATGATAATGATTTCTTCTCTTTATCATTTCCACAGGTGAGGATTGATTTACTTCATCCAATCGTAGAATCAGAGGCGTAGCGTGCGTCCAGCCATTGCGGAAACACAGGTGTCATGGGGGGGGGGGCGGAGGAAGAGGCGGCACACCAGTCTTAGGATTCAGATCATCATGTTGCCTTACCCTTTTCCTATTTTTCTTTCTTTCTTTCTTTCTTTCTTTCTTTCTTTCTTTCTTTCTTGCCCTCCCCTCATCTCTCTCTCTCTCTCTCTCTCTGTTTGGCCCTTTCCAATTTTCTGGTTTGATTGATTCATTTATTTAAACACTGTAAAAGTCCATTTCAGTAACTTGATTTACAATGTGACTGTGTAATAATGAAATACAACGAATTATAAAATATGAATACAAATACCAAAACAACTATTTCAAATATGAGAAAAATAATATATACATAATCATAGAAATTTGCCTTTCCGTCATTCCACTGGGGAGGGGGGCATTGTGAAATCACAATTGCTTGTTATAAAACCAACTATCCAATAGATTATTGCTCAATGCGCTGCACAACAAGAATATTTCTAAATTAATTTTCTCTCCTAATATTGTTGCAATTTAATAAAAATCAAAGAAGAATCTAAAAAGAAGGAGGAGAAGAAGAAGAAGAAGAAGGAGGAGGAGGAGGAGGAGGAGGAGGAGGAGGAGGAGGAGGAGAAGAAGGAGAAGAAGGAGAAAAAGGAGAAAAAACCTTTTGATACTATCAACTGATACCAGATCATAGGAAAATTACAGCGCAGCTAGTCTAAGTCGGTCATATTTTTTGATATTTTTAAATCGCAAAAGGATGTGAGTGTCGTCACATCTCCCCTTTGTTATTTACATGTATCATGATTCGTCTGAAGTAGCTGGGCAGGTTAAATGTTTAATTAAAGATTTTACAACAATCTTACAGAATGCTGCGCAACTCAAGTCACTTGGTCCAAGAGTTAAAAAGAAACATAGGCATAGTAAACCGTGGTATGATGCTGACTGTAGAAGTATTACTCGAACTATTCGAAGACTCTGTCGGCTCTTTAAGACAACACCCATGGGATAAGTCGTTACGGCTAGAAATCAAGTGTTAAAAAAAAATGCTCCGTAGAATAATACGCACAAAACATAAGAATAACAAAAGGAAACTTTTAGATAAGGTGCTCTCTGTAGTTAGAACAAACAAATCCTGCTGAATTCTGGAATATTGTTAATAAAATGAAGGGAAAACAAAGAAAGGATGTTAGTCGGATGTAGACCCGAACACTTGGTATAGCTATTTCAAAAAATTAATGAATATTAAACATACCAATCACTTTGAAGAAAATACAACAGATATACCGAATCCTAATAAATATCACACGGGAGTACAGAATGCCGAAATATAATGCCAAGAAGTTTCTAACGCCTTACGTACAAAACGAGGGAAATCTGGCGGGGTGGATGGAATATTGAATGAAATGATCCTAATTTCTTGCCGATTAGATGTTTATACTTATGCACAAAAATTTAGTTGTTATACACAACTGGTGTTTACCCCAATGGGTGGAGGGAAAATTATATCAAACCCAAATTTAAAGGAGGGACTTATGATGACCCGTCGAATTTCCGGGCTATCGCCCTCTCAAGTTGCTTGTGTAAATTATTTGCTAGAATTTATATACCAGATTCATTGATTATCTTGAAGAAACAAGTTAATTTCAAAAAGACAAATGTCATGATTGTTAATAAAATGGGAAGATTGATTCGTAAAGATAATTTTTCAAAATAGATAACAAACCTATAATAACCAAAGCAAAAAAGGCAGTGCTTTCCTTGAGATGCACCCTAGCCAGTGACCCTTTATCGGTAATACCCCATTTAAAGTCATCATGGTAATTAGATAGTTATATCAAACCAATTGCTTTTTACTGCTCTGAAGTTTGGATAATGGATATACTAAAAATTGAAAAGGGGAATTTAGAGAACACATATAATTCAGTCACACATGAGAAAATGCATGTAATATATTTGAAGAATATGCTTGAACTCAACAGAGGAGCTGTGAACAGTGCTGTTTTATCGGAACTAGGACGATACCCATTGTCGATAGCAGGTTTAAAATTAATGACTGGTTTTTGGTTACAAGTTATAAATTCAAATGCCAACAGTCTAATTAATATTGCATACCATTCAAACATGAAAAAAAAAAAGGATTTTGTCAACAACTAAAAGTATTTCTGAAAGATATAGGTTTTAATCACATATGGGACATCCATGAAAATACATTTTCAAAACGGAACCTTATAAAATGTATTGGCAATAAATTGCAAGAAAGATATATAAGACATTGGCAGAGCATTCTCGACAAAAACAGTGAGGTATATTGTAGCAATCTCAGAACATAATAGGACCTGAAATATACGTATTACCTAGAAAAATACTTATTATTATATTAGATATAGACAAGTCACATATTAAAAATTATCACAGAATAAGAATAAGCAATAGTAAATTAATGATTGAACATGGACGCCACAAAAATTTAGAAGTTAACAGATGTTTATGTCTCACCTGTCAATCAGGCGTAGAAACTGAATTTCATTTCATTATGCCATGTCCATCATACAAAGAACAAAGAGAAAAACTATTTTTTAACATATATACCATAGTACCTTCATTTAAAAATATGAGCGAACTATAATACAGACTAGGAACTATGACATAAGCAAGATCTGTTTCAATTAACTTCATTAGTAATATGTACAGTGACAGAATAAGAAATAATACATGCTCGAAATTAAAATAGGTAAATAATTATAGGAAGAGTTTGGCAGGAGGCCCACATAATATTGTATGATTATAAAATTGTAATTACCTCTTCTTGTGTGTTTTTTGTTTTTTTTGCTTTGTTATTTTCAATGACTGATATTCCGCTTTGATCATCTGTAACCTATTTTGAATCTTCCTTTGTATTTGCATGTTGATGCTAATCCGAAATCACAGTGGGGATTTTAGTTCAATAAATTGATTTGATTTGATTTGATTTGTATCTTAAAAAGTTTTGTTCTGCTAAAATGCAAAAATCTGCATTCTTAATTGATCACTAAATGCACATATAAACAAACATAATTATGTGAATACTGTACAGGGGCGGTTACAGGCGTTAACGGGGGTCCGGATCCCTTTTATTTACTTGTCATAGGTTTTTGTTAAAATGCCCCCCATCTTATTGCTTGATTACTTTTTTGTTTGTTTGCTCTTGTTTTGTTTTTGTTTTTGTTTTTGTTTTTGTTTCTTTTTTGGAGGGGGGGGGGGGGATTTTGGACCCCTTTACAAAATCCTGGATCTGCACCTGGCTTATCACGCGTACACCGTTCATTATGTATATTCGTTTTCGTTCAGCAACGTACGCGGGATTCTAGGACGGAGAATAACAATTGCACATGACAAAGGACGCCCGTGGCCCGTCTTAAAGTCTTTGTGGAAAATGAAAGAACCGGAACAGTAGTTTCGTCCTAGATTCAGAGCGAACAATGCATTCGCAATTTATCGTGTGCTCTTGATCTATAGCACGGTATTGCCGTTCCGGTTCTTTCATTTTCGACAAAGAATGCCTTGGCATCCTTTGTCATGTACAATTGGTAACCTCCGTCCTCAAATCCTGCGTACGTTGCTGAACGAAAACTCCACATTTTTTTCTTTTTGACCTGGTTTAAGACGTGTACCAATGTATGGGGGAGATTTCTAGTGTTATCCGCCGTTGTCAACAACATACCTTTCCGTTGAAACCTCCTGCAGCTCCGTGAACTTGGAAAGCTGACCTCAAAGACCCAATTTCTTGGATACCGAAATCTCTCTCCCCCTCTCCCACCCCACTCTCTCTGCCATCCTCTCTCTTCTTCTCTTTCTCTTCCCCTCTCTTTCCCTCTATTTCTCTCTCTCTCTCTCTTCCAACCCTATACCAGTTCTTTTCTCTTGCACCCTTCTCACTACGTTTTCTCTAGTAGGGGTTAGTAGGGGTTACTGGGGAGCATCACCTTTCTATTTAGCTGCATGAGGTAGAGGGATGGGCATTTCGCTCGGGGGGGGGGGGGGGTAATTTACATCTTGTTTGTCACTGAGGCCATAACGGGGCAGTAAATGGGGCAAATCACTAACTTAGTGATGGGTCTGGATTTTTCATTGGGGGTACCTGGGGGCGGCACAGGAAAATTGTGTGTGGGGGCATGTGCCCCAGCCCCCCCCCCATGGCTACGCCGGTGTCTGCGACATGTGTGTGTTTGTACATCACTTTCTCCTTCATGTAGATCGACCCTCAACCGAATGGGGGGGGGGGGGGCTCTAGGAACTAACTTTCCATGAATCGCTCGATAGGAGCATTGTTACAGCCAATATTTCTATGTAAGATATCAAATTTCAAGCGAAACATGAAAAATGTCACGTACATTACGTCTTAGTTTTCTTCCAAGCATTTATTTTTTCACCATATTTCATCCGTGCGAGTCGCTCAGTGTCACTGAGACGGCCTTACACGATCTCAAATATCATGAAGCGTCGAGCTTTGATTCTATAGCGGTCTTATCTTTCGAATATGTTCTGAGTCTACTATACTATACTTGATAATCACGACGTTTTGTTTGAGCACGACCTTTTTATTCCTGCATTTCTCATTGGAATCAGACAAAAACAACTTATTGGATCACCTTGTGTTGTCCTTAATTGTTTTATTTTTTTCTACTGATGTTATTCATTCTTTTTAAGAAACTGACCAGGATGTAGGCCATATGAAATAAAAATTGAATTTTCACTAGTTACATAATAGTGCAAAATGAACGGGGTTAGTATGTACATCAAGTTTATTTTGCAACGACCGATAAAAATAATCTTGGCAATGAATTTTTTGACTCCCCCCTCCGCTTTCGTTACTGGCTACGCCCTCCCTTCTATACTCAGATCACAATATCCTCTGAACAAAATGTTACTTTGAAACAAATATAATGTCAGAGAAAAGGATTTGCAACATGTCATTGAATTATGGCTATTAACATGATTAACACAATGCACATCTTACTAAGAATAGGCCTATTTACTGTGCTCTTTTCCAGTACGCTATTCATATTGGAAAGAAAAAAAATGGTCTGTTCACTAAAGCAACTCATAGTCATACCCAAACATTTCTCAAGCGTCTTGTTTGAATTATTCATCAGCATTTGAGTGACCTTTGATCTCTAATTCTTGGAATGTTTGGTTGCCATGGTAATGCAGATGACTGACATATATTGTGAGCATATTTCCTATATATATGGTAGTTAAGCGGATTACGACATTCTTCTATTTGATCTTTCTTGATACGTCCCTGTTCTTTGTCAAATGAATTAGGAATTTCATTTTATGCTTTGAATGCTTTGATTTAGTATTTTATGCCTAATCGACTAAAACTCCGATGGTTCGTAATTCCGAAGGTTCATAATTCCGAAAGTGAAAAAGGGTTCATATTTCCGAAGGTTCGTAATTCCGAAATGTTATGTAGGGCTCTATTTCATTTTCGGAATTACGAATCTTCGGAATTATGAACCCCTTTTCACTTTCGGAATTATGAACCCTATTTAATTTTTCAGAATTAAGAACCTTCGGAATAACGAACCTTCGGAGTAATACATCAAATGTTCGGAATTACGAACCCTATTTCATTTTCGGAATTCGGAATTATGAACCCCTTGCTATGGGAAATTTGCGTTTCGAACCTTCGGAATTATGAACCTTTGGAAAACGAACCTTCGGAAAAACGAGTACCCCCGAAGGTATATATATATATATATATATATATATATATATATATATCTCAAGTGTTTATGTTACTAGTTATATCGATACCTACATACATAATAAGGGAGGGGGGAAAATCAAATCATTCTTATCCTCATTATATCTGCTGGCTGGGAATGAACCGTTACAATGTCTTACTAGATTATATTACATCTGAACCTGTTTCCAGTATCATTCTGTAAGAATACCAGTCCTGTAAATATTTGCATATTGTAATCTTCACTTATATCTTGCCATTGTACTGTTATACATGCGTGCTATACGACTCCATTAATTTCTTATAATGTTGCAGTTCTCTTCCTCCTTCTTTCCTCCTAGTTCCCTATCCTTTTCTCTCCCTTTCTTCGTCTGTTCCTCTCTTCTTTTCTTCTGTTAATATTGTACTAATCTTGTATTCTCAGGCGTACCCGTATACAAGTGTAAGCTTATAGGGATAACGCGCCTTCTTTCTTGTATTTAAAGTTATTTGATTCTAAAAATATTACTTTATATTATATTGTACTATGTGAACAAATTTTAAATGTCCACAAAAACGATGGAAGAAAATAAATGTTAATTGGAATTGAATTGAATTGAATCAGTAACCAAATCATACAATAATACACTGTATAATCGAATAGATGTTTGGTACTGCAGAATCAAAGAATAGTGTTGTGTGTTTATTTTTATGTATATTTTTATGTGTATTTATTATTTCTATTGTTCTATTGTTTTGTAATTTTTGTATTGTAATAAGGGGTTGCTTTTTTACAAGTTTTTAACTTTTTTAGCAATCCTGGCATATCTTTTATCATTGTATTTGTTTTTTTCAACAAAATGTGATTTTATTTTGCCTAATAAATGTGAATTGAATTGAATTGAATTGTTCGATTTCTATTTTATGTTCATTCTTGCGGTTTACTTTGATAAGTGCAAGATGAAAAGCTTCAGTATGTCCCTTTCTACGCCAGTGATTATAATCATATCAAGATTCTATTTATCTAGGGATTGGTGACTCAGTTCTTTTTCAGATAAACCACATTTCTATCTTGATTTGGTATGCATCGAGCGTATTTTATCAGCTCGGATAAAGTCGTAATAATATAATGGAGCTTGTGATGCGCAGTTCAGTTATTCTGGGGCTGTGTAATACAAGTCCCACATTGTTGTTAATCATTATTATCATTTAAGTCATTTTCCATTATAAGAAAAAGCCGAGCATACATGCACACGTAGGTAAAAATCACCGTAGCAGTACATATTACCGCCATCGCATTCTCAATTTCTTGTGCATTATCGGAAGGCATAAATCAAGGTTACTGAAGACAAATCATGCCGGTCATACTGAGCGTGCTTAATCTAAAGGGATAATAATGATCTGCCAGTGGCGTATCTAGGTATTCTGACGACCAGGGTAAATCTGCACCCCCATGCCCAAACTCAGATTAATGAGCTTTTTAATTTAGAAATGATGGCACTACGTGAAAAAGTTTTTGATGCACCCCCATGCCCAAACTCAGATTAATGAGCATTTTAATTTAGAAATGATGGCACTACGTGAAAAAGTTTTTGATGCACATAACCCGGGGTTGTTAGCCCAAATTTGATGAGTTATTTTGTATAAGCGAGGGAGCAACGCGACCGAGCGGCAGATTTTTTTTCCTTTTCACCCCTCAAATTGAAATTTAAAAAAAAAAAAAAATCCAAGGGAATACAGCGACCTAGCAATAATTTTTTTGGGGGAAATTTTGCACATTCCTATTTTGGGGGCGCAAAATGAATGAAAACCCTGAAGTAATATATTTGAGGAATTAAGTAAGGCAATTGCAAGGCAAGTTTATGATTTCTTTCGAATGTTCTACACTTTGAAAGTGCTTTTTATGCACTTAAGCATATCCCATCAGGGGGCGCATAATTTAACGAGCTCCTGCCTTATGGGGGGAGGCAAAGCATCTAGAGTCAATTAATTGTTAACACGTTATAAACTCCACCATGCAAACCTACAAAGATCATCTAATTGTTAACACTTTAAACACGCCATTAGGGGCGCGAAATAAAAATAATAATAATAATAATAATAATTGTAAATTTATATTGCGCAATTTTTATATAAATATACTCATCTGCGCATAACAAAACAAAAGAAGAAAGTATCTATCAGTAACATGTATTAAATCATATTTATGGAGAAGGCTAGAATAGCTAGCTAGCTGGCTAGCTAGATTTTGAACATTATTATGCGAGGGAGCAAAGTGACCGAGCTTTAGAAAATGTTTGCATTTCAGACCATATAAAACACAATTTCTTACGCATTTTGTCTTGTATTTCTCCCCCTTTTCTTTCTCTCTTTTGCGTTTTTTGCGCCCCCTTCAAGTGCCGCCCAGGGCAATGCCCCCTCTGCCCCCCCCCGTAGATACGTCACTGTGATCTGCTCATATTGCAATTTAGGAAGTCTTGTCAAGAACTGGAACTTTCTTCATCTCTGGTTTTGGAAGATTTATTTTCGGAGTAGTTATGTGGGCAGGCAGGTCAGTGCCTTCTTACACACTACGATAACAAACTTATCGGAAAAGAGCAACTTAAAATTTATTTCATTTTCCCTGTTTGTTACGACTAGGCCCTCTTTTTTTGGGGGGGGGTCCTGAGGGTTGGGGAATGTGACGTCTAAAATCATTTTAGATGCGTTCATCTACTTGACTTCTAAAACATTTTAAAGTACTGTTATAGCAAGCATATCCTATTTCCTGCTTAGTGTTATATAAAAAGACATCTACACGCAACAAAATAACTGAGGGTGTTAGAAACTTGGAGGGTCTTTTCAATAAACTTGAACAGAAATTTGGGTGGGCCCTCTATTAAAAATGAATCTTCTGATGGGAGCTGCAAGTTGGTCTAGTGGTTAGCTTTCTGTCCTCGCCTAAAACCGACTCTGACAGACCCCAGTTCGAAACTGAGTAGAGTTCTTTCGGTCGGTCCATATAATCATCCAACTTCAGGGGCATATCTAGGATTGGGGGGGGGGGCACAATTCTGAAAAAATGTTGACAAGCAAAAAAAAAAAACAAAACAAAGGAAGAAGATAATTACCAAATTTTCTCCTTGCTAAAATCTCAGGAAAAAAGGGGGTCCCGACCCCCTGTGACCCCCTATGGATCCGTGTATGCAAATACACACGCTCTCTAACAAACAGCCAAGTTGCTAGGTATCCGAGACAAGGGGGTGTAACCAGGCACGCGAGTCGGTAAATTGCTAAAAATGTCAACATTGGGTAACCTTAAACCAATACTCTTTGATATAGCTCAAAATGCAAATCCGGGTTGATGATTTATTACTTTAAATCTGAGAAAAATATGATGCTACACTTATCTGCTGGTATAATATGTATCCTTATGATGTTCTTCCTTATCGCACTGTCATTGAATTCAGCGTATATTACAGTACACTGTAAAAAATAACTGTAAAACTACAGGTTTTCTGGCCCTTGAAATTACTAGTTATTGCCGTTATTTCAATTTTACAGTCTTTTCCCTGTAAAACAACAGCAAGTTTGTTGGTTTACCGGAAATCAGCATATATTTACAATCGCCCGACATAAAACACTGTGAAAAACCATTTTCTCATATTTTAACAAGTTACCCTGTTAAATTACCAAATATTGGGGAAAACACTTCTATGAATATTCATGAATTTTTAGTAGCGTATGGTTTGGGGTTGCCCGATTTACTAACTGTCACCAAAGGCATAAAAAATATAAGGGCTATATAAGAGATTGCATTAGATTAAACTTACTGGATAGGATAGGACTAGGATAGAATAGATTAGGATAGAGATTAAAATAAGTTGACGCAGAATACGTTACAATTTGAAACATACCTGTAAAACTACATATATTTACAATCGCCTGACTTAAAACACTGTTAAGAAAAACATTTTCTCACATTTTAACAATTTACCTCGTTAAAATACAAATCATTTCCATGGTTTCGTTTTAATTTGAATAAATTTTCCTGGTAGAAATTAAAGTTTCTACTATTTAACAAAAAAAAAACGGAAATCTGTTATTTTACATGTAGGCCGAGCATTGCCGGCATCCTGACTGTCAGGAAATTTCCCGTGAAAAAAAAACAGCAATTTTTTTTTTTACAGTGTACAGGTTGAATGCTTGTGAAAAAAAAGACGAAGAATAGTACGGGTTCTTTTTTTATTCTATCACTCTAACACGATACTGTTTTGCTATAGATTATATTCATTTCATATTTCTATAATCTGAAGTATCATTCTACTTTCTACCATTTATGCACGTTTTTCTTTGCCATTCTAGCACTGCAAATGATATTCTTGATAGATTGATGCTATCATGCTTATATTTTCAATTTATATATATCCTCTACCCAACGCACGTTGCATCGTTCTGAACTTTGCTCTCAGTGAAAAGAGAAAGGAGGAATGAAAAAGAAGAGGAAATTAAAAAAAGATTGTAATGTAACTAAGTAGCCTCGAAAGCGATAAAGCCATTGCAAGTTGTCTGCATTTTCCCTGCGTCTTCGAATTAGGAGGGAGAGGGTGGGGCGGCTTCACCCTATCCTTTAATGCTGGATTCGCCACCAACACTTCTTCATACTGTCAATTCTCGCACTACTATGTCGCAGTGATTACCAGTAAATTTTATCTTCAGTACTGTTCTTGGTGGAGAACTGAAATAACATAGCATGCGAAAAAAAAAGAGATGATAACAGCCTTGTAAATAATGGAAAGGTCATATGTAATGATTAATATTGCCATGGTATTCGCTGTATGATATTAAAAGAAATCCGACCTTTGACCAAAACGATCGGCGTATCTTGCAGAAATGCAATCTAGGCAATAATATTTCTTTTCGCCTATATTTCTAACACACAAAACATCATCTAGTTAACTTTGATTACAAAACAGTCTTCGACTTATGATTAAAAATCATTCAATCATTCAGCTTTTTAAACGAAAGTAACCTTCATCTAGTTCATTTGTTGATGTATTTATACATCACCTACTGCGATCAACTGGGAAGTCTTCATGACTCCCCCCACCAATATAAACAAATATATCCTCTTTCATAATCCTAAAACCTTGCATTGGCTAATAGCCCAAACCTAGTAAAATCGTTTGTTCAAGTTGCTAATCACGACACTAATTACCCTTTAATCATGTTAATACTGATAATTTAAAACAGATATTAAAGTCAACGCACGATGCATATAGAAAAGTTTTATTGGTACTGATGTAATGAACAAATGGTGACAATAAAGGGTATACTCTCGAAATACCCTGTATCAAACTAAAATACTGCAAATACGTTGTGCGTACCTACATCAAGCATTAATCAGGCTATATAATGGGGACATTTTAAAAACGACTGTTTAGCACAGAATTGAAATGGTTACGAATTATTAGCGCAAATGTTTAGAATGGAAGGGACTGATTGTCCAACGGGTTGGCGGAAATGGGTGACCTTTTCATTTCTTACTGCCCCTCGTGTATATAACAGGCAAGGAATAAATTCAACACCATAACCCCCATTTAGCTTATTGGGGCCTCTAAACGTAAGCGAACGTATAATTTGACAGCTAATAAGGTGGATTACTTAATTCATTAGACATTATAGCGGTGAGCTCATTTACATGATCGCACCAGTGATCATTTTTTTCCCTCCATGGCTTTCTTTTAAAATTTAAGGCTTGCAGAGAAGCAATCGGAGAATGATGTCCTACCTCTATTCTCCTTGATTCGTAATAATATCTACATTGTGAAAGAAAATAAGGTGGATTACTTTATAAGACGATATAAGTTACGTTATTGCATCAAAATGAATTTTTATTCCGCGGCTTTCATTTTTAATTTAAGTGTAGCAACAAGACGATGAAACAGCTTATTACTTGATTATTTTCATATTTGAAATAGTTCGTATGATTTTGATTAAAGAAAATATCACGGATTACCAGTTCCAATTAACATTTTATACAAGCCTTGGTAAAACTCGCATAACCACATCAGTAATGATTTTCATACTGCTTTTGTTTACAACCGAAATCGAATATCATTGCAATGACAGATTGATTCACCTAGACGTATACTATATATATAATTATAATCATTATAGTTTTTTTCTTCCTTCTGCGAAATATTCTTCTATACGCTATGTATTTTTAAAATTCTTTTTACGAGTTATGTGGAAATGAAGAAATTCGAATTTCAATCTGAAAATACCTCTGATGAACAAGGTATCATGTAAAATGCTTATGCATGCAATGCCTTTATACCTAACGCAATATTACACATTCGTTAACTAAGTTCATGGGCAACTGTATAAACTAAAAATTATTTTGCGGTGAATCTCTAACATCAATCGAATTCCTAGCTCTAGTAATTCAACCCCATATCCAAAATGTTCCCTAATCCTAAACCGAATCTTAAACCTATAACCTTAATCGACCAATAGCAACCTAAATCTATATTAAACCTTTTATCTAGCTCCGTCAAATTAAAGCCTTTGTCGCCAGAGCAATGTCGAATAACTCAAAGGATCAATTAAAGCCATTTATCGTATATTATAGATTAGAAATTGTTGGTAAGGCTAAATCTGAATACACATTTGATAAGTGTAACAATTATTCATTGTTTCTCTAAATTGTAAACGATTTTACACCCATATCTTATGACACTTTATGTCTCATAAGACGGAACATTTCGTATCTTGTCTTTACAAAAAATAATTTCCTTTATATGCTATCACACCATAAAATCGTGTAAATAAGGCTAAGTCTGAGTACATAACTGATAAGTTTTACGACTATTTATTGTCTAGGGTGGTTAACAGGTTACACCTATTCTCCATTCAAAGGCTTAGCTTTACTTTTCTGTTTTGCAAGAAGGATTAATCATGTCAGACTGTTTACACGGTTGATAAGATTATCCAACTAGAAAGGACGAATATAATGGCGATGGTTATGGAATACAATTCTCTCTCCGACTACCAGAACATAATTATGTGCTATTTCTCTTCGTCATATACATTATTTATTTTTATTTTTGTCATATTTTTGGTCATATTTGAACTTACTCTTACCAATGATTATTGTGTATTTAATTATGCGCTACTTTGATTCGTTCATTCTCTTCTTTACAATGAAGTAGGAAAATCAGCTATAGAAAGGAGGAGTGGTAGAAGAATAAGAAATAGAAGAAGTAGTAGTAGAAGAAGAAGAAGAAGAAGAAGAAGAAGAAGAAGAAGAAGAAGAAGAAGAAGAAGAAGAAGAAGAAGAAGAAGAAGAAGAAGAAGAAGAAGAAGAAGAAGAAGAAGTATAGAAGAAGAAGAGTGAGAAGAAGTAGAAGAAGAGGGAGAAGAAGAAAAAGAAGAAGAAGAAGAAGAGGAAGAAATAGAAGAAGTAGAAGACGAAGAAGAAGAAGAAGAAGAAGAAGAAGAAGAAGAAGAAGAGGGAGAAGAAGAAGAAATAGAAGAAGTAGAAGACGAAGAAGAAGAAGAAGAAGAAGAGGAGGAGGAGGAGGAAGAAGAAGAAGAAGAAGAAGAAGAAGGAGAAAAAAGAAGTAGTAGTAGTAGTAGAAGAAGAAGAAGTAGTAGTAGTAGAAGAAGAAGAAGAAGAAGAAGAAGAAGAAGAAGAAGAAGAAGAAAAAGAAGAAGAAGAAGAAGAAAAAGAAGAGAGAGAGAGAGAGAAATAGGGGAGGGGGGCTAGAGATCAAAAGAGAGGGGGAATTAGGGAGAGGGAGTGGAGCCCTTAGTTTTATTATTATCAAATCCTTCGTACTGGCTGCATCTAACATTACTCATGACTATACGTCGTTCGTGAGCGAATGATTCTAATTTTTCTTATTTCTAAAATGGATCAGCCTATCTTTAACGCCTTTCATTACTTGGCAGATCATGAAGCCTGTATGAATACGTGTCCTTGCATCACTCGTACAATTTGGGACCCTTGACCTATAATTTAGAAATACGTCATATAAAGGTAATGCTACCCGTTCATTTTATACAATTTTATCTAACCCGAAATGACTGATGGTTTACCACACTGATACGGGCCACCACAAAAACATGAGCTGACCCAGGATTATCATGAAAGGGCAGCGGAATCATTTATTTTCATTACGTAAAGTGTATATTGAATTACATTAATAAAAGACATGATAAAAAAATTTCTATATAATTATGTCACAATGTTATATTCTAAGGGGATTCTTGACAAGCATACTATACATTTATATATATATATATATATATATATATATATATATAGTATGTTTGCGAAAGCTGTTGTATATGTTATTTCCTTCCTTACATACAATATATATATATATATATATATATGCGAAATATTGAACTTTTTGTGTCTAACGGAGTGATTTATTCTGTGTCTTTCTCTATTTTCAATCTCCGTCGCAGAACTTTTTGAACTATATATATATATATATATACATTTTTACCTCATTCTATTTTGAATGCATTGGATGTATAATTCAGAAGTTTGTGTTTGTAAAAGGCTTCACAGTATGGACGATTATACCCTTGTATCGGGAGAATCAGATGGCATCGACAATATTAAACAATTCCCTGTTTCTAAACTTGGGATAAATAACAGCCTAAACGCGAATCATATCGCCTAATTCATAAGCAACTGGCTGAAAAGCATTGTTCACTTCGCATACATAATACTTTTGACACGAGTTGGGGGGTCGAATAGGCAGAAAAGTACGATAGTGGGGTCACGCTGGGGTATCAGAAATAAGCTATAGTCGCCTCAAAACCATAAAATGAAGCTTCTGAAAAAGCTCGAAGCTTGAGTGGGTCCAATCAAGCCATACATATTGTAGCGCCTCTTGACGGTTGAATATACATGACATATAAGACCATTATTATATGACGTCACACTATTGAGCAGACGCGGGGAGGTATAACAACTTGCGGGTACACAGACAATTCGCCATTCGGGCGCACGGCAGGAGCTGACATCGACCAGTAGCTTGTATATCATACGTACTACTGTACTCAGAGCGTGGCTGAGGATCCCTTTCTTCTCATTACAAAAACTTTTGTCACGAAGGCGTTAGGTTTGCGAAAGAAGGAGACAAACAAGATCTGCTAAGATGGCTTTTAATCTCCCATATGACCAACGACAACGCAAATAGCATGCCCTAGTTCGTATTGTACATACAGGATACATTATATTTGGAGTTTCACTGGACCAGTTTTGTTTTTATGGACATGAGTGCCACTACTCCAGACGTTTAGAAGGAGTTTCTATCGATCTGTAAGTTTCGATTGTATTCATACACCAGTCTCGGACGTCATGTCTATTACATAGAAGTATTTAGTCGTCTTGTTGGTTAAGACTCGAAAAAATCAATACATTAATGTGATCTGCAACTTCAGTTCAGTATTTTGACTCCACCATGTTTGCCTACAGAGAAATCAGACCGGAAAAGTGCTTTCCCATGTAGGGAAGTTTTTAGTTCAATCTCCTTTCCTTTGAGACCACTAGACGTAAAGTTTCAGCAATCATGGAAGCTCTCACAACTGCATACATAATGGATGGGATTCCTACAACTAATAACAACGTAACACGGCAGGACTGTGAATTTCAACCATTAAGATTGTTATATCTGATACCGTTCGTTCTGATCACCATGCTAGCAGTTCCAGGTAACCTACTCGTCATGGCAGCCGTTCACAGAGTGAAAAGACTCAAAACCCCCACCAATGTGCTGGTCGTTGGGTTGTCCGTATCAGACCTCACCAACGGATTCCTTTCCGTACCAGCTGCATATTTCTGGTTTGTAAGTTACTGTGACGGGATCGTCGTTCTTTACTTTCGTTTCATCGCCAGAACATGTTGTGCATGCTCTGTTGTACATCTTGTTTTAATATCCATCGATCGCTATGTATCGGTGTCGAAACCTTTAAAGTATCAATCGCTGATAACCAGAAGGAGAACGAGAAAGAGTTCGGTGATCACCATGCTGGTCATCATACCGTACATGTTCACCGTCGTCATTCTATACCACCTCGTCGAAATTGACAAACTTGAAGTGAACGACTCTGTATTTGAAATATTTTGGAATTACATACCATCGTCGATGATTTTGGTGGCCATGATAACGACGTCGATCATCTACGGGTACGTGTTCTACCAGGCTCATAAGCTTCGATCGAGGATGTCCTCGATGATGAGAAATAGTCATAGAACTCCATCTGCACAAACCTCTCGTGCAAAGCAGATCAGAGCCACAAAGACCTTAGCGTTCGTCGTCCTTGCCTTCGCCATCTGTTGGCTCCCGATCTGCATCATCCTGTTCGTTGACCGGAACGGATCGAGCTACGACCCCAATCTTTCGATCGGCCCGACGATGGCCTACTACGCGAACTCGATCATGAATCCGCTGATCTACGCCCACAGGAGCAGAGACTTTCGCGATGCCTTCAAGAGAATCCTGCGGGATGTTGTCCGATGCTTTGTCGGAGGTAAACCCGAGATGCATCGATCAGCGTCTACCATGTCAAATTCACAAAGACCCAGTGGTGTAGAATACACACCAAGTGGGGCCGACTATACACCCAGTGGTACAAAATACCCAGTAGGGGCCACCAATTACGTTGTTAGCAATAATGACATGTTATGACATCATGATCATGTAAAATATGTATCATAATGCCGCGTGTATTCATGCTATGTTGAATATATTGATGTAAATATTTCACTATTGAACATTTACTATTTTCCTCTCTCGTGATTTTTAACCGACTTTTACCAAAGGAAGTGTCTTGGAAATTTCGAACAGGATGTTCAAAACCTCATAAACATAATCTTTGCCTATATCTCTATATCATTTTCAGTTGTATGAAATGATATTGTTTTATCGTGAAATTGATGTATGTTCTCGGCCTATATATTTTAGAGTATTTAACATATTTTATCGAAAATTTTGTGATATTTCTCTTCTCAAAACAAAATACACACTCTAATTTGTGTATTTCCCTCTGCTACAATGTTATATGTCATAATTTTATAATGCATCGTGATTAAACATTCTTCGCTAGCGTCAAAGCCGCTGTACAAAGTCAAGAACATATTGAATATATGCACTTCAGTATTTAAACACTTCAAATTTTGGTGTGCATGGTACATGTATCATTGCATTGCTGGTCCGCACCATGTTTGTTTTCAATGCGTCTTTGTGTTTAATCAGACGTATATGTTTCGCATTCTTTTCTTCAATAAGATGTGGCTTCAATCCAGTCATGATTAATTGCGGAATACTGTATGAATTTGAGATGTCTTTCGTTTCCATGCAGAGCTTTCAAGAGACAGAAGTTTGACAAAGAAAATGCAATGTAAAACTTGTCGTGAGAATGATCTATATATTTCTTTCTTTCTTTCTCTTTAAAAAAAAAATTATTTATTTTTATTTATTTATTTATTTATTCATTAAAAAAAAAAAATTGTTATCATTTTTTTTTTTGCGGGGGTAGGATGTGTTTATTTTATTTTGTTGCTCACTTTTCACTGCGTTCACGGCTCTGCTCCCCAATACAATACCTTTTAATTCAAAATAACACCCCCGCGAGATCTTTGCGCTCATCCACTTCCAGTTCTCTTGTGATTCCTAAAGTCGCAAAATCTTGGGGGGAAAGATCATTTGCCCAAGCATGTCCTAAATTATGGAATAGCCTTCCTGAAGACATCAAAAAGTGTAGAACTTCTGATTCTTTTAAAAATCATGTAAAAACATTTCTGTTTAATTCTTAATTAATTTCTACATGCGCCTTGAGCACTCCACAGAGTGGATTTGGCGCTTTATAAGTTACATGTATTATTATTATTATTATTATTATTATTATTATTATTATTGTTATTATTATTATTATTATTATTATTATTATTGTTATTATTATTATTATTATTTTCGTAGTTATCTTGCTGCCTACAGGCCACTTTCAATAAGACAGTTCGTCATGACAATTTTTGCTTGTCAGAAAATTTTCGGAGATTTGTGTGCCCCCCCCCCCCTTTACAAAATCCTGGATCCGCCCCTGGTTACACGTACATGTACAGTGCATCCCCCCAAAAAGTTAACAGTTGGAAAAAGTCTCCCAAAATAAATATTTCAAAATATTTGTAGGAAATTTTCATACCCGTGGATAGATTAGGGTCTCTTCTATCAAATGACACCAAAATATGTTGCAATATTTTGAGCTCGAGTGGACAAAAGTGACTTTTGCGAAAGGGTGCAAAAATCCAGACTTGACAAGAATTGGTATTTTGTGCTGACTAGTGTTAACACATTTGAGAACCGTCAAAAGTTGACATTTGGAAAAAGTCTCCCCAAATGAACATTTCAAAATATGTTCATGAAATTTTCATACCTATGGATAGCTTAGGGTTTCTCCTATCAAGTAATACCAAAACATCTAACGATATGTCACGCTTGAGTGAGCAAAAGCCATTATTGTGAAATGGTGCAAAATCTATGGTTGACAAAACTTTGTATTGGTTCTGTCTGGTATCAGCAAAGTTTAGAAAAGGCTTAGAAACTTTCATAGTCTGATCATTAAGCATGTTAAAAGGCAATCTATGAAAGAATAGTCTTTGTTTTCTGTATGTCTTGACATATCCCATCAAAATTTTATGGTTGACTGAGAAAACCAGCTTGAATTATAACCTTGCTAAAACTAATATTTCAAAACACTCAGTAAAGCAGTTAATTGCTCACTGAAACATGAAAATATTGATGAGATACGTAAGGACATACAGAGAACAGAACCTCTTCTTTGATAAATTGTCTATTATTGATGATTAATCAAATATGAATATTTATAAGCCTTTTCATGACACGCAACATTGCTGATACCAGCCAGAAGAAATACCAATTCTTCTCAAGCCTGGATTTTGCACCTTTTCACAAAAGTGGTCTTTGCTCACTCGAGCGTAAAGTATTGCCACATATTTTGGTGTCATTTGATAGAAGAGATCCTGAGCTATCCACAGGTATGACATTTCGCTTCAAAAATTTTGAAATATTTATTTGGAGAGACTTTTTCTGACTGTTAACTTTTTTTGACGCACTGTATATACGTTGACAGATGTTTACAAAGTTCGAAGTATAATTGAAACATGTGCAAGTTTCGATATAATTACTATAAATCTAATTCCTTATTCAGTTAGTGCAGCAACAGTTCCCAATACTGTATTACACGTTGAACTTAAAGGTATCTATTCAACATTCCAATAAGTTCAAAGATACTGCTTTGAGCAATAATTATCTTTAAATACGAAACAGTCATATTGGTAAAAATTCAAACGATTCAATTATTTTTTTATGTTTCAGGGTAAGAGAAAAGCTTGCGTTATAAGTTGTAGTTGTTTTCTAAATATGCCCGTTAGGTAAAGACACGGACTCAAAAATCGAGTTGATTATCTATAAATTGAATTCTTTTGAAGAAAGCTTTGACTATGCAGGTAAATGTATTTTGATATCTCACTCTCCATAAAGCTTTTGGTCCCCTTTTTATAGTTAAAATATATAATAAAGTACACAACATGTACCTTTCAAGAATTCACACGAAATCAGATATGGTTGGGTTTACACTTTTATTTTCTCCAATAATATTCTGTGGTCATAGTTATTAGTGAGAAGTAATTTGCCTCAAAGTACACGGTGAAATAGGAAAGCTTCAAATTATGTTAAAACCTTGGCCCCTTCGCAGTCAAGTTTGCAAACAATCTCAAATTTGAAACAACTATTCTGATTGGTCCAGAGACAGCTGTTTGAACGAGATAACGATCTTCACTGACTATTACAACTTCGCGATTGTTTGTAAATATTTGTGTTTCGAGGACCTGATTGTCTACATGTATGTGATCACAGATTTTCAAATAACCGTGGGACAATATTTATCACAAATATGCTGAAACTATGTCATCTTCTACATATCATTATTTCTTTCAACGTCGATATCTGGATGACAAAGCTTCTGATATACCGTCAGAGGTAGAACTTGACTTCATCGTGTAAATCCATTCTAAATTATTGTTACCACTAGTCCACTATACTGGAACAATTTTCAATCTTTATGCAGGCAAGTCAGGCGTTCTAAATTTGACGTAATATCTGAAAACAATTGAACTGTTTGGTCTAGTGTGAAATACACCTTGTGTTGCAGTATCGCAAGACGAAATATATGTCCTTGTGCGATCGATTATTTTCATAGATCACCAATCTCTGCACAGATATTCAGTGGCTGATTTAGGGGGGAGAATTCCGGCCCGTACCCCCCCCCCCCCCTTTTTGAAAGGAAAGTTTACATTGTGCCACCCTTTTGAGACTGATAATTTTTTTTTTTTTTTTGCTTGTCAGAAAATTTTCGGAGATTTATGCCCCCCTTTTACAAATCCTGGATCCGCCCCTGCAGATTTTATTCAGCACGGCAAACCATGATGTGACAGAAAGTATGTCAGAAGCTTTAAAGAGATGGTTAATTGAGTTCTGCTAAAGGTAAACAAAGAATAGTAGAGCTTTTTCATTTTTTTTTCCTTGTCGGTTTGAAAGAGTATCATAGAGGAAATGTCCCTTGAAAAGGATTGCTTTTCAAATGCCACCATATTTGAAATTTGACGGGAAATAAACATAGATGAAGATTTTTGGACCAAACTTTCACGCCTCATTTGTGCGTAGTCCCATATACCAATTTTGGTGCGCATTGCGTGTGACTTTCAGTAACATTGAGTCAATTTTCTGTCATTTTGATGATCCTTAAACCTCATAACATACACCAGACCTTATGTACTACATAATCAACTGCTTCCAGACATTTCCTTTCACAATGTAATTGCATGACCAGGGTGCCGTTGCATAAAACTTGCTATTATAGTAACTTTGCTATTATAGTAACTTTTCATGGAATACTGGATTTTGATTGGCTCTTGAGCAACGTTACCATGGTAGTTACCATTGATGGCAAAGTTACTATTATAGTAAGTCTTTATGCAATGGCACCCTGTCCAGATTTAACTCAACTTTATCTTCAAAGTCCGGCTTACGCGAGGCGCCATTGCTGACGTTATAGGACCGCGTCAGTACGGTTTTTTGCGCGTCACGAAAGAGCGATATCAACAGTGCAAACAATACTTTTAACAATAATTGGCGTATGAGTTAATTACCTTCACAGGCTCAAGTGACGCAGGTACTGACGCAATCAAAATTAAGTCTCGTGTGATCAGGGCTGTAGAAGTCACGACAGCTAATGGAGAGTATTTATTCCACATTTGCAGAGAAGACTGAATTTTGTGTCCTTTAAAAAATAATTATTGCTTGATGCCACTCTTTCCTTATAGGCTTACATTTTTTTCAACTCAAAACTCTTGCGTCAAACTGCACATACACCTGCCTCTTTATGTATGAAATTATTATCTTTATAAAAAGTCTTTGTAGGTTTAGTATGATGTGTATTATTAAAAATTGCATGTAATGAGATCTTGTCTTTCAAATCAAGTCGCGAGGTTCTAAATATAGTTTCCCGCACTGCAAAAACCAGGGTGTTAATTCAACACCATCTCGGTATCTATATTGGGCTACACCGGATAAGTGCTAAAACAACACCAGTTTGGAATCATACTGGCGTTGTTTTAACACTAACCGGTGTTGCTTTAACACTTATCTGGTGTACACCAATATCAAACTGGTGTTGTTTTAACAATTATCTGGTGTAGCCCAATATTAGCCCAATATTGATACCGAAAATTAACACCCTGGTTTTTGCAGTGCGTGAGAAACTATTCCCCGTCATTTCTTCTGAATATCTATACTTTAACAAAATAATGTTGATATTCAAAACGTTTGATATCAAGAGCTGGGCCAAATCGTGAAGATATTCAAGGAGAACATAAATGAAAGAGGAAATAAATCGTGCATGTTTTGCCGCATTTTCTGTCCTTCTTTACGCTTAAATTCACATTTCCCCCGTGTTCAGTGTTTTTGTGTGTCATGCTATTGCAAAATCATGAATTAAAACAATATATGACATAAAATAACCACCTGTTCTGTAATTCTGTAATTTCTATTTATATAATTTTATAAAAAATAATCGCTTGTTTCTTTCAACTTGAATTTCATATTCATGATTTTCTTGAAAGAACTGGGTTGAGTGATTGTCGTTGCAAGGCATAGTGACAGCTTAATTGGTGTGGTGTATATCCAGGGGCGGCGCCAGGGTAATTTGATAGGAGGGGCAAGACGACCTAAAGATGACGTCATATTTTTTGTCCATTAAATAACAGGGGTAATATAGAGTTATATGTTTAAGACCTCTCTTTTTAATACTCCTCTTTCTTCTTTCTTCCCTTTTCTTCCCTTTTCTTCCTCCTTTTCTTCTTTTTTCTTCTTTTTTTTTCTTTTTTCACTACTTGAAAAATCATAGGGGGGGCGGTCGCCCCCTCTGCCCCCCCCCTGTAGCGCCGCCCCTGTGTATATCTGTCATACATTGTTTCTTTCAGCAATCAAGCGTGCTAAAAAGGGTGTAGTCAAGAAAGGAGGAATGCAGTTTTCATTTTTGGAAACGAATTCCAGATTTTCCTATTTTTCGAGTGACAGGTGTTTAATTATTGATAAAATGTATCTGTTTGCCATCGTAGCTCATTCATAGGACCCTTTCAGGGAGCTGAACGTGACAGCGACGCATGCACTTGCCGAACGGCTTGCAACTTGTTTTTATTTTATCTTCATTCAAAAAATAAATAAAAGAAGTAGTGAACATTTAAACCCAGGTCTATATGGCACAGTGCAATTAAAAAAAAAATACATATGTGCCCCTTGCAGAGTATACAAATATTATATATATAGGACATACAGGTATACAATATATGGTACGTAGAAATCACATAAAACATCGAACAAAATATAGAAGGAAACAAAATTTGAAAGTTTAAGCAGGCTGATGTTTCGCATACACTTTAAGAAAACAAATTATTTGCCAGTTTAAGAGAACAAAAATAAAATGAATTGTTATCACAGAAACTTGGAATTATGCTGTTTACAGTGTAAACTTGAGATTGTCCTCATAATTTCTCACTACTTATTACGTTTTTTTCCGGTATTTTTCTAAGATAAGATCCGAATGTCTTTTCCTAAGATCATTGTCAATGTTCTTGTTGGGAAACAATGCACGTAAGTCCGTTGTCTTATGCTATAATTATGTAGGCTATTTGATAAGTGATTTCTCAAAGACAGCTATCATATAGTTACATATAGTTCTGAACATCATAATGAATATTCGACAACCTTGCACCTTTAAAACATTTTGTTGGGGGTAAAGGTCATGCCTATATCTCGAATGGATGGCCAATTTCACACATCTTCTTAAATTTTGGTTTTATATGTTAATTGAACCGATATGAGTCATAGTGTTGTGCAATAAAATAAATTTATCACAAAGAGAAGAACACAGTTTTTCATTGGCATTATTGGCTGAAATATTTTCATGCAAGTTGACACTCTTTAATTTCATTCTTCTTTGAAAATTGAATTCTTATAATAATTATGATGACACATGTAAAACAGACCCTAAAATAGTTATATCAATCAGTGGAAACGTAATACTAATTCGCACCATGCAAAATTAATACCCAAGAATGCTACATGTATAATTAACGCTCATGTGGCATTGTCTATAGATACGCTGTCCAGAGCCTAAATCAATGATCGGAAATAGTTTTAGGGCAGGCGGAAGACCACGGGAAGAAGGTATAGATCACATAATCACAAAATCACAATGTCTTCAAACACCGTTAAAAGTGGGAAAAGTTCAACGGTATGAAATCTTTATATAACACTCCTTAACAGTGATTACACGCCGAGATCTATAGTGCACTCTGTGGCTATACAGTGTGAGCAAGGAGTTATCACAGAACATAACTCCTTGGTGTGAGTCAATAAAAAGGAAAGCCATATAAATATTCAAGCCCTAATATCTTCAAAACCAAGTGAAGTCATTTGATAAGCTACACACCAAAATGCGATCATTGATGACCGAACACCAGCAAATTTTAAAAAGCAAGTTAAAATCGCCTTTGTCCAAGTTTGGGATAAATAGTGTTCAGAAGTTGCTCTAATTATGTGGTGAGATCACTCCAACAAACTCTGGTTGACCGTTGACCATCCATTTCATTCAAAACTTGGGCAGAAGCAAATTTGACATGAATCGGGAAAACTGCTACTGTTCAATTGTCCAGGGTCAGACTTTAATGATCAAGGTGTCAAATTAAAGAAAACATGATAGGCTACAATGTGAGTATCTTTGACTATATCAATATCAACTAATATCAACGACATCTGTGGTTGAATTTGGGTTTCATAACTTATATTTATATTGTTGACCATGCGGTGTGAGATATCACAAAGAATTGACACAGCTGATCTGATTCACATAAGGCATGTTAAAATTCGGGAAATTGAAAATTTTACAATGCTGACGCACTCACATACATTTCTAGAAAATATGCATTGGCTTTATTTTGCTGAAGCATCGCGTTCATACTTCTTTTTATTCCAGTATCTTATGAAAACTACCCGCAAGTATAAAAATATGTTCATATTTTTATCCAAAGTTTTGCATACAATATCCTTTACATTCATGTTTTTCCTCATGTGTTGATAATAGTGAGAAAATGTATCGTATACATAAAAGCTGATCACACCATTCAAAACATTGTACCTGTGTCACGTTCTTAACATCGGAAGTGCATTCTGATTCATAACATCCTAAGACAGAGCCTTTCCTCAAATATTAACACAAGAGTGTCAATATTCCAAGCTATTTTTTGTTGATTCTCTGTGCGTATGCTACTAAACAGCAGCTAAAGCTCGTTTTCTCTACCGTATATGGAGATTAAGGTTTGGTGTTCAGGTTCCACGACAAATACGTTAAATCTTTGGAATCCTGATGAGGACAAAATTTAGAGATTTAAACCTTGACATTCTTCAATCATGTCAATGGAGAAAATTTATGAAACCCTTTTATTGAACATGTTGAACGTAAACACGCTGGCGTGAAGTCCCCCATACTATGAAGTTTTGCTGTGTTTCGTTTTATTGAAACACTCTGGGAGAGGCATGCAGGGGGCCGTGTAATTATATTTAAAGGAAAATATCATAAGATTTACTGAATAGAAGATGACTAACAGAATTACAAAACACCTGCTTCGGAGTTGTCAATGAACTGTAAGCTATTCAATTCACTTATTTCCAAGTATATTTGATTTCTAACCGCTGTATTATGCATTTACCTTTCCCCATTATTTCTGGCTGAGGCACATTCATTAGAACCACATGCACTGTGATGTTTGTATCTCGGGTGTAATTGAAATAAACCACTGACATCTTGTAATCCCTCACAGATTGCTTGGCTACTCCATATAGGGTCAAAGTCGTTAGCAATGGATTTAGGCTCAGAATGTTATCACATCCTCCCGTTTGATTGAAGAGCCATTGATTGTCATGGCTACCGAAGTCTGTTAATTAGATATATTCTTAATTATATATTTTCACTTGACCCATGAGAATGCAGTGATGAGTTGTTATTACTGGGAGCGCGAAGAGAAATTGTCTCTTACAGTGAAATGAACAAACACTGACCCTCCCTCGACATACGTGGTATCCAGCATTGCGTGGAATACACCCCCATCCCGTTAGAAGGCTTGGACCTTAAAGGACAATACGTCTTAACAATTCCATTAGGTTTACGACAATGCAGAGCTTCCAGGGAAATCCCCACCTTGGGAAATTTAAGGATTACTTCCTGATAACCAATCAAAATCACAATTTTAAATACGTCATTAGCACCTTTGGGATTAATTTGACATCAACATGGGCGCACAATTTAAAAAAAAAAAAGAAGAAGATATAATAAACTTCTTCATAACGATTTTGCATTGTACCTGAAGATCTTGTTCATTATTTCTGTAGATTTAACGTCGGGGTGTCTAACTCGCGACAAGTAAATTCATCTCTTTATACCTTTTGAAATTTGGGGTCACAACATAAAATAAATTCCAATTGATACAGACAGCAGCAACAACATAAAAAATTCCAAACATTTATGGAAAAAGAAACCATGCACATATATCTATTGACAACGATGAAAAACAGATACACAATTTTCTGTCAATGATTGTCATTTCACTTCAAATATTTTCAGTATATTTCTCCAAGCACATCAGAAATTTTCAGTCAAACTGGTAGTCGTTAAGAAAAATAAATCGCATATTTCTAAACTTATTGTAATCTATCTAATCTTTTCAGATCTAAGAACAATTTACCATATCCATATTTTACTCCAAAGTGCGAAATAATACCTGACACATTTGTCATGCACATTTGAAAAGAAAATCCATTACAGCAAAGTTTATACTCTTATGTTGAAAATAAGTATATGTTTTAAATCTAAAAGCATGTTTGAATAAATGAAATGCCTTACAGTAACATAGTGCTTTCCAGTACTAACACTTGCTTCCATTGTAAAATAACAACAACACCGTAGTTTTGTGACAAGCCAAATAGTCTGTATAGGGTGTCAGGGTGTACTAACGAGGTGCTCCGTCATTTAACCAAAGTATGTGTGTTCATTTTCCTACTAACAAATCTAAATATGAATTGATTGAAATTTATGGCATTTCCGACATCATATAGTTCTTCCAGTCAGCAATGATCAAGATTTGAAGAATTTCGTTAAAATAATAAGAAACCCGGCCGCTTTAACAACCCATTTCGTTGGTTCATTTTTGTTGGTATCACATGTCATATCCGTGCAAGACAGACAATGTTTTACGTGATTCTATGCCCACAGCTTGTGGTCCAATCAAACAGGAACATTTTGAATTCATTGTAATGCTGCTCAGAAAGAGAGCGAGTTCTTTGTCGACAGAAATGACTGCACTTCGGAAAAGAACGATTTTTGACAAGCATGTAAAGCCTGTTAATAATGTTCGCGTTTCTTACTACCACACCGAGACATTTGAAACGAACATGGACATGAATTTCGCAGAATCACGGAAAATGTGGACAGGAAATACTTCTGGCTAGGGTCAAACTACAAGGCACGTCGCGGTATGATGACACACATCATACATTTCGGTATCACTCCAATCAATATAATGATTCTTTTATTCTTCCAAGAATGCATTTATGATCTGTTTGTCGGGGGGGGGGGGGGGGATACTATAGAAGGCACACAATGCCCTGGACATGGACTTTGTACCTACATTTATGACACTTTAGTTCCTCCGCTATTATTCCTGCGTGATTAATTTTACGAATGTGAATATGCATAGTCTGTTGTTTAATTTCTATCCCGAACAGTTTTGATCTCAATTTTGATGGTCGACTCCCTGTTTCTGGAGATTTGTTTTATTTATTTTAGGAAAGGTGTGTAAATAGTTCCTAATTGGTTGACATGGCAAATACCAGTTGCCGGGCTTTTAATTCCATCTTCCAGACCTAACTTACTAAAGTGGCATGAAATTGCTATTATCTTTGATCTAGCTTCTAACCCATTCATACATATGGACATAAATCCAATATTCAACAAACTAATTCATCTTACTTGTCATGGAAAATGATAATATCAAGTCTGTATTTGTCTCTTTCGGTTATCAGGCCAGACGAAATATACGCACCGTTGTCTGATATGCCCTTGATTGATATTAGTATCCAAGGCAACAAAGGTCAGAATAATAATGACCCGGATGCATTATCATCTCGTATAGCATACGAACTTTACTAACATGTATTATTTGGAGCAGATGTAGGCCACAGTGCTTATGTGTGTATATGTGTCATGGCTTAGCTGCGGTGATGCGGAGCAGTTCTTGCTCCCATAGAATAGGCCCCTTGAAAAAAGAGAGAGAGAGAGAGAGAGAGAGAGAGAGCGAGAGAGAGAGAAAGGGGGCGTAAAGGAAGGGAGAATGAAATTACAAAAGTGAGAAGAAGATAAGACGACCACCTCCCCGCGTCGGTCGCTCGTTCTCTCGCATTCCATCCTCTCAGTAAGACCAGCCCCCGCCAACTCCACCACTCCCCTCAATTGTGGGGCCATTACTACTTCACAGAAGATTGTAGTTATCTGTTTTTAACACATGTATCAATAAGAGATTTTATTATTTAGCATTGACCTCAATCGCCACATGCGTATCGGAACGGAATCGTACCCTGGTCACAGGAAGACCAATCAACTGGCCTGCTTTAAAAAAAAAAAAAACATTTTGACAGATTTAATTAACCCGCAGAATACCGTTGTCATGGTTGTAATGGATACATTCAAGATCCAATCTATATCCCGCCAAATCTTGATCATGTATCCTCCTAAGGCACTATTAATCACTATCATTAATTGAATATTTACTTTGAAGGCCCGTTAAGCCGTGACATATCGTGTTTTTTTTCCCGAAAGTTCATGCTTCCTGAAGGTTTGTTGTTCCGAAGGTTCAGAATTCAAAAAATGAAATGGAACCCTATTTATATTTTCGGTATTATGAACACTTTTCTATGAGATTTTTTTTTTTTTTTTAAACAATGAACCTTAGGAAAAACGAGTGCTGCCCCCTTAAAGGTATTAGATAGTTTTGGGAAGCCCTCAAAAACTTTTCGTGAGATTTCTTTGATTTTACTTAATAAATAGCAGGGTACTAACATAACTACAATGCTGTGAAGTTTTTTCCTCCTCAAGTGAAATATTTATCGAATTAGAGGTGAAAAGAATAAAAATCCCTGGCCCCAAAAAGAGGGGATGTAAATTCGAACAACGGCCACACACATTACTCACACGAGGATTGCTGTGTGTTATAGAATACGCTACACATAGTGCGAAGCGCTGGGTTTATTGTGTGGGGGAACTTTCGGGTGAATATGGTCTCAGCGTGAGGCAGTGAAAAGCCGTTACCAAGCGTTTCTTACAGATATTTACACTACTAAAATTTCGAAATCGTGAATGGAATGTTAAATAATCTCGTACATGTGCCTTATGATAAAAGGAGAATAGTATGTGACTATGTTAGATAAGTTTCTTGCCAGTATGATTTTTGCCACCGACACTGTCTATGAGCTTTAAGTATGCATATACGTTGGGATGGATGCGTGTGCAAATATAATTATTTTTATTATTCATTTGACCTCCTCTATTCAGACGAAAGCTTGGTATACATTTCATTTCATTTCATTTCATTCATTTCATTTCATTCATTCCATTTCATTTCATTCATTCCATTTCATTCCATTCATTTCATTTCATTCCATTTCATTTCATTCATTCCATTTCATTTCATTCATTTCATTTCATTTCATTCATTTCATTTCATTCATTTCATTTCATTCATTCCATTTCATTTCATTCATTTCATTTCATTCCATTTCATTTCATTCATTTCATTTCATTCCATTTCATTTCATTCATTCCATTTCATTCATTTCATTTCATTCATTTCATTTCATTTCATTCATTTCATTTCATTCATTCCATTTCATTCATTTCATTTCATTCATTTCATTTCATTTCATTCATTTCATTTCATTCATTCCATTTCATTGATTTCCAATTCTCATTTAAAATATCAAATATAGCACATTATTATAAAAAGAAGGGGGAAAAACCCCACAAGAACAGAAAGAAAAGTACAGATACATCTACAGAAGTACAAAGGAGTAATGAAAATATGGGGGATCTAGCATAGGCCAATGATCTTTCAAGGGCTAGGCTCTCGAGCATTCAGAGCAATAAAGTTATGATATGTATTGTCTCCATACAGCCACCATAATCTTCTTAAATATTACCAATATTGTGAAACTTCCCCGCCATGCGATGAACAATTACATTTGTTGTCGAAATAATACATTTAGAGTAATACTTCGAGTAGGAACTTGTCATGAAAAATACTGCAGTTTTTGCTATTGAGGTTTTCATGTTACTGTTGTCACATTAGAATATTATGGTGAGAAAATATTCAGTATCGTGTTTCTCAGAGACCTGGTTATAATTCTTACATCAATCAAAAGCCAGTCACAAGCTATCATTTCGGATTTTAATGTTTTATTCGTTACTGTTTTGTAAAATAATGCTTATTTCACTCATGGGGTGGAATACCTATAACAGCTTTCTGGATTATTTTTTTATCACAGAGGCTAAATCACATTGAAGAAAAAGTGAAACCAAACAAATGTAAAAACAGCATAGAAAATAAGAAGAGTAAGTAATAATTGTATTGTACTACAGAGCAAATGATATCAAAACCAGAATGTACAAGTATATAATAACAATTCAAATTCATAACAATTTATTGTGTTCATAATGTTATCTATTTCATGGATATTTCCATCATCTGCAACAGGAGGCAAGACATCGCATATTTACTCTAGAAAAGTAAAAACCAAACCAATTTTCGGTACTTTATAGTTGATGAGCGGAAACTAATTGACGAGCAAAATTTGATCAAACATTCATTATGATATGAAACTGAACACTGGTGCGAAAATTATTTGGCAAGTACAGAGTTTAAAGGGTACCAGTCACCAAAAAATATTTTTGTCTGTGTGTAATAGAGGTTCAATGTCGTTACACTATATAAAGGGATATTGCAAGTTTAATTACACTCTTTGCAAGCGTAAAACGACTCGTAAGTAGACTACTCGACGCACCTGTACTACACGCTCGCCCAAATAAGGGCTCGTGCGGAACCTAACTCGGAGTTCGGTTCCGCGCTCATACCTTCATGTTATCTTTTGTTTCCTTTATACTCCTTAACCGTCGACCTATAGAATACCAAATAAAGTTCTTTGAGGTTGATTTTATACTTTCTAGCTGTACAAAAAATATTTTTGCAGGTAATTGACACGTTTGTCTTTTGATCAGAATATGAGATTCATGAGCTCAGACCGACATCACCACAAGAACACAGCATTCTCTACGGCCAAAGGTCACTACTTTCTAGAATGACAGGAGTGGAAATCCACTTTATGCAGAGTCCAATTAGGGATCACTTCGTTTTGGAGTGGAAATTCACACTCAAATTAGTGGAACCCACTCTAATTGGAGTGGATTCCACTATGATTTGGAGTGGATTCCACTATGATTTGGAGTGGATTCAACTCCAAAAGAAGTGATCCTGATATAACTCTTTAAAAAGTTGATTTCCACTTCTCTGTATTATAAGAGAGTGGATGGACTTCCAGACTGTTTAAGGAAGATGTGACATGGCCTTCCCGAAAGTTATTATTATTATTATTATCATTATTATCATTATTATTATAATTATTATTATTATTATTATTATTATTATTATTATTATTATTATTATTATTATTATCATCATCATCATTATTAATATCATTATTATTATAATAATAATAATTATTATTATTATCATTATCATCATCATTATTATTATTATCTGTCTGTATTATGTCTGTAGACAGATACACCTAACAAAATAACAACAGCAAATGACCAACTTGTCTAAATCTTTTTATTTATTCATATCATTGTTTTGGGGTCTGGGTCAAACGCTGTATACGTTTATAATCTCAAACACAATAATATCATGCGTCTACAATAATGCTAATATTTTGTTTTGTTTTGATTTGGACACCATTATCATTATCGTCGTCGCCATCATTTATAGTTCAACTATATTCATTCAGGCAGTGGCGTTTCTGGACAAACTACCAAATCTGCCCCCCCCCCATGCTCAAACTCAGATTAATGAGCGTTTTTGATTTAGAAATGATGGCACTACGTGAAAATGAGTTTTGATGCACATAACCCGGGGTTGTTAGTCCAAATTTGATGAATCATTGTTTAAGCAAGGGAGCAACGCGACCGAGCGTCAAATTTCTTTTTTCCTTTTCATCCCTCAAATTGAAATTTCTTATGTATTTTACCCTTAGAAAAAAAATCCAAGGGAATACAGCGACCTACCATTAGATTTCTATATCAATTTTGAACATTCAAATTTCGGAGGCGCAAAATTAATGAAAACCCTGAAGAAATATATTTGAGGAATTTAGCAAGGCAATTGCAAGGCAGATTTATTATTTCTTTCGAATGTTCTATACTTTAAAATTGCTTTTCATGCACTTATATCCCATCTAGGGCGCAAAATTTAACAAGCTCCTGCCTTATGAGGCGGGGGGGGGGGGGCAAAGCAACTAGAGTAAATTAATGGTTAACACTTTAAAAACGCCACTGGGGGCGCGAAATAGCTAGATCCGGAACATATTATGCGAGGGAGCAAAGCGACCGAGCTTTAGAACATTTTTGCATTTTAAACCCTATAAAACACCATTTCTTACGCATTTTGTCCTTGACTGGGGCGCAAATAACCCCAAAGACCATAAATTTTATTGTATTTCTCCCCCTTTTCTTTCTCTCTTCAAATTGCGTTTTTTGCGCCCCCTTCAAGTGCCGCCCGGGGCACGTGCCCCCTCTGCCCCCGTAGATACGCCACTGCATTCAGGTGATATTTAAATGAAAAAAAAATGTCATAAGCACTTATAAAAACTTGTTACTGAAGTCCACAATAATTTCATTATCCTGATTATTGAATTTCTACCCTAAAATTCTGTTCATTTCAAAATGAAAAACTTGGTTATGCTGGCGTGAACTGGTACTAAGGTCATTGATCCGTGTGTAGAGATTGAATGGTGTTTGTTCCTGCAAGTGAATACTCTATTGTGTGGTATGCTGTGACCGTAACAATCTTTTATGATTCCAGATAATAACCTTTACGTGATTTCTATGGAAGAAATTTGGAAATGGGAGCATACTAATGGATAAAGCGAGTAGGAACAAAGATATAGGAGAGCGGGAATGAGAGAGAGAGAGAGAGAGAGAGAGAGAGAGAGAGAGAGAGAGAGAGAGAGAGAGAGTGAGAGAGAAAAAGAAAGAAAGAGCAGCACACAAAATGAGGGTTGCGAGCGAGGGGAATACTGATATTTAAAAAGACAGGAAAATATAGGAAAAGGTCAAGGAGAATGAGATAGAGGGAAAGATGGAAATAATGAGAGAGGAATAAAGAGAGAGAGAGAGAGAGAGAGAGAGAGGGGAGAGAGAGAGAGAGAGAGAGAGAGAGAGAGTGAGAGAGAAAAAGAAAGAAAGAGCAGCACACAAAATGAGGGTTGCGAGCGAGAGGAATACTGATATTTAAAATATTTAAATAGACAGCGAAACTTTTAAGACGGAAAATGAGATAGAGGGGAAGATGGAAATAATGAGAGAGGAAGAGAGAAAGAGAGAGAGAGAAAAAAAAGTAGAAGACGAAAAGAAAAGAAGGAAACACAAGTATTCATGGAGGAACCAGATCCAGATGAAATATCAAGCGTTTGAAATCATATGGCAAGTAGAATAAAGACAGGTATAAACTTGTAACAAATCATAAAAACAATATATATCCGCACTTGAAAAGATAGCAATCGCCAATCGCCTACAACTTCGATAAAAGCATAAATTGGCAACACTCATGCACAATGGAAAATTTTAAACAGAAAGGGAGAAAATTTCTAAATGACTACAAAGTAAATAGTGCAAGACTTTCCAGACGATTGGTCGCCAACATTCAACAAAACTATGCAGTTTTAACCCCAGTCGCTCATGTTACCACAGATCCCTGTCATTAATTGTGACGGTCGAAACTTGTTGATTAGTTGAAAGTGAAACTGTAAGTAATTACGTATAATGACTGCAATGGAGCCATGATTATGTTGACATTGTATGAGTACAATCTACAATAACTTCAATTGGATGGTAATTATGTTGGTACTGCCTGATGATATTTAATGACTCGAACGAGCTATCAATTAGATGAAAATGTTATCTAGGCCTGTCATCTAGGTGATCATAATGAGATATTACGGTTATTGCTAAACTAGGTATGTGACAATAAAACAAGTGGATAAGGAACAACAATAGAATGGGAAAACTGGGAGTCTTTCATAAAGCTATTCGTAAAGTTACGTATGACTTTACGAACGACTGGAATATGAAGTGCCAGATAGGATGCCCAAAGTTTTTCCTGATGTTTTAACAAAGTGTAACTATATTTCCAATAACCTCAATTGAATTATGGCAAAAAATATACTTTGCATTAAAAATGTTTGTTATAATAAGAATATTAATCTACATCTGCACAGTTCAACTTTAGTTGATGCAGTTAAAAATGATTGAGCATCCCATTTGGCTTGTCATATTTAAGTTATTCGTAAAGTCATGCGTAACTTTACGAACAGCTTTATGAAACACCCCCGAGAAAGTAAAGTAGGTGTAGAAATGTAACTAATAGATAAAACATGTACCAACTAACGACGAAGTAGGTCCATGGATAAAACTAGAATGAACAAGAAATGAAGACTAGTAAGATACCATTTAATGAAGGAGATCAGGGGCGGCGGAGCATCTTTCAAAGTGGGGGGGGGGGGCACTAGCAAAAATGGTACTTTAAAAAGGGGGCACCTTCAAAAGGTATATACGAAGCGACTAAAGGGACCATTTTGTGACATTAGTATTACCCTACAGTCTAATTAATACATTATCGAGCATCATATTCTTCATCTGTATTGTTTTTATCTTTACGTGGTACTGGATACTGTTTCAGCTTCCCCAATTAACATAATGTGTGTAATGGTCTAACGATATATTCGAGCGAGTGAAGTGAACGAGCAATTTTTTCCCCCTCCACATAGTAGATAGGAAAAGGGGCACGTAATCTAAGAGGTAAAAACGGGCACTTATCAGTAGGGGAAAAGTGGCACTTATTAGAAGGAAAAGGGGCACCTATCAGAAATGAAAAGGTACTTATCAAAGTAGAAAAGGGCACATATTAGAGAGAAAAGGCACATATTAGAGAGAAGAGGGGCAATTATCAGATTTGAAAGAGGCACTTATCAGAAGGAGAAAAGAGCACTTCTCAGAAGGGGAAGGGCACTTATTAGAAAGGAAAAGGGACACTTTTAGTAGTAAAAAGGGCACTTATCAGATAGAAAGGGGCCTTTTTAGAAATGAAAAGGGACACTTGAAAAAGTTGCCCGCTACCAGCCAGGATGCGCCACCTCTGTAGGAGATGGAGGATCAAGAAGAGAAGAGAGTGATGAGAAGGAGAGATGGAAGCAGGATTGTCAACACTGGAAGGAAAGGCAATAAATTATAGCAGATTTGATTCCTCGCCCGAAAATTGGGGGGGGGGGGGGGTCCATTTGGTCTTCCAGCATCGCTTTAACTTCTACCAATGAATAAGCGCAAATACACAATTCTGTTTGTAAATCCGTTAATTCTTCAGCGACATAAAAATCCTGTTTTGCCAGAGCGGGGGGGGGGGGGGGGATTTTTAAAGCAAATTCTGCTGATCACATGCGTCAGTGGAAATGGTGCCGGGACGACTGTGACTCAAAAAAGAAAAGAAATGTAATATGGCAATACATATAGCTCATTAAACTGGTAAATAATGAAAATGGGTTTCGGAGAATGAAAGAACTTTTGATTTGAAGACAAATAATGAAAAATCGATTATGCTACACATTTTGGGAACATTAATAAGGCTTTTACCTTGATTGGAAAGCAGGCCCCAAAACTTACGAGCAGCGAGGCATCTCGTCACCATGGCAACCGTCAACGGGATGCGATCCCTGAAATATCCCTGACTCAAATTCATGAAGCTGTCAATTCTATGCTGGAAAATGTCAGTGAATGAAAAATTAATTTTCTGAGAAGCGGGGAGGCGGCTAGGTCTGATTATTTGTTTATATGCGGTTGGTCAGGTGAAATCATTGGCACACAGAAGATGGGGAAGGTTAAACTGAAATAGCAGTTAAAAGCTGATGGCACGTGATCATGATTATTAGCCCGGGAATCAAAGACACAGGTTCGTTGACTTACCGTTAGATGATGAGCAATAACTGTCATTTTTTAAAGAAAGAAAGAAAGAAAAAAAAAAGATTAATGGACTTTATGTTTTTTGTAGGGAATGCATCTGAGATGTTTGATATGGATGGAATAAATACGAATATCTATGTGAACTGATGGACACTTACTTGCATTTAAAAGGCCAATTCTGTTTTTAAACGGGCAACTATAATTAATAACACGAAAATAGAAAAACGAATGTTGTGTTGTCAATGCGTTGATCAGCGTATTCCTGGAAAGCGATCGTGATGTCTGTTCTCATTACAAGTCAGTATGACAGCGTTGGTATGATTGAAAACATGTCGGGCATATGGTTTGAGTTTATCTGAAACTGATATAAGTGATTAGGATAAAGAATGGTTTGCGTTTTGAGGGAAGGGATGGTATCCGCCAAGGGGTGTCTTATTCGAGTGGATAGGGAACAGTAGATGGTCTACATGGTCTACTGCACCAGAGACCAAAATCAAGACCTTCAGGCCGCCTTCCAATGCAGCAATATAATATACCTTTATTTACAGAGTCGTTCTTAACTTTTAAACAGCAATCATTAATATCCACATCATTATTGTTTCAGTATCAATTTATATCATTTTCGTTTACATTTCCAACGAGATACCAATGGATTTCATGCCACCTATGCAAAGGGATGATTTGTAATGATTTTTGGGTTGATGATTTGGGGGCAGTTTTTACATCGTGGCATATAGGCCATAATCAGCAGATTGTTATTAAAAAAATTCATTAAATATCGTTGTTTCCTCTCTAAAAATTCAATTTGCTTTACAAACTTGTATTTCCTTCTACTTTCTGTTTCTTTGAAATAAATAAATGATCACAACAAAATCCATGACCCTTTAAAGCAGGAGGGGGCCGGGGTGGGCTTATACAACAATGTTTTTTTCAATCAACATAATTTATTAACCATGCGGTCCTTATGTGTAGATTTACGTCATGTAGTCAATTTGTGAGCATCATCGATTTTCAAGGAATGGAATTATCATGTCGAAAAATGAAATTAATCCACTCGCAGAAAGTTGCTGGTCTAGTGGTTTTGACGTGAACGGTCGAGGTGCTATTTTCAAGAAAAATAAATTTATCAAATATCACTAATTAACTCAAAGCGTAGACATATTGCCAGTCCATTGCTTTTGATAAATTTTGTACGGCTAGTTGGGTAGAGGCCCCCGTCGGAAACTTCATTTGGCATCCTCGTACTAGGTTATTTTCTATAATTAATGCCGAGTCATATTCAGAACGTAAAGCCGACTAGTTTTATCGTTGGTAGTACATGTAATCCATCAGTAATTTGGGAGGGGGTGTGATGGGGTAGGGATACTGGGTAATCGAGGTGACTTCTTCCGAATCAGAGGTGTCATAATTATCTTGCATAGAAAGCGATTTATAGTATTATACCTCTCACGTTCTTTCTTTCATTCACTCTCTCTCTCCCTCCTCTCTCTCTCTCTCTCCCTATCTCTCTTTCTGTCTCCCTATCTCTCTCTCTCTCTCTCTCATTCTCTCTCTTTGACAAGGTATATCTTTAAAGTAATTTAAGTAGGAAAGACAATCACTAATGTTTTTCTCGTTGAAATGATTGCCATATCTTCATTTGTTACTTCCTCCTACTCTTTCCCACTAACCTCTATCTCTTCCTCTGCATGTATGTTACACCCCGGTAATTACTTTTACATACGCTTATGTTTCAAGAATACGAAAGGGAAAATTCATGAAGCATAAGTGTTGTTTATGGCAAACCTTTTCTCGATTAGTTCATGCAAATTCCTGCAAATACGAGCGGGAATTTCGGCATTATATTTTATAGTGGCCGCCATTCAGATTATTCATGCACTTGCTGTAATCATGAACGGTAATTGCTGTGATGTTTTTTTTACTATTGATAAAGAGGCTATTGATAAAGACCTCACACAAGTTTTGCTTTCTCATGGGACTGATCCGAACTATATTAAGGATCCCACTTTATGGGTATATTACTCTCTAAAAAACAAAACAAAACAAAACAACAACAACAAAAAAAATCGAGTGGTCACGGACGTCACTCCCGGGGGAGTGAAAACAGTGAAAATCCATTCCTTTTTAGAGAGAGTACAAAAGGTGTCAATTTAATGTAGCATCCATTTTTCAATTGTTTTTTTTTCAACAATCACATCTTGTTTGGTACGGAGTCGAGGGGAAACCTCTCTAAGATAGTAGATCTAAACATTTACTGGCATACCGTCTATATTGCAACGGAACGGCAGTACAGATGGTGGGCTATCCTGTTTATACTGTTATATTTTGCCTTCTCCCTTTTCTTATATACTTTTCTTCTTATTTGTATGTCGAGGTCCATCCCGATATGGTTGATTCATTACCTATTTGAATTGTTCCGTTGTAGCTGAAATAATCCTGGAAATCTATAGATAAAGATAAATTTTCTTGGACAAAGTAAAAGCAATATTTCCTATCGGAAGTTCACTCCTCTGTTGATCTATCCAGAATGTACAACGAGGCAATGAACTTTCCTGTTCGACAAAATCATCTAGACACATTATCCGCATGTTGGCACTTAGCACACAGCACCACGTATGTTCGGCAAAGGATATATGGATGTGCATAAAGTGGGATTACTAGATGAAAATGTTCTTTATGTTGTAAAGCGCCTTGAGCATTTAATAAAAATGGATAATGGAACTATAGAAATCGTATGTATTATTATTATTATTATTATAATTTTCATCTGCGAACACTCAAAAGGCAAGCAATTGATTATATAGAGGTGTTGTGGTCTACTGGGTAAGTCATCGGGCGGTGGATCACAAGCTATACAGATACAGGGTTCGAATCCATGCCACGGCACTTACGTCCCTTGACAAGTCATTAGTCTACATTTGCCACCCTGGACCCAAGTGAAGTAAGAGTGCTACTGTTGAGAAGGAATTCACTGAATCATTCAGCGCCTTATCAGGGTAGCTAGGCTAGAACAATCCAGCTCCTTGGAAGCACATAGAGACATTGCTAAATATTTATTTTTTGTAGATGAAAACTGAAACAAGGGACCTATGGTTCTCAGTCCCTGGCGATCGAGCTACGACTAGGGCAACGGCATTACCAAATAATATCATGATTGACCTACTGTATGTAGGTAAACGATGCCGAATCTTAGAGTCACATCGACATCACTTGATATATCTACGTGAAACAATCGTGAGTGAATTGTAATAACTAATGCACCCTAACTAATGTTGTATAAGAGTTCTCACAGTACAGACTGATACCGACACTGTCATGACTGTTTTGTTTTCTTGTGCGATGCATTTGGGAAAAAAATGTCATCAAAAGAATTATCAAGGATTGCATCACGCCCGAATAGCCATGCTATTGTGTGTTCGGGAATCTGTTTTTAATAATGCATGTCACTGGATCGACAGTCATCTCGACTTATAAAGCATGACAACGTAAATTAGAATAATTTGAATATGTTACAGTCGTACAGAAGTCCACATATTTTTTAAAACTTCCCATATACCTCACACAGAGTCATTGATTAAACAAAATATAACTGAAAGTTTTTTACTGATCAATTTATTCACCATGTGGCAAAAAATATTTTCCTGTAAAGCATGTGTTTTTACAAAGCTACAGAATTGTTCAACTTAAACTCTTGAAAATTGCACTTGACATCATGCAATTCACTCACATTCAAACAGCTCTACAAATAATTGTCACAGAATATATATTTTGTAACGTATGAAATTCCATAAAATTTAAGAGAGAGAGAGAGAGAGAGAGAGAGAAAGAGAGAAAGTAGGGGAGGTGGGAGGAAGGAAGGGA